>OX578138.1:139581760-140189260 GCA_951213105.1 Amaurobius ferox | reverse complement strand
TATTTTTAACTTGCCATTATAAGAAAAACCAGCAACAATCATGAATCCCGTAAAAAAACTTTCTTTCGATTCTTTGAATCATGTACTTAAATTTTTTTCTCCCCTTTTATGATAATAAATGGCTCTTTTTTTGTTGCAACCATTTAAATACACCCATGATTCATCTATTGTGACAATTGTTTTCCATTTTTCTTTGGATAAGTGTTTCTCATATAGAATTCTGCAGCGTGTCCTGCGTTCAGCGATATGATTTGGAAGAAGACGATGCACATTGCGTTTTTTCGCTTTCTTAAGATTTAAATCAACGTTTATCATTTTGTTTACAGTGGACACCGAGCATTTTAATGATTTTGCAACTGTCCTTTGACTAGGGGGATTTTCTATTAACATTAAACAACGTACCTTTGCAATAGTCGAAGATGTCCGTTTTTTCCTTGGATACTTGTTTGGAATTTTTGTCCCACTTGAGGCTCCAATTTGACGTTTTTTTCCTTTCCTGTTGACGATATTACCTATCGACGCTTTAGATATCACAAAACCATGACTCTCACATCGTTTTTGGATAACAGAGTATGCATATTTCTCTTCGGAAAGAGCATAAATGTAGCCTTCGAACCACTGTTTTGTTAAAAACGCCATTTTTGAATAAAAACAAAACTTTCAAGCCGCAGACGATAATTTTGACTTTTAAAAACATAGTACAATTGGAATTATTTCTTTTGCAGCAAACGATTTTTTATTACCGCTTACCAAAATCGTCTAAAAAATGTGCGAACAGCCTCTGTATATATATATATATATATATATATATATATATATATATATATATATATATATATATATATATATATATATATATATATATATATATATATATATATATATATATATATATGTATATATATATATATATATATTGTCCAATCTAGCTGATATGTCCCTTTCCGAACAGAAACATATACCTTTCTCATTTCTCCCAACTGATTAACATGTGGACCTATTTTCCAGTCTTACGTCAGTCGCTTTAATGCCTTTCCATTGTCTGGAACGACTACTTCCTGTCACCTTTCGTCCACATCGCATGTTACCGTTCTAAATGAAATTGAATGGTCAGAAAAGGCACGGCGTACGTTCATAAGTCGAGAGAAATGCAGCAGATCACATATCCCGTCTACGATTATCGTGCCCTAATCAGTTCGGGGCGGATTCGAGGTCAAGATCAACTGCCTCAATTTTCAGGACATACAGACTCGCTTCTGTCGTTTCTTTATTGCTCAGGGTTGTGTTCAGTTTAGTGTTAGTTTTATGGTTCGTGCGTGTATGAAGTGTCTTCAATTTAACCTTATCAGAAGGATGAAGATATGGTATCGGCGCAGCGGCACGTAGTATCATAATTGTCTTAACATAAGAGCTCCCCTCCAGAAACAAGAAAGATCAATTATGCATAAAGCATTTATTACGAAACACTTTCCAACTGAAATGCAATTTTATTTAAACGTCCCTAAAATGCGATACATTCAGCACTCATATATATTTTTTAATTGTTACAGTACTACAATAATTTATTGTACGTGGAAACTTAAAACTTCTCCAAAAAGGGCATTGGCTTAAATCGTCTGTTTTTCTATGCAATATCAATGAATATTTCATTCATATCAATTATATTCCAAACTCCAGAGCTAAATAATTTTAGGTGATAAAAATTCAGCAATTCTTATACAACTCATCTTACAATCGTTTAATTTGTTTACATTCTGTATACGTTAAAATTAGCCTTCGTTGTAGAAATAATCAAAGTTCAGTGATCATTGAAAATAAAACATATTGTAATTGCGTTGGTTCAGAATTTAGATACACACATAATACGCAAAAGTAAATCGGTTTTACGATGGATGCAACATTAAATATAAACAAGAAAATAAATAAATAAATAAATTGGCATCACGTCTGATTTCAATTAGCAGAAACAACAAGCACACAACTATAATAGAAGGTCTTTATTTCACTTCTTATAAGACGTACAAAATTTAAAAAGGCCAGAGCGCTTTCGAGCGTAAATACAAAGCGTAAATCGTGATTTATGCTCAATTTTTTTAATCTGTGCAAAATGTTTTGTATTTTTGGATTCTCCTTAAACGTATGTTTATTGATAATTATATTTATGCAAATTTGTCACCTTTTCTGGTCTATATATGAACGATCATTTTTATTTCCATGTAGCCACTGATGAAGAGCGTATTTACGCTCGAAAACGCTCTGGCCTTTATAAATTTTGTACGTCTTATAAGATGTGAAATAAAGACCTTCTATTATAGTTGTGTGCTTGTTGTTTCTGCTAATAAACAAGAAAGATCAATCACGCATAAAGCATTGATTATGAAACACTTTCCAACTTCAATGCAATTTTATATAAACATGTCTAAAATGCGATACATTCCTCGGAATATTTTTAAAATTATCACAATACTATATTAATTTATTATATTTAAAAACTTAAAACTTCATCGAAAAAATGAACTTCATTCAAATGAAGGCATTGAAATATAAATTGCCTGGTTTAAACATCTCTAAAATGCGATGCATTCCTCGATAATATTTTTAAAATTATCATAGTACTACAATAATTTATTATATTTGAAAACTTCATCGAAAACAAATGAACTTTATTCAAATGACGTCATCGAAATATAAATCGCCTCTATATAAAAGCAGCATTTCATTCATAAACTTTTTTCTATTCATCACAATACTATAATAATTTATTTAATTTAAAAACTTAAAACCATGGAGGTACAAGTAATTTAACTCTATGCTTAAAACTTCATCGAAAAAATCGAAACGTCTGGTTCTATGTGTAAAATCAATTAATGCTTCATATCAGCTATATTGCAAACTCCATGAGCTAAATAATTTTGAGTTAAAAAAAGGCAGCAATTCTTATACAACTCATTCTACATCTTTTGGTGTTTCCATTATCCATAAGTGAAAATTAGGCTTCGTTGTAGAGATAATCAAAGTTTGATGATCATTTAAACTCAAATATATTGTAATTGCGTTGTTTCAGTATGTAGATGCAGAGAATTTAAGCAAACATAAATCGGTTTTAGGACGGATACAACACTAAATATGAATTGAAAAGAACTTTAAAAATCACGATTTTGACACAAGATGGATGCCATATCTTATTTTGAAGTGGGTCACGTGATCTCTTCATATAAAAGGTGTAATTATTATTTTAATATTTATTTTAAAAACTACTGAATATATTTTGCTGAAACTTTTTTTATACATTTTATGGTATAATTTGAATATTTCCTAAAACTTTCGAAACAATTTGTGAATTTTAAATTCGCTTAAAAAAATGTTTGGAAAATTAGGTCCCATAGGGTTCAATATATTTTATATTTTCAACCCGGGTTCAATCCAAAACTCATTGGGTGATATTATTAATTTATATTCTCATAGGTACCACAGACTGTCTGAACAACAAAATAAAATTTCATTTTGATAAAGTCATTTTTACGGCAGTCATCGTGCTAACGGACAGACAGACAGAATGAACAAAGTTATAAACACTTTTCAACTATGTTGTAAAGTGTTAATTAAACGGTCTCTGAAAATTGAGATTTTTACACGATTTTGCAATTTTAAATTTTATTTAAAAAACTGCCCAACATATTTTGCTGAAATTGTTTTATACATTTTATGTAATAATTTGAATATTTCCTAAAATTTTCGGAACAATTGGTGAATTTTAACTTTTCTTAAAAAATGTTTGTAAAATTAGATCCCATAGGGTTTAATGTATTTCATTTTTTCTACCCGGATTAAACCCGAATTTAATTGGGTGATATTATTCATTTACATTCCCATATGTCCTACAGACCGTCTCAATATACTAAAATTTCATTTTGATAAAGTCATTTTCACGGTAGTTAATCTTACGAACGGACAGACAAACAGACAGAATGAACAAAGTGATAAACACTTTACAACTATGCTAAAAACAGTATGCAGAACAGAAAATGTTGTGCCCAAAATGCAACAAAGGAAAAATTTTAAAAATCATGCCAATTTAAAAGATAATAAAAGATGTTAAAATTTGCATGACATCTGCTTCCCATAACATCGTCCTGCAAATTATAAAGGGGCCCCCGACAGAAAAAATACATGACAATTTATTCGAAGTTCAATATATTTTTTTTTTTCCATTAGTAAGTTAGAAAAATGTTTTAAAAATAAATTTACTGCAATTTTAAGAAGTAACCTTTTAATAAAATTTAATGAATATCTATTTGGGGGACCTAATTAGGACCCTAATTGGGGAACCTATTTGGGATTACCGGGTAAGACAACGCTGCGTCGGATAGCAGTGGGTGGGGGCCGGCGAGAAGGATTCAGCCCATGATGAATCTTGTAATAAATAACATTCGTCGATAGAATTCAATTCGTTGAATTCCTTACTTTCTTCATATACGTAGTATAATGTACTATAGGGAAAGTATTTTGACGGGGTGGAAATTCGAATTCGAGTTTTCGACGGAAGAGCACATTTCATGCATCCCTAAACTCAAATAGAACGTTTCTGAGGTCATGCCTGTGTGTGTGTGTGCGCGCGCGCGTGTGTGTATTTCTGTGTGTCCGTGAGACTCTGGAAGCGTACAAATAAATTGAGCATTTTGAACGAGTTTTTGTACAACTATTACAATTGGTGAATACTATAGAACCCCATTGATTTTAAACGCAATTGATAGTTTGAAAAAACCCTAAATTTTCGAATGAAATTTTAAAATCATTACAAAAATCAGAACCTTCAATAATCTTATGTAAATGATAATTACTTATGTAATTTTTTTTATTAGAAAACGAATAAAATAAATTTTTGAAAGCTAGCGTGAACCGTTACTGACATGTTGCACATTTTTCAAACAAATTTATAAAAAAAAAAGTCCCAAAATTACACAAATATTAACTATTTTGAAATATGTTCAATTTTCCTATGTAATATTATGCGATAAATCTGTTAACATCATTCCCGTGAATCTAGTTTGTTCCATTCACGAGAGAAGATACTTTGGGCAATAGTTTTGTACTTTGACGCCTAACATAATTCGCTGATAGTCATTTACATATAAGAAAACTCCTTTTTCCATTTGTTTGTAACGATTGGTGATGAATTTGGCGACTTTGGAAACTCATTTAGCGAAATATCGCCAATATGGCGATATTTTGCCCCAGATTGTCAAAGATTTAAGATCGACGTCAAAATTGCAAATATGACACTAAATTAACAAAATGACGCAAAATTGATGACTTAATTATTAAAAAAATTTAATATATGTACTCCATTGCTTATTGCAGATGCTATCAACATTGATAATTGTCAACTTACGAGTTGCAAAAAAAAAAAAAAAAAAAAAAAATAGAAGTTAATTGTGTACTTCGAAATAGTTTTGTTGTTAGCGAAAAAGTGCTAAATGTACAAAAAACATTGGACTGTGGATCTTATATATCATTTTTTCAATGTGAAAGATGTAAATTCATTACATTTTATAAGGAAAGTAATGTGCTGCCCACAGATTTTTTTAATTAATTACTGCCGATACCTAATATGCAATAGTGTTATTCAGCCGATTTCAAACGCCCAGCCCCCCCCCCCCTCATACTAATTGTGCGTCACTTTAAAAACATTTATCATATACCCCCTCCATATTTGATAGTTTCCTCTTTGTGAATATATCATGCATCCCCCCCTTCCTAAAAATTCAAATTACGAGCCCCCTATGGATTGAGCCCAGATGTGTTATGTATTCCATCACTCTGGGTTTAAATAAATTATTGGAATTACCATACAACTTCTACTCCATCAATTTGCTTCAAATTAGCCCATGCAAATTTCATAAAAGTCCATTGAATAATCCTTAAGATAGAATGTGTGCACATACTATACAGAAAACTTAAAGACAATTAACAAACTGCACGTCAAAAATTGTTAATTCGAGATAATAGAAGTGTTCCCGTAAGGTGTCAATCTAGAAAAAAACTTGATTTTTTTTTTTTTTTTTTTTTTTTTTTTTTTTTTTTACACTTCATAATAATCCGTATACATATGAATACAAATACCTGATATGTGTTTCCCTGTATATAAAGTATCAACATTTACAATTTCAATTGTTATTACGGGAAGATACGGTTCTCCTAACCTTGGCGATAAATGTGGCGACATATTTGTTGAAATGTCATACAATCTCTACGACTTTTGGTGCGAGATTGAAAAGGTTTGATGAGCGAAGTGAGTGATTCGGATAGAATTTCATGAGTTACCTGAGATTTTCTCGGTCTTCCCGCAGAGGGAATCCATGTAAATATACTCATTGTTCGGCGAGCAGTGTTGCGTGATACGATTAACAGTGTATTGCGGTTATGTCAGTGTTTTGAGAGTCAGATCTTCTTGTTTGAATGAGTTGAGCATCTATATAATCAGTGATTTATTGCATCTGACTTCGTTTCTATAACTTTGCTGTGAAGCTGGATATTGACTGTTTCCTATCCCTTAGTGTTTACGCCCCTGTTTCCTTAGTGTTTAAGCTCAGTGCTGCTTTTAATAAAGCCTAGATTATCGAGATTTTTTCGACTCATACTCGTACACTGATAACACATCAACGAATTCAGAATATATGTATATGAGCAGATAGTACCTTCTGAATTCGTGCATATAGTGTATGCACTTATCAGTATATAGTATGCACGCAAAAGTATATAGTATGCACGCAAAAGTATATAGTATGCACGCAAAAGTATATAGTATGCACGTATCGGTATATAGTGTGCATGTAACCGTATATAATGTGCACGTATCAGTATATAGTATGAACGTATAAGCAATATAGTATATGCACGTGTATGCACGTATTAGCATATAGTATGAACGTAAATGCAAAAATTGAGGGCACAGAATATAAGGTGTTTTGAAAAAAATTTCCAAATCCTCCCCCCCCCCCCCCGGTTACCTTAAAAGAATCGTTGCACATTTTATATCGTCCATGGAACAGATCCTAACTGAGTCAATTTTCACTTTTAACGATCCTTTTTATAATTTTCCTGTCTTTGATATAGTACTTGTATAGAATTTAAACACAACAAAAAAGGTAATTTTCATTAATTTGTTTAACGACCAGAATCAGTCAATCAATCAATCCATTAATTAATTAATTGCATTAGGGGTGTCCTCCTCTAGCAAGGATAATTGCCAGAGTCACCCTGATACCCCGTTTCGATTTCAGTCTGAAGTTGGTATAAAATGAAATCGAGCCGACCAGACATCAAACCCATGCAATCCACCTCAGAGGTGAGGGCCACACATACCATTTCCACTCCATTGTTCCAGTCTCTCTTTCTCTCTCTCTCGTTCTCTCTATATATCCTGATTCATGAAAATAAAAAACAAAAATAATTCAATAAAAATTTTGAGTTTTCATACCGGGCGCATTACCTTCGGCGTGTTCCACCGTTGAAGGAACGGAAAGACCCTTAAATTCAACTCGTCGATCTTGACCTCCAATTCCGGCACCACACCTCATCGGGAGGAAATAACGCGAACCAGTTTGGGGAAATGGATCGATTTTGATTTCTGTAGATTTCTGTAGATATTCCATTGAGTTGATTAAATGGAAAGGTTTTCGCCATTCCAGTTTATAACATTTTATGAAAGCATTGATATTTACAGCGTGTCCCAAAAACATTGACCTCGACTTTTATTCCTTAAATATTGATCTTAGACATATATAATAAATAACAAAGTTGCGTAAAGAAAGGTACAGAATTTTATGATACCGATAAAATTTTTAGAGGATTAAATTTGAAGAAATATAAAATTTAAATTTTTATACGGCCGTCGTACAAAAACATTTTCAATGAGTAAAATGTGCCACATACACTAATAAGATGATGTGCACAATTTCAGCATTTTATTGTAAAAGGTGACAGAGATATGTTTAAACAAAGTTGGTGAGGGATTAACAACAAATTGAAATGTAAATGTTTACAGCAAGAGTGCAAATGAAGCAACGCTGAAATGCATCATAAGCAAATAATATCTGCCTCTTATATTTAATGGATCTTTAGCATGGATAGAAAACATTTTGAACAAGCTTTGTAATCCTTGTGTAAAGTTATTATTTCTACACAGTGTAGATACTTTTGTACCAATAAATAGCAAAATTATTATTTATTTGTGTAATCATTGTTTTCTTTCGTAATTTGTGTATGACCCCTGAAACGCGAACTGCCGACATGATTTTTCCCCTCTGAGAACCCATGTCGATGCATTAAAAAGTAGTTTAAGTCAGCATTTTTGTCTTTTCATATCTCTGGGACTTTTTATGATAAAATGCTGAAATTTTGTTCATCACCTTATTGTATGGTGCACATTTTACTCATTGGAAATGTTTTTGTACGGGGGCCATATAAAAATTTAAATTTTGTATTTCTTAAAATTTAATTCCCTTGGAAATTTTAACCAATTTCATAAAATTCTGTACCTTTTTTTACGCAACTTTGTAATTTATTACATATGTCTAAGATCAATATTTAAGGAATAAAAGCCGAGGTCAATGTTTTTGGGACACCATGTATATATATACAAAAGAATAATCTCAGCATGGGATGTTCCCTACAGATTATCAAGTTTATTGTGTGTTTATACAAATTAGAGCTCTATTACCATTTGGTTTCACTCGTAATAAATAGGCTTTATTACTTTCTCTACATACATAGCATAATGTATAGGGAAAATATTGTCATGGTGTAGAAAATTCGAATTTTTGACGGAAGAGCACGTTTTAAGCATTTCTGAAACTCGAATCTTAAGTATTTAAGGGGGGATGCCTTTGTGTGTGTCTCTCTGTGTGTGTGTGTGAGTGTGAGTCTGTGAACGCAATATTTCATGAAAGAATGGGGCGTTTCTAAGCATATGTGTACGTTAATTACACGTCAATCTGTGAATACTGGAGCCCTAGATTTTTAAAGCGATTGGCCGTTCGAAACATTCCCCTGCAATTTTCAAATGAAGTTTTGAAAAAATTATGAAAAATCAACACATTTATTACTGTTGCGTGAAAGATCATTTTACACATAAATTTTCACTAAAAAACGAATGTCACAAACTTTAGAACACTGGCTTAAACCGTTATAGATATTGCACGTTTTTCAAATAAATTCCTCCCCCCCCCCCCAAAGAAAACCCCCTTAAAATTTTGTCTGTAACACTTGACGATAAATTTCTCTACTCATTTGGCGAAATGGTACCCACTTGGCAACTTTTTGAAAATCGGTGCCAAAATTAACGAAAATGTTGCGCAATTGGCGAAAATGGCGCTGAAATTACGAAAATGATGCCAAACTGACAAATTTATTTTTGACATCTTTTAACATACGGGCTATATTGCTCAGCAGCTGCTAGCAATTTTTCCAATTGTCAAATAAGATTTGTGTGAAATATAACCTAATTGGATAATTCGAATTGGATTGTTTTGCATGTTGCCATCCAGAAAAGCATCAAATTTTAGTGTAGAATTTAACTCAACAATAAATAATATTATGCCGTGGATCTTGTATAGCAGCGGAAAAAACCCACCCCTCTATTATTCGACCATCGTTCATCGCATAGCAACTTCAAAGATACCATTCGATAAGGAATAGAAGCTTATACAAATTCGTATGCAAAAAAATAACAATAATGATAATTCATAAGGGTCCGTCTTCACGTCTAATTGTGCACAAACTTCACAATTTAAAATGGCAACACCCAGCTTTGATGTCACAAACAAATTCCAAATCCCAAAATTAGTCAAACTATAAATTTTGCATTAAATTCCTGTCATTATATTCGGTGATATTGCGGTTTTGAATATGAAGCTGTTTCAGGAATCATCTCCATATTTTAAACCGCAACTTAATAAAAATGATTTTCGCAGCTTGATCTGAAGTTTTCTGATAGTGTAAGTTACAGCATTCATCCCTTTCAAATTTGAAATTCTCTTTCAAACAAACTTTGAACGGAATAATTAATAGACATTTTTCATGAATTTAAAATATATACATACTTTTCGCTTGCTGAAGTCAGAATATCCCGAGATAGGAGTTTGGATATTCTCACAAATTTTCCCTCTCAACACTATCGGCGCAGTGTTTTTTCGTTTCTTAGTATAAGCGGGCGTATTGTAAAAGCGTTCTTTGGTTTTCAAGAATTCGTTGCGAGTTCCGGTGTGATTATTGTTACAAACGCGCAATATTTCTTTTGGCGCCTTCTCTTTCGTCTGTCTCGAAGTCAGTTTCTTACAGAAAATTGCCTTTCTGCCTAGGGCAATAGAAATTTACTGCTGCATCCACGATATTGCCAATCAAATCAACGTGACAAAGATAATTTACGGCCGCTTATAATGTAAATTAAAAAAGCGATCGCTTTTGTCATTAAAGTAATAAATATGTTCATTAAAAAGTTGTCATTCGGCATAAATCTCGAAACGGCTATTTTTTTTAAATTATTTACTTATAAACAGTGCGATTACGTAATTCAGTTTGTGTTAGGTGAATTTCCGAGAGCTCATTAGTATCTTTTTCCATCCGTCTCCATCTTCTAAATATTGCATATTAGATTGACTAAACTATCTTATGTCCATAATCTGGTTAATTATTACGGTTAATTTTTTATTTCGCATAAAGAGTGCGATTACGCAATTCAGTTTGTTCTCGTGAATTGCCGAGAGTACATTAGTATCTTTTTCCATCCATCTCCATCTTCTAAATATTGCATATTAGATTAACTACATTAGTTTCATTTCGTATTCTGGTTAATTTTTAAGATCCGCATAATACATATTTTCCTATTTTGAAAAATGGGTATGATGAAAAATGGGTATTTTCCAAAATGTGGTGTTAAAACAATATGTAGGCTAACAAGAAAGATAAATAATGCATAAAGCATTGATTATAAAACATTTTCCAACTACAATGCAATTTTATTTAACCATCTCTAAAATGCGATACATTCAGCGGTGATATTTTTAAAATTATCACAATACTACAAAAATTTATTAAATTTGAAAATTTAGAACTTCATCAAAAAAATGAACTTTATTCAAATGACGTCATCGAAATATAAATCGCCTGGCTCTCTATATAAAGGAAGTGAATATTTCATTCATAAACTTTTATTCCATTCTTTTCATTCAGCGGTGATATTTTTAAAATTATCACAATACTACAATAATTTATTTTACTTAAAACCTTAAAACCATGGAGGTAAAAGTACTTTTTAACTCCATGCTTCATCGAAAAAGACAATACTATAAAATCTTCTGCTTCTCTATATAATATCAATGAGTGTTTCATTCATATCAGCTATATTCCAGACTTCAGAGCTAAATAATTTTCCGTTAAAAGAATTCAGCAATTCTTATACAACACATCTTACAACTTGATGTGTTTACATTCTTCTTAAGTCCAAATTAGGCTTCGTTGTAAAAATAATCAAAGTTTGATGATCATTTAAACTCAAATATATTGTAATTGTGTTGGCGCAAAATATAGATGCAGAAAATAAATCAAAAATAAAGCGGTTTTAGGAAGGATACAACACTAAATATAAATTAAAAAGAACAAAAATTACGATTTTGACACTGGTAAAAGAAAGATGGATGCCATATTTTATTTAAGTAGATCACGTAATCTCTTCATATAATATGAGTGCAATTATTATTTTAATTTTTATCTAAAAAACTACCGAACATATTTTGCTGAATTTTTTTTATATATTTTATGGGATAATTTAAATATTTCCTAAGACTTTCGAAGCAATTTGTGAATATTAAATTAGCTTAAACAATGTTTGAAAAATTAGGTCCCATAGAGTTCAATGTATTTAATTTTTACAACCCGGGTTCAATCCAAAACTAATTGAGTGATATTACTCATTTACATTTCCCATATGTCCCCCAGACCCTCTCAACATCATGCTAATTCATACTTCATTTTGATGAAGTCATTTTTACGGCAGTTATCGTGCCATCGGACAGACAGATAGAATGAAAGAACAAAGTCATAAACACTTTTCAACTAGGTTGCAAAGTGTTAATAAAAAGCAACCATTTTTAGCAACAATTAAAATTGATATATTCACATCTTTTAGCACTGTTATATATATATATATATATATATATATATATATATATATATATATTGTTAAAGATCAATATTTATTATTATCTTTAGTGAAAACTTTAACCAAACGTAAATGTTTGTTTTCAATATAAAGTAATTTGCACAAGATTAAAAACTTATGTAAATATAAATATTTAATGCATAATATAAAAGGATCATTGTATAAAAGGAGCATTGTATAACAGGATCGGTATTGAAATCAATACAATCAAATTTCCATACCTGGTATTAATACCGAAAATGCATAAGTCACCAGTCAAACTTAGATCGGTAACTGTGGGATGTGGAATTTATTTGACTAAGGCTAATACTATCCTGCTGAATATTTTAATACCTACAATGACGAAAATAAAATCAAGTGGTACAGTAATGGTATCAAATAGTAATGAAGTTATAGAAAAGTTGAGCAAAATACCAGAGAGATTACACCTTAAAAGCTACGATTTTAAAGACTTATTCAATAACATAAATTTAAAGGATCTATTTGAGATCATGATCGAAACATTTTATGACTACAATTTACATCTATTTATCAACATCAATAGATACAAAAACCTCATCAAGTTCGTTTTATATGAAAACTTGCTTTACAACGGAGATTCCTTCTATCAACAAGTTCAAGGTATCCCCATGGGGGGTGGCTGCTCCTCCATGTTGGCTGATATATATTTGAATAAGTATGAGATCGGAACTCATTATCTAAATGAAATTCCCTATTTCAGATTTGTGGACGATGTGCTTATTGGAAATTTTGAAAGTAATTATCAATTTAACTTCAACTTTTATCCCGCAAATTTGGAATTGATCGAAACAAAACAAGTGAAGGAATATATAATAGAGTTTTTAGATATAAGCATTTATTACGACAACAAAGAAAGTATTTGTTTTAAAATGTATGATAAAAGAAAGACCTTTGATGTCAGCATAAACTATACCATCAACTGGAATACCAACTTGAGCATAGGCATACTACGTAACTTAATACTCAATCATCTTAACAGGATTAAAAGATTAAATACAACCAAGACCGAACGCATTATATGTGAACGTAATTTGGTATGTGAAGCGGCAAAACAGCTATATCCGATACATTTCCTAAAACATTATTATGAAAAATCATACAAAAAGTATGAAAAGAACTTTTATGCAAAATTCTAAGAGCTATTATAGTTACGTCACACTGTATGCAAGAAGCTTAACCGCAACACGAATCTTAACCGTAACATGTTATACGGACTTGCACGTAATGAAAAGTCAGTGTTGATATGGATGGTATAGGTTGTATAGACATCCATGTTGTCTTGCTATTCGCATTGTTCCATTTTATTGATCTGGGTTTTCCTGTTCGGTTTTCAATGGATTGGATTTTGCTTTTCCAATGTCGGTATGTGGAGGATTGCTTCGGGCGAGTCTGGTTCCGGGAACGTTTCCTGGGATTAAAAGCGTGCTTCAACCGGGAACAAGGGGTAGTAATCCCCCTTGGCCGTTCGACTTCCTTGTAAGCATCCCCATCCTTTTGTACTTCTTTCATTTCTTAATCATTTGAATCCATAAATATTTATATTAATGCATAATTTTACATATGCTCAAATAATTTTATGTATATACATTTTTGCGTTATGTGATCGTATATATTTTATTTCTTAACTTGACAACTGCAAAAGTCTTAATTACCGGCATTTTCCTTCTTCACTATTGAAATCTTCATCAACTGGTTGGCGTGTTGGTGCAAGAGATGGCCAATGCTTATCTTTTTTCCACTTTTGAAACCTATTTAATCGACTAAAATGTTTATAATAATTTTGTGTTGCGTAGAAAAAAATCTGATGTGGACAACACATGACTTTCCTTATATAATGAAATGAATTTACTACTTTTAGAGTAAAATAAATAGGTTTTTCTTCTAGTAGATACTAATATCCTTTCCAAGATATTGAATTTTCGACAATCAGTCGTCATTTTCATTGATTTAGCGTCATTTTTACCCATTTGGCGAGATTTTCGTTAATTTGGCAACATTTCTAAAAGTCGCCAAGTTGGCGACATTCCGCCAATTTCGTCGCCAAAATCTCGCCAAGCGTTATGGACGAAGAAATAAGTTATATATATATATATATATATATAACTTATAAGATATTGAATTTTCGACATATATTATATAACTATTATTATATATTTATATATTATATAACTTATTAGATATTGAATTTTCGACATATATTATATAACTATTATTATATATTTATATATTATATAACTTATTAGATATTGAATTTTCCACAATTAGTCGTCATTTTCATTGATTTAGCGTCATTTTTATCTATTTGGCGAGATTTTCGTTAATTTGGCAACATTTCAAAAAGTCGCCAAGTTGGCGACATTCCGCCAATTTCGTCGCCAAAATCTCGCCAAGCGTTATGGACGAAGAAATAAGTTGTTCTTACAGCAGATAAATTGGCGTTCAAATGCAAAAGTATTACTCAAAGTATCTTTTTTCATGAATGGAACAAGCTAGATCCACGAGAATGATGTCACCCAATTTATCGCATGATATTATATATGAAAAGTGAACATGTTTCTCAATAGGAAATATTTTTTTTTCTATTTTAGATGACTTTTTGATAATTTTTTTGAAAAATGTACAATATCTCGAGAACGGTTCATGTTAGCGTTCTAAATTTTATGTCAATCGTTTTCTAATGAAAAATTACATAAGAAATGTCTATTTGCGTAACTTTAATATTGGTTTTGATTTTTTGACGATTTTTTCAAAATTTCATTCGAAAATTTAGGGGGGTTCTGAACATTCGATTGCATATAAAAACAATAGGCTTCCAGTGTTTACAGATTGTGGTTTTTGTACCAAATTTGGTTCGAATCGGTCCATTCGTTCGTCAGTTATCGTCTCCACAGACCCACTGACACACACACACACATACTTTCACACACACACACACAGACATCACTTCAAAAATGTTTGATTCGTGATCAGGGGTGCTTGAAACGTGCTCTCTCGTCGAAAACTCGAATTCGAATTTTCGACCCCGTCACAATACTTTCCGTATACATTATGTATATAAGGAAGGTAAAAATATTTTTCACACGTATCATTAACGAAATGAAGAGCTAGCTACTTTGCAGCAGTACCATAAAAAAAAACCAAATTTGTACTCAATTCTTAGTATATTTCGGATAATTGTAAAAATATTTTTCGCCCATGCAATCCGTTTGCAATTGACTACATTTTTGTAATTATTACGTATTATATAATAGCCGTTTATCAAACTTATTATTCATGAAATGAAGGTATATGTTGCCGCGATTTCGTGAACACCGCATCCTCTGAATATTTTATTGTGAAAATATTTTTCACTTTCGCAATGTGTTTGCATCGGTTTAAATTTGTTATTTTGTGTTTTATATAGAAACTATTTTTCAAACACGTTAATGATGAAATGAACGTCAATTGTTGAATAATGGTATTAAAATAATGATTTAGGTACTTAGATAATACAACTATTCCAAAAACATAAATAAGAATTTGATGCATTTTCATCTAAATTTACATCTTTAGAATTTAAATTAAAAATTATTATTTGTTTTATCCTTTAGTTCAAAATAAAGATAGTAATCCTAATAACTTTAATTTAAATGAGTTCGGAAAATACGAGTAATAAAAATTTAAGAAAATCTAAATGGTTTAACAATAAAATTTACAAACAATTTTTGGCTCTGTCGAATACATAAAGTAATTTTTTTTTCAGACAAGTACACAGAAAGAGAACATTGCTTAACTTTTCTTTTTTAACAAATGAAACTCAAAATTTTCTTCTATTGGGTTTCCTTCTGCTGGACTGTTTTTATAATATCTGGAAATTTCAGGGTAATTGCTCATTTGTTAAAAATTGCTCCCCTGAAAAGCAAAATACTCCTTCAAAATAAGTCATGGAGTATTTTTACTTTTCTGGAAAAATTTTAAAGCTATCTCTCCAGTCATTCTAACTTGAAAGCGGTTAAACGCAAAATTCGTTTTTATGCCATCATATGCAGAAAAAATATCCTAATTATTTTGGATTAACTCTGTACAATAAATAAAAAATCTGATGTGGGAAGCACATGACTTTTCCTGCAGACTTATATCCACGTTCTCTTTATTTTAATTAAATTTAATTCACTTTTAATTCAGATTTTCGTTCTCATTTGGTAACTGGACTTATTTTCAAAGGTGGCATATAGAAAATGTGAAAAAACTAAAATATCTCGAGAACGGCTAGTCCTAGTATAATGGGGTTGTTCTGATTATGTTCTTCGTTAAAAATTACGTATGAAATAAACATTTAATGGATATATTTGAGCATACGTAGTTTTTATTTTAGATCTTGACGATTTTTGCGGGCTAGCTTGCAAAAAAAAGGGTTATTTTTTTTCCGAATCGTACCAAAATCTAATCAGTACTATTGTAACCTACAAGCGACTTATCTACCGAATTTTGTGAAATTCGGTCCATTAATTTTTTAGGTAGAGTGGGTACAGACAACTTTTGTGGGCCGTTTCGCAAAAAAAAGGCGGGTTCTTTTATCCCGAACCGTACTAAAAACTAATCAACACCAGGGTCACACCCAAATGACTTACTTACCAAATTTTATGAAATTCGATCCATTAGTTTTTTAGTTAGAGTGGATACATACATTGCACAAACAGACAGACACACACACAGACACACACATAAACACACACACACAGACGTCACGTTAAAAATAGATTTTTCTTATTCTAGAGGTCTCAAAACGTGTAGATCCGTCGAAAAATCGCGTTGCGATTTTCGACATGATTCCAATACTTTCCTTGTACATTACCATGTATTGCAGGGAAATTAATATATCGATTGATTCTAAACTTGACAATATACCCTCACGGGGTGGTGTGGGATGGGGAGTAATTTGGTCCCCACGAGGGAACTAGTGAAGCCCCGAACATAAAATTGTAACGCAGCTATTTTTCACTATAGTGACTGAAACTGCTGTTTCATGATCATGAGCCATAAATAACCCCTTTTATGCATAATTATGTCAAATTTATTTTGCCCTATGCTATCATGTTAAGGAAATATAAAATTTCAAATAAACTTTAAAATTTTCACTTGATTTTCCAAAACATTCCACCTAGTTCTAGATTTTTCAATAACAAAGCCGGATATAAGGTTTCGTGAATATCCACTGATATTTGGGGCAGCTATAGTTTACATAATAAATCGATCACAGACAGGCGACAGACGAACATCACTCTGAAAATAGTCGAAAAGTGTTCAAGATTTCCTTAAGCCTATATTGGCATCAAAATCTTGAAATCTAAAATTTTCGTAAAAACCATACTTTAATACTATATTCCATAGTAGGAGAAAGTAGTAAACCACCTCAATCGAAACGAGGGCCAAACCATATCGTGACCGTTCAAACACCCACGCCAAGCATTGTTTCTTTTCCTTTAACAAGAATGTATGGAAAATAGGCGCACAGAAGTTGAAGGCTGGTGTACTGGTAGTGAATATTTTCTTCTCTCGTTAACGCAACTTGTTAAGGGAAAGAAAAAACGTTTGTAAGGAACTGCAACGAAATGGGTTCGCAGGTTTGGCCCACATTTTGTGAAAGAGTGCATAATTTTAAAACAGTTAACTTAAACATTCAGTTTGTAACAATGAAACGTAGTATCAAGGATGAAAGGGGGTGGGGGATAAGAAAAATGCGAGCAAAAAAAAATCTATCTCGAGTGAAGAGACAATTAAAGAAAATGCCTTCTTACAAGTTTTTGCTGTAACCAGCATCAGGGTATCGGGCTGAAATCGGAGTGTTACGAAACATGGAAACACGTTGGACGCCTCTATCTACGAATCTAATAAATAAAAATGTAAACAATTTATACTTGTTTTGTGAAAAATAGAATGTACTATTTGTGAATATACAAAAGTAATTATTATATTTTTATATATTTAGATCGTTTTTATATGCATATAATATTTTCATGCTTTATCCGAGTGAGTCTTCGCACTTTGCTTAATTTTACTCGAAATATCGCCTAAAATATAAAAGATAGGTATAAACAGTAAGCGATAAAAAGAAATGTTCAGTTAGAGTTTCTGTTTCTTGATTCATTTATTTTTTCATATAGTGTTCGATATAAAGCTTATATAGTTTTCGAGTAATCGTTTTATCAAGTTGAAGAAAAAAAATAAGTTTTTTAGGCTTATAATACTTAAAATTAAAGTTACTTATCATAATATATGTAAGCAGCATAGAATACAATGTTGATGGTGTCGACCCGTTTTGAAGGCAGGATACCGTCTTCTTCGTCAGGACACACAAGAAGGACAACCTGCACTTATGAGAAAGCTTATAGGTTTCTCACGAAAACTATATGAGCTATATCGATGGAATTAGTTAAACTAAGCAAATTAGAAATATTGGAAATATTATCAACCAACAGGAAAGCATCATTCACATATTTAAACCAGCATGTAAAATCGTAGAATTCAAGAAGTTTGTCTTAAATAATGTATATACATAAAATAGGAGGTAGAGGATTGCTTATAACCAAATCTTCAGATTATTTATATTAAAAAAAAACATTAAAAACATAGACACTTGTTCAAGACATAAATTGGTCAAAGTTGTAAATTCTTTTACCTCAATATCTGAATAATGAAATTCGCGCAATAACTTTTCCAAACAATAAATTGCTCCTTCAGTAGGGACAGTCGTATAAGCAAAAAGATTTAACGTCCAATGGACGTCACAGGTAACGTCACGGGACAGCAAGTTTTTAACATGTTGATAAAATCAAAGAAATTCTTAACAGTGTGAGTGTTACTGCTAGTTAAAGGGGAGAGAATACTTTCGAGAAACCAAGCAATAGACTATGGGTGGTGCTAATATTAGAAGCAATTTGACGAAAAGACAAAATGAGCGCCTGATGAATTTTAGGCAGGGCATAAAATCGAACTCAATTAGCGATGGAAGGTATTACAATCCCTTTACTTTTATTACACAAAATAACTAAATATTTTATAGCATTTTTTAGTAAGGTGTATGTTCAGATTTCAACACATTGTAAAGGCCATTCTTAAGAAAATCATCAGCATTTTTTACATTATTATTTTGTCTAACAAAAACTATGTAGCGACTATGGGCAACCCTCTTTCCCTGGTTTGCTGTTCTTACATCAGTCGCCACTCTCAAGAGTGAAGGTTGCGCATCTGGTATTTCCTAACGAAGAAGGCTGTTTCTTGCCTTCAAAACCGATTGACACTATTAATTTTGTGTTGTATGCTGCTTTGAATGAAGTTATTTCAGTTTTATTACTTTAGCAGCAGTTTGAAATGTGCGTAGTACTTGTAAATGCTTAGTTCCCAAAAACTAAAAGTGATAACTATAAACAGTAAGTACTGACTACAAACAGTAATTTGCAGCTCTTTGAAATCCCTACATATTTATATATAAGACTGGATTTCGTATATAATTTTCAGTTTCTGCACACTATAGTAATTATAACTTGCATCAAATACCATAATGTCTTAAACGTGAAGTCAAATCTGAATAGACTTAATATTCAATCGTAACACAAAAGAATAAAGTTGTTTCAATCTTATGTTTTAATTACCTACCATAGCTTTATGCTTGCTTACTGTAGCTTTATGCTTTAGTTACCAATTTAAATCTTTAGTTGCTATAGGCTCCTGTTATCTGTTGTACACAAAACAAATAACGCTGAAAATAACAAGCTTATTGAATTTTATTGGAGTTTTCTTTTACAAGGCATTATCCACGCAGAAAGATGTCGGCTTCTGACGACTAGATACACCGCCGATTTCTTTTTACGCCTGAAATGTTATTTTATTTGATACCTTTTTCTACATTTCTAACCACAGAGACCATATTTTTTAACGGAATTTCTACTTAGACGAACGAAAATTACTGGAGTATGGATGTCCACTCCTTACATTCATATATAAAATTTACTCACATCACAATTTTTATCAGAATAAAAAAAAAATCTGTATTTCAGATTTCGGTACCCAAGTTAATTCTTTCAAAATATTTCCTAAAAATTTTTAATAAGACTCTATTGTTTCGTTCTTGCTGGCAATATTTTAATGCCTCCGATACATTGAGATACATTTATCTTATCTATGTTTTAATATAAACTAATTTGATACCACTCATAGCGTAGTTCAAATTATTAATCTCTTCCCGTATACTATACAAAATGTCCAATTTACTGAATAAATAATAAACGCCTTCATTTGAATGAGATGGAAACTTGAAATTTGATTTATGGGCCAATCGTGCAATAAAATCTCCTAATAAAGTCAAAATATTCAAAAATGTTCATTTGAGGGGGGAGGAGATACTCTACATCAAAACGTTTGTAAGATGAAATATTATAAAAACGAACTTCGTGATGATATAGACACTAAACATTTGGTACAAGTGTTGTAGATCGTTTAAATAGAAAAAATATGTACATTTTCACTTTTCAAATATTCGTTACTTTAGGGGTGCGACAAACCAAAATATTTAATTTGCTGAATAAATGAAAAACTCCTTTTAAGTGAGTTAGAGACTTGAAACATGGCGCATGGATGAACATTTCGATACGATCGATTTACTGAACAAATCGAGGGTTGTTCCAAATCAAAATGTTCGAAATACGGACTGTTTTAAAAAAGCATTTAGCAGTTCAGTGTGGGATAAGCATGGCCCCACATCCTAGGATGGGCCCCCTGGTCAAAATTCTTTAACGGCCCCCTATAGGCTGCGGTCCCTTGGACATTAGTTCCACTTATCCCCCTCCCCTTATGACGGACCTTGAAAAAAAAAACGATAATCCAAAAATTCATGGACAATTGAGCATTAATAATATATGGGGGGGGGGGCGTAAGGAGCTGCTACCGTGAGTTGCACAGGGTCCCAAGATTTTGCATAGGGGCCCGGAAATTTTGTCAGCGCCCCTGAGTACAAGTAGTGTCTCTTCTTGAAAAAATGAAAACGATGCGATGGTACGGCGATCGTGATTGATCTTTTTTGTCACGCCATATTTTTAAGGACAGTGACCGTTAAGGACATAGCCACGAATTGGGCCCTCTTTAATAAAAAAAAATCATGTTATAGTTGTTATTTTTCAAATTTCTCAAAGTTACAAAAACCAGTGCCTTTTTTTTTCTTAACAGCTGTCAATTAGTCAATTAGAAAAACTTAGAAAAACCCCTGAAAGACGCCGGGCCCCCTTTCACATCCGTTTGTCCCGGGCCCCCTGGGTGTAGCCGTGCTAGCCACCCCCTTGTGGTGGCCATGGGGATAAGTTAGGTTTAGGAGTGTGGGATGATAGGATAGGTAACATGATGGAAAAAGAAAATCGAAATTCCCATTTCTAAACGAAATAGAAACTTGAAATGTGATGTACGGGTTAAAAGTTCGCCGAAACACACTGGTAAAATCTAATTATCCAAAAATTCATATCTTCCCGTGTTTGCTTATTGTGAAACCGTCTAACCTCAAAGGGTATTTGGCTAGTAATTAACAAGTTTGCTTGCATGCATGAATTAAGTGGTTAATGTAATTTTGATGAACAAAAATGAATTGACTAGCCGCATTACGTCAATATAACCTGCTGCGGATATATTTTCATTTGGCAATTATTACGCCATTTCATAATACGTCGCATCGCCATTATTTTTATTTACCATTTAACGCAATAAAACTCTGTATATAAAAGAAAAATTAATTTAAACCTGTAGGAGTCGTGCTTCACACGCTAGATTTTTACATTTCAAGCGAATGATCAATAACTGTTATGCAGTATTAAATTATAGCTTTAATGTGGCATTGCGTGAGAGAAATTTTCAAATTTTATTCAAGTGCGAAATTGAACATCTATCATTATTCCCAAAGTTCATTCTGATGGACAGCATTCCTTTTCTATATAAAATTCAAATTTTGTTTTTCTCAAATAAACGTTATGAGTTTGATTAATCGATTCTTGGAAGTGTTTAATATATATCAATT
Organism: Amaurobius ferox; assembly: GCA_951213105.1. Lineage (NCBI taxonomy): Eukaryota > Metazoa > Arthropoda > Arachnida > Araneae > Amaurobiidae > Amaurobius > Amaurobius ferox. The sequence continues at coordinate 140,166,983 of OX578138.1, read as the reverse complement.
GTCTAACTTGTTTTTGTCTTTCCAGATCCCCCTAGAAGGTCACCAGTGACCTAGAAGAATAAATTTTTGCACACTTATAGTATCAATCCCTGGACAGAAACTAAAGATTTTCGATTCCCCCAGGAGGAGGCGAATAAAATGGTATATTTCGATAAGTATTTCCAGACTTTTTATAAGAAATCCCTATGGCCTAGAAGGCTGAAGCTTTGCACACGTTATAGTGTTGCAGAACGTTATGAAAACAAATATTTGATTCCCTCCACCCCACCCTAGATGTAAAAGTTATTTTCTAAAAGTCTTTTTAGACCCTCTAGAAGCCCTCCTTTGACCTAGAACAGTGGTTCCCAAACTTTCGGGTCCGCGGACCCCCCCAGAGAAAAGATAAATTTCGCGGACCCCTTAAAACCATATTGCAAGGGCGTGTTTCTATTGGATATGTACAACAAGCATAATTTAGTGTGAATAGTGATGCTGCTTTCTTGCAATTAGCTTAGTAAAATTTGGTTTAATGTCTGATAATTTCAGTCTTAAATCACTTTCAACTTCAAGTCTATTTCTCAACTTACATTTTAAATATGTCAGGTGGGAGAAAGCTGTTTCGCACAAGTAAGTTGTGGGAAAGGGAGTTAAGCACTTAAGAGCCTTTCTTGCGAGTTCAGAATAGTCAACCATTACTGATAACCAGAAGTCAGCTAATTGTACTTGTGAGAACATTAAATACAGAGAACAATCCGATGAAAGATCCGCCAAAAAATCTTCTTGTGGTGTAAGAGAGTGGTTGGTGGATTCGAAGCACCTTTGAAGCACCTAATTTTAACCAACGATCCATTTTATCAAATAATTAACAAATATCTGCAGGGTTGAAAGTACGTTAGTGAAGAACGTCACGTGACATAGCTAGTAGCTATGTACCTTGAGTAGCTATGTCACGTGACTTTCCGCGGGAGAGGCGGGAGATATTCGCTAAGCCCCCTCTATTCAAAGCTGACGTCATCCGGTCTCTAGTAGTATTAATGCTCGAAGTTACAAGTACTTTGACGTCCGAGCTAGAGTATCATCACCGTTAATCATGGCATTGTGCCGAAACGAAACCTACTCCCAAACAATTTAATTCTGTTTGAAGATATAACCTATCAGTTTGAAATTGATTTCATGAATGCATTTAATTCAAAGTTATTTAGAAAGAAATTTCATTATATTATTTTATTTAAAAAAATAAAATGAAAAAAAGAGTGGAGAAAAATAATGAATTTTATTTTTTTTTAAAGCTAACTATTTATTAGTTAAATATTGCGTGTTGTTCGCGGACCCCCTAAAACCTCGTCGCGGACCCCCAGGGGTCCGGGGGCCCCAGTTTGGGAACCACTGACCTAGAGGTTGATCTTAGCACAATTATAGTATCGAGCATGGGGCAGAATTTACCGGAGCCTTATATTCTATTTCTTCCCTGGGGTGGAAAAAGAGGGGTTCGTAAAACCTTTCAAAAACCTCCAGAAGCCCTCTGGTGATTCAAAATATATAAAACATCAAATATTGTTAAAAAATTAAATATTTAAAGAAGAATTTAAAACACATAAAAATTGAAAATTTTATAATTTCTATAATTATGAATTTGAAAACTATTTTCAAAATGAAGACATTTTTATTGGAGAAAAGCATCTTCTTTAATTTGTCTTCAGGATATTTTAATACACTGAAAAACAAATAAAAACATATTTTAATCAAAAAATGCTCCTTCTACATGAGTGGCTTGTGTATCAAATACCGTAAATTCAAAATGTACAACTTTATGTACACATCTTGAAAACAAATTACAGATAACAAATTTCATAATTATAGATCTAATCTTTCTTGAGTTATATCCGTTTTAAACATTGAACTTTTAATGAATACAATTTCTGAGGAAACATGATTTTAAAGCTCTGTTTTATATAGCAAGTATCTGAAACAAAGTTTCAAATGCTTAACTTCTTAACGTTTTAATTAAAGGTTGTATCTTATATTTATATCATTCGATTCTACACCATTTAAATATATTTCTTTTTAGTTGAATATAAAAAAAAAAATTATTTATTTTTTCGAAAACTTCCGATTGTTTCTATCTATTAGACAATTTACTATAACTTCGTAATTGGCATTTTCCTTCTACCATGCTTTGCTGCCGAGTTCCAGTTCCCGGCGTCTTCAATTCTCCGATAGTGGCGCTACAAAATCTTAAATCCGATAGAGCATGGTTACTTTACTGTAGACAGACCTAACATATACACCCAGAAACCTTTTACTCTGATGTTGTCAGAGGAGATTAAGAACTCTTCTAGGAATCGTCTATAAAACCAACCTTAATTTAAATTTGAATTTTGAGCTTATTTTAAGATTAATATTTCCCAAAGTGTTTATAGGAACTGCAAGAGAAAGAAAGGCGCTTCGGAGCAAAGAACTTCTCTTTAAATTCTGTGAACCTGAGGTAAATAACATCTGACGTAAACGTCAGCTTTGAATGAGAGAAAAACAATTAACTTATCACTCTGTAATGCACACTTTCCATTTTCTCCCGAAAGGGGCGCGCCAGTCATCCCTAACAGTTCATTAAAGCGGCACTTGAAAAGGATAACAATCCCTCCTCAACACGACGTTTAAAAGAGGAGTGAGTGCAACCCGACCGACCAACCTTCAGACCTGGAATCAATCTGTTTTGTCGGCGAAGTAATAGTTAGACATTCATCCGTATCACGCCTCAAGTCCAACTCAAGGCTTCCGATACTTCAGTCATTCACATTGGCATTGTATCTTGAAATTTTATCAAAATAAGAAAGCAATTACTCTTTTCAACACTTTACAACATAGTTGAAAAGTGTTTGTAACTTTTTTCATTCTGTCTGTCTGTCTGTCCATTAACACGATAACTGCCGTAAAAATGACTTTATCAACATGAAATTTTAGTATGTTGTTCAAACGGTCTGTGGGACCTATGGCAATGTAAATAAATAATTTCACCCAATTAGTTTTAGTTAGTTTCACCCAATTAGTTAGATTGAACCCGGTTTAAAAACATGAAATACATTGAACCCTATGGGACCTAATTTTTCAAACATTTTTTTAAGCGAATTTAAAATTCCCACATTGTTTCTTCACATATTAAAAACTTCATCGAAAACAAATGAATTTTATTCAAATAACTTCATAGAAATATAAATCGCCCGATTCTCTATATAAAAGTAGTAAATATCTCATTAATAAACTTTTTCCCATTTCTTTCATTCAACGGCGATATTTTTGAAATTATTACAATATTACAATAATTTATTTTATTTAAAAATGTAAAACCATGGAGGTAAAAGTACCATCTAACTCCATGCTTAAAACTTCATCAAAAAAGCAATAATATGGAATCGTCTGCTTCTCTATGTAAAAATCAATGAATGTTTCATTCGTATCAGCTGTATTGCAGACTTCAGAGCTACATAATTTTGTGTTAAAGAAATTCAGCAATTCTTATACAACTCATCTTACAGCTTGATGTGTTTACATTCTCCATACGTGAAAGTTAGGCTTCGTTGTAGAAATGATCAAAGTTTGATGATCATTTAAACTTCAAAATATTGTAATTGCGTTGGCGCAATATATAGATGCACAGAGAAAAAAAAATACAGCGGTTTTAGGACGGATGCAACACTAAATATAAATTAAAAAGAACTTTAAAAATCACGATTTTGACACAAGATGGATTGGTTTTGCACGCTGCCACAAATGCCGCCGTGTTCATGCGGAGTACGATCACGTTAAACATGTGGGTCCGTAAGTCCTTCTGAGAGGTTGGTGGTAGGGGAAGGAGGGTACGGTCCCTGTGGATGCCTCCTCCACTGGGTTCCGGTCAAAATTGGGTGGCACTTCCCGGCCGTCCATACAGTTACCTTACACCTTTCTGGTAGGTCGGACGGTCTGGGTCTCAACAACAACAACAACAACAAGATGGATTGGTGGTAGGGGAAGGAGGGTACGGTCCCTGTGGATGCCTCCCCCACTGGGTTCCGGTCTAAATTGGGTGGCACTTCCCGGCCGTCCAAACAGTTACCTTACACCTTTCTGGTAGGTTGGACGGTCTGGGTTTCAACAACAACAACAAGATGGATGCCATGTTTTATTTTGAGGTGGGTCACGTGATCTTTTCATATAATGTGGGTGCACTTACTATTTTAATTTTTATTTAAAAAACTACAGAACATATTTTGCCGAATTTTTTTTTATATATTTTATGGGATAATTTGAATACTTTCTAAAATTTTTGAAGCAATTAATGATTTTTAAATTCGCTTAAAACATGTTTGAAAAATTAGGGCCCATAGGATTCAATATTTCATTTCTTCAACCCGGGTTCAATCCAAAACTAATTGGTTGATATTATTCCTTTACATTCCCATATATCCCACGGACCGTCTCGACAACATACTAAAATTTCATTTTGATAAAGTCAGTTTTATGGCAGTTACCGTGCAAACGGACAGACAGGCAGACAGACAGATAGAATGAACAAAGTTATAAACACTTTTCAACTATGTTGTAAAATGTTAAAAAGCAGCCTGTCTGGTCACCAAAGGCGGCTACTTCTCTAAACTATTGTTAAATAAATGATAGTTTTATGCTATTTTCCATTTTATAAAACTTATTTTCATTAATGGTAGTTTTAAAACACAGATATTCTATTCTATAGCCCACGCCGACCCACTCATCCGTGAGTTTACAGCAACTACATAAAAATACTTACATTAACTATTCTCGAGTTATTTCATGCACTTGAATAAATTCATCAAAAACGCCATAAATTTTAAAATGTGTGAAGTGTGATTGAGTCGACTGTTTATATAAAAGATTAAATAATAAATTGATTGAAGTCAGTATTGCGCATATTGCACGTATTATGACATTTACTGTAATAGCAAGTAATCTCACAAAAAAACACCACTTTTTGGTTAAAAAAAAAAACAGGCAGTGGCTCCAGTCCAAAATGGTTTTGTCACTCACTAAACATCTTTTAAATCTACAAATTCACTTCACTTCTTAATTTCTTTTTAAAAAAATAAAATATCTCGTGAACCAATATTTCAGTAATAACATTTTAAATGTTACAGTTATCTCTCCCATTGGAAAACTTGAACGGATCAAATATTAAAATATCGAAATTATAACCACTATAGTTCGAAAACCTAGAACTCCCAAAATCCACTTATACATCCTCGTAGGGTTTTCAAGGAGTTATAAATTTCTTTTATAGTTCCTATCTAACGCATTTCGTACTTTAGCTTCATACCTGGCAATTTTAGCTTCAGCACTATAGCTTTAGCACTTTAGCTTTAGTACTTTTAGCTTTTTGAACATTATAAATTTGGGAAACGGAAAATTTTCGATCTTCTTCAACTTGACAAGAAAATTTCTCGTAAACTATGAAACCTTTTTAAAAACAAATTATCACGGTATTTCCTACTGAACATATATGTCGCTTTTTGTTTATATCTATCTTTTATAGAGAAGATACTTCGACTGAAATTAAGCAAAGTGAATAAAAACCTCACTCGGATAAAAACTTTTTAGTCTGTTTTCAAAACAAAAAGATTCAAAATAATTAAATATTGAATTTTTTTTATATATTCATAAATATATTCATAAATGGCACCCTATTCCCAACAAAACAAGTTGTCACATTTTTATATTTTGGGTTCTGAGATGTGTTACATGTATGAAAGTGTTTACATTTTTCGTAGCGCTCCAATTTTAATCAGAGATCCAATTTTAATCAGAGATAGATGTTTTTCACATCAAAAACTCCCTACCAAGTATAAGAAGCATAATATCTTTCCAAAAAGTTATTATATCTCAAAATGGTTTGCTCCAAGTACCCGCAGGGCCGACGTTGTATTTTCAAGTCTAAGTTACCCTGTTGAAGGATTCTATTTTTTATATTTTTTCCCCCGAACTTCCCAAATTTTTTCCAATTTGATATTCTAAAGAAACACATTTTAAGGCTATGTAAGCACATTTCAAATACTTTGGAAGACATGTCATCTTTACGTGTGTGTATGTCAGTGAAATGCTGGCAAAATAATTCAAGACAAACCTACGCGCCGCTCTGAAAATTCGAATATTGTAATTTGTGTAATCAGAACACGATTTATTGCACGGTTGCTTATAAATTTAACTCTTTCTCCTTTTATAACTTAAAAAATATATGTAATTTATGTTTTTCCCCCTATTTAAAGTATTATTTTACTTTTCGCAAAAGAGTATATATTAGAGGACTTTATTATGAGATTACTCCGCAAATTTTGCTATATATTTTCCGCGATAAAATTACTAACCTACTCATAATCTCTTTGATATACAGATAGGTTATAATAATAATAATAATAATAATAATATAATAATAAACTTTATTTTCCACACAATATACACTATATATACAATTTCAGCTTATGCGTGAATGTATAACAGTGGGGCAAGGAATAGCGGAAAAGGGCCCTTTAGTTGGGCCTGGCGGGTTCACAGCCTCCAACTAAACTGGGAACATGCTAACATTAAATCAATGGTCAGTGGCAGAACAAAAGCTATAACAAAGTGAGCAAGAAACAACTAACAGGAATACAAGTAGCAAAATAATTAAATAATAGGTCAGCAAATTGATCAGACCTGTAATAGAAACATCTTTAAGTATTTCTTAAAACTATTTTCATGGATCAGTGATTTTTAAGAAAAGTGGAAAAGAATTCCATAATCTTCGAGTCGGTAGAATTGATATTCAGGTATAAGCTGTTTGTGCGAGAAAAATGGGGGTAAAAGTTGATCCTTACTTCTGGTATTATAAGTATGATCATGAAATTGAGAGAAAAAGATACTACAATGCTGATTATGATGAATATGCTGAAACATAAGCAAAGCCAAATGATAATGAAAAATCTTAGTGGCGGGCAAAATTTTGTAGCGCGAATAAATATCATGGTGATGAATATTCAAATCAAAGGAATCTTTAAGAAGTGAGAAATATGTATTTGTAGAATGAAGTCTGTTTATATTTCTGGTAGTAGTGGATCCCCAAATAAGATTACAATAAAACAGATGAGGGAAAATTAAACTATAATAGAGCAAAATTAAAGCAGTTTTGGGTAAAAAAGATAATTTTGTTCTAATTAATCCAATGTTTTTTCTTACTTTGTTACAAATAGAGTCAACATATTTATTCTATTTTAAATCATTCTGTAAAATCATGCCCAAGAACTTAACTTCAGAGGAAAAGGAATACGGAAACCATTTATATAAATATAATTTATAGCAGATTTTTTTCCTATCAAAAAGAACGCACTTAGTCTTTTTCAGTATTTAAAGTTAGGAAGTTTTGATCAAACCAGTCTATGGAGTTTTGGATTTGAGGATTTACTTGATTGTCAAGAGTCTGAATGATTTCATTAACAAGAAAATAAGCTCGTATCATCAGCAAAAATTATTGTAGAAGCACAAGAAGGAACATAGAAGATATCATTTAGGTAAATTAAAAACAGAATAGAGCCTTGAAGGACGCCAGTGAGATTAGTTTCATAGCTAGAACGTACGTTTTGTAACTGGACTAATTGTTCACGATCAGTTAAGTAGTTTTTGAATAAAATATTAGTTATACCTCTAATACCAATACGGTCAAGTTTTGATAAGAGGCGTTAGTGATGAATAGTATCAAAAGTGTTTGATAGATAAAAAATACCGAGATCCGAATGTTTAATATCAAGATTGCTTTTTTTGTATTTAGGGCGGTTGAAATTTCAAGTTCAATTGATTTTTGTTTCTGAAATCCAAATTGGTTGGGATGAATAATGTTATTTTTATCAAGAAAGTCAATAAATCTAACACAGAGGAATTTTTCAAAAACAATCAAGACGGTAATACGGCTATAGTTCAGAATATTCTGAGTATCACCTTTTTTGAAGATTGGAGAAATTTAACCAATTTTGAAAGGGTACGGAACATGACCAGTTGAGAAGATTAAGTTAATGATAAACAATAAAATGGTTGTTAAATGCCTGAGATATAATTTCGGTATCTAAAATGTCACGGTCCTTCAGAATTAAGCCATTAAGAGAATTTAGAGGGGTTTTTTTCTTGCCTAAAAGGTCATTTAACTTGGTCTATAATTTACTAACAGATGCGTTTGAAAACTAATCTTGGTAATAAAGTTTTTTTTCCAAGTTTAAGTTACCGATTTAACCAGTTCCTATAACCTTGGAAACACTGTCAGTAAACATTTGATTTGGTATTTATGAATTTGTAATATAGTTTATTTTTACGTTTAATGCATCGATAAAATCTGTTTGTAATCCAAGGTTTTTTTTAATATTTTTATGAGCTGAAATTGAGACAAAGGGAAAGTGGAGGTCATAGCTCCTAATTATTTTGGAAGAAAATATATCATAGGCTGTGTGAGGGTTTTGATAAGCAGTGATCAGAAACCATTCAATATTTCCTACAGCATTCTTGAACTTTTTTAGAATGCTGTAGAAAATCGTGGTGAAAATATCTGTCTTGAATGATATAGTCTATCAAAGTATCAAATTTCACCACGATGCATACACTTGTTCTGGATTCATCTCGTACGTTTCCACATCTATAAGATCTTCGCAAAAACATACAGAAAGCAGTTCTTAAATTCTAGAATTTGGAAATTTTTTAAATAAAATAGTACCTTCTCTTAATTTAGGAACATAACACGGTTCCACCCCATTAAGTCGTCATGTCCAAAACTGGCAAATGTATGTTATACTTGCCGTGACAAACACCTATTTCCAGAGGTCTGTAACTCAGCCCTGATAAATCGGAGGCCCCTGTAAAGCTAAAGACCTGATACTTTTTTCTATGTAAAGCCGTCTTAAATCTGAGAAAAACAGAATTAAACAAAAAAAAAATCTGATGTGGGCAACACATGACTTTCCTTATATAATGAAATGAATTTACTACTTTTACAGTAAAATAAATAGGTTTTTCTTCTAGTAGATAATAATATCCTTTCCAAGATACTGAATTTTCGACAATTAGTCGTCATTTTCATTGATTTATCGTCATTTTTATCCATTTGGCGAGATTTTCGTTAATTTGGCAACATTTCATAATGTCGCCAAGTTGGCGACATTCCGCCAATTTCGTCGCCAAAACCTCGCCAAGCGTTATGGACGAAGAAATAAGTTATTCTTACAGCAGATAAATTGGCGTTCAAATGCAAAAGTATTACTCAAAGTATCTTTTTTCATGAATGGAACGAGCTAGATCCACGAGAATGATGTCACCCAATTTATCGCATGATATTATATATGAAAAGTGAACATGTTTCTCTATAGGAAATATTTTTTTTTCTATTTTATATGACTTTTTGATAATTTTTTTGAAAAATGTGCAATATCTCGAGAACGGTTCATGTCAGCGTTTTAAAATTTATGTCAATCGTTTTCTAATGAAAAATTACATAAGAAATGTCTATTTGCGTAACTTTATTATTGGTTTTGATTTTTTGACGATTTTTTCAAAATTTCATCCGAAAATTTAAGGGGTTCTGAACATTCGATTGCGTATAAAAACAATAGGCTTCTAGTGTTTGCAGATTGTGATTTTTGTACCAAATTTGGTTCGAATCGGTCCATTCGTTCGTCAGTTATCGTCTCCACAGACCCACTGACACACACACACACACACACACACACACACACACAGACATCACTTCAAAAATGGTTGATTCGTGATCAGGGATGCTTGAAACGTGCTCTCCCGTCGAAAACTCGAATTCGAATTTTTGACCCCGTCACAATACTTTCCTTATACATTATGTATATAAGAAAAGTAATTACAATTGTTACCAGTACCCGAAAGGAAAAGAATTTGAAAATGACACTTTATACGAATGCAGTTCGGACCTTTTTTCTTCATTGTTAACAAACCTACAACCTGAATTACTGCACCGATATTAATGAAGAATGGTTCATTCTATGCGTTCTGCTGGAGGGTACATACTTTTTTTTAAAACTTGAAGATAAATATGATTTATAATTTCGAAAATAGAAAAACACGAATAAATGGTGCTTTAAGGTAAAGTAGAATTTGCAATACCGTTTGTATTTGGCTCCTTTGTGGCAGCACACCCTGTGCCTACGATTGACTACGACTAAAAATACCTACAACTAATTGACTACGACTGAAAAGGGCTACGAGTGCGTTGGAGAAGCCTTTGTATCCTTCAACAGTGTACCCTAGACTTGCAAGTACAGCTCCGGTCTTGCAAGTACTTGGCACAAACCATTGTGAGATTTCAGAACTTTTTTTTGGAACGATATTTTTTTCTCTTTTGTATTTGGCATGGAGTTTTTTTTTTTTTTCTTATTTTTTTACACTGAAGTGGTGTTTTGTGCGAGATTCTCTTTACGATGAGAAAATACTAAAAATAAATCGAAACGTACAATTTAATCAAAAGTAACAGTTCTGCAATAGCATCAAGTAATTCTTTGTGCAACAGAGTAAAACCCACCTTCATTTCCCTATAGACATTCTATTTCAGTGTCACTGTGAACCCAATGACGGTCAATTCACCTGTCCCCAGCGAACACTGCTCGTAACTCGACGTGAACCGCCCTCCACGTATCTCGACAATGGAGCGTGAAGCACAGTCTTTGCAAACCACTCACAAATTACAATGCGGACGCAATTAACTGCAATTCGTATACGTAATACGTGGAAATTCCTAGACACTTGGTGTAATTTTAAAATAGCATTTCTAAGCATTTCGTGAATAGACAACCTCCATAAAAAGTTGTAAAATAATCAAAACAATCCATACGAAACTCTCCCTCTTTCTCTTCCTCTAACTTTCCGTCTCCCCTCTCTCCCTCTAACTGCCCCTCTCTCTTTCTAACTCTCCCCAACTCTCTCCCCCCCCCCCGTCTCTCATATTTTCTAAAATTAAAATGTTACTCATAACCTGTACATAAGGCAGACCTAACTTGACATTACAGAAGTATAGGAGGAACTTTAAACCTCCGCTAAGTTATAAATTCATCTATTAAGAGCTATTAACAATTTTGAACTCATATTTTCCTAAACCAACAGAGTCCATTCCGACGATAAGAACTTGCAATTTTTTCCCAGTAGCTCAATGGTACAGCGTCAGCTGACCCGTTCGGAGATCCAGGGTTCGATTCCCGGTCGGAGCACCAAGGTTTTTACAATGCGCCCGAACAAATCAACCCTGTAGGTTCGTGAAAAGATGTTGGAGGACAAAGGGTGACCCTAGCTAGTACGATAAGTACGGATTTAGTGGACTCTGGAAGATTGTGCCGATTTCAAATTGAAAGGATAACGACTACGCAGGATACTAACTTGGGTAAAAATAGTAATAGCCTGAGTTAAAAATAGCAGGAGGAGATCAGTCAGATTGTCAGTTGCCCGACAATCTGATATTAGGGGGTGGAGAATGCAGAGTCCACTTCGACGGTAAGAGCTTACAATTTCGTCCCAGTAGCTCAACGGTAGAGCGTCGGTTGGACAGTTCGGAGATCCAGGGTTCGATTCCCGGTTGGAGCAGCAAGGTTGTTTACAAAATGACGGTTTGACTTTGAATCAACCAATTCCTAACATTAAAATTTGAAATAATATTCTTGGGTTCTCATATTTCATAAAAAAAAAGAGAGAGAAAATATCTGACATCTGCAGAGCATGACTTTCACTACATAATGCAATGCTATACACTTCTTTCACGGCAAAATAATAATGATCCACGGCACAATGTTTTGAACATTATATTGCACATTAATATCTGACGAATTTCTGGATGACAATGGGTAAAACTATTCGGAAGACCACATAATTTCGAAAATCTAACTTGATAAATAGAAACATTGCTAGTATGGGCTAAGCAATGTAGTTCATATATTAAAATATCTTAATAATTCCCAATTCGGCGTTAATTTCGTTAAATTGGCGTCATTTTTACCAATTTCGCGGCCTTTTCTTCAATCTGATATCTGAAAAGTCGCCAGGAAACCGTATTTCCCAAATGAATCGCCGATGTCGCTAACTGAGTCGCCAAATATTGCACGTAGAAAGTGAACATATTGGACGATACATACATACTACATGTTAATTTTATGCATTTTTTTACATATAAATTCATTTGAAAGATCGCGAACAACTCATGATTTAAAAAGAAAAAAATATATATATTGGGGTCTTTTGAACATTGATCGTGTTTAAAATCAATAAGGTTCCAGAATTCGCTAATTGTAACATTTTATCAAATTTTATTCAAAACGTTCCATTCGTTCAGGAGTTATCGCGTCCACAGACTCACGGACACACACACACACACAAACATACATACACACACACACTATCATACATACATACATACATACTAACATACATACACACACACTAACGTACCTACATACACACTAACATACATATACACACATACTAACATACATACATACATACACACTAACATATATACACACACACAAATATGCATACCCACCAGATATCACGTCTAAAACGTTCGAGCTGATATCTGTGTGTATGTATGTGTTCAAGGATGCTTGAAACGTACTACTAAAACGTCGAAAACTCAAATTCAAATTTCCGGCCCCATCACAATACTTTTCCTATGCATTATACTGTGTATGTAGAGAAAGCGATATATTCGAAATAAATATTCAAATTAAATTTTGTTACTAAAAAGACAAAGCCGGATTCAAGTTGGCTTTGCTCCGAGTATAGATATAGTATAGATAGGAACCGATGATACAGACTCATGTACTACATATACCGACAATTCATGATTCAGTTGCAGATGTGTTTTGTTTTGAGCTGAAAAAATGTCGAATTCTATAAAATTTTGTTTGTCTGTCTCAAGGCTCACATGTTTGAAAAAATATTAATAAATCATTTGGGTAAAAGGGTTATTAGTCATTCAATTATACAACATTTTTTGACCAATTTAGCGATTTTTGCGCTTTTATTTAACGCAAAACTCTTTTATTGAGTGAAAAGTGTACATACGTTTTCTGTGCATAAATTAATGATTCACCCCCAAAAATAAAAACAAAGCAATGATATAAAACACATTTTTACTTTCCTTATATACATAATATAACGTATAAGGAAAGTTTTGTGACGGAGTCGAAAATTCGAATTCGAGTTTTCGACGGGAGAGCACATTTCAAGCTTCCCTGAACACGAATCAAACGTTTTTATGGTCATGTCTGTGTGTATGTGTGTCAGTCGAGTCTGTGGAGACGATATCTCACGAACGAATGGAGCGATTTGAGCTAAATTTGGTACAAAAATTATAATCCGTGAAAACTGGAAGCCAATTGTTTTTAAATACAATCGGATGTTCAGAACCCCCTAAGTTTTCGAGTGAAATTTTGAAAAAATCAGCAAAAAATAAAAACCTTTAATAAAGTTACACAAGCTGCCATTTTTTATGTAATTTTTTATTAGGAAACGATTGATACAAACTTTAGAACGCTAGAATGAACCGTTCTCGAGATATTGCACATTTTTCAAATAAATTTATCAAATTATCACATAAAATTAAAAAAATAATTATTAACTGTTGTAAAATGTGTTCACTTTTCATATGTAATATCATGGATAAATTTGAGAACATTGTTCTGGTGAATTTAGCTAATTCCATTCATTAGGAAAGATACTTTGGGTAATACTTTTGTATTTGGACGCCAATAGTCATTTATCTGCTATAAGAATAACTTATTTCTCCGTCCATAACGCCTGGCGAGATTTTGACGATGAATTTAGAAGAATGTCGCCAACTTGGCGACTTTTAAATGTGTCCCAATTAGCGAAAATATCTCCAAATTGATAAAAATGACGCTAAATCAATGAAAATGACAACTAATTGACGAAAATTCAATATCTTAGAAAGATTATAAGAATCAACTAAGAATAACCAATTTTCCCGTAACGTTTGGCAAAATTTTGGTAAAGAATTCGTCGGAATATCTCCAACTTGCTGACTTTTCAAATGTTTCTAAATTAACGAAAATGTCACCCAATTGATAAAAATTCGCAAATTGGTGAAACTGATAATAAATCAATGAAATGAAGACTAAATGTCGAAACTTCAATATCTTGGAAGGAACATATGAATAGACTATAATATTAACCCTTATCCATAACGCCTGGCGAGAAATTTATCGGGTCAACGCCAACTTGGCAACTTTTTTAAATGTTGCCAAAGTGACAAAAATGTAGCCAAATTCATGAAAATGACTCCAAATGGGAAGTAATGTATCTCAAAATCTGATTTCCGTCATATGACGGGCATACCTCCCAGTATATAAGAAATGCTCTTCTTTCCGTTTGTCTGTAACACTTGGTGATGCATTTGGCGAACTTGAGGAATAATCTAGCGAAGTATCGCCAACTTGGGGATATTTTGCCGCAGATTGACGAAAATATCGTCAAAATTGCAAAAATACTAATTTGCTAAATTAATTAAACTAACGGATCATTGATGAATTAATTATTAAAATATTTTAATATATGGACTATATCGCTTATTGAGGATGCTATCAATATTGATAATTGTTTATTTAGAGTTGCGCGAAATATAAGTTAATTGGATACTTTGAAATAGTTTTACATGTTGTCATCCGGAAAATCGCCAAATGTACAATTTTCGATCAAAATAAAATTGCAGTTGAAAGGCATTTCAGTAATAATTATACGTTCAATTTTATTATAGTTACATATTTTATTAAGTATAAATATATATATTTTAAAGAAATATTTTAGCAATTTAGGTAATTTTAAATATGTTATCTAAGCATTATTCTTGTGCAAAGGACCACCAATTGGATAATTTTGTATCAGAGCTTAGATTTTATGCTCAAATTAACTGAGGAAGGTTGGTATTCTGAGATTTAAAATTTAGCATATTTTATAAATCCATATTTTGAACAAATTTTTCTGGTTGAGAGACCCACCTTCCAATTTATATGTTGCTGATAATACCCGTTTATGCAGTACAAAACTTTCCTTAGAAAAAAGCCACAATTAGGGAAATGCTGGGGGTGGGACAGTCCAGTGGCTAGGGCACGGGAATTGCATTCGGGCAACCCAAATTCGATTCCAGGCTCTGACCAAACTGCCCCCGTGTTCACACGGAGTACGGTCCGTAAATCCTTCCCAGAGGTTGGTAGCAGGGAAAGAGGAGTACGGTCCCTGTTGATGCCGTCCCCATTAGGTTCCTGTCTATATTGGGTGGCACTGATCCGACCGTCCAAACAGTCACCTTACATCTTCGGGTAGGTCGGACGGTCTGGGTCAAACGAACAAACAATTAGAAAAATGCCATGAGTTTTTAGTTGTGGTACTGTCTCATCACAATTAAGAGAAGATTTCCATGGGGAAATCTTTACATAAATCAGAATACTGAAAGTAACCCTACAATTTTTAACTAACCCGCGCCCCCTGGCGCGGGAATTTAATTTCGGCAGGAAAACGAAACATTGCCGTAAATACCGGCTATTAATAACGGACCATTGCTTCCATAATTCCCCCCCTTTTTACTTGTGTATTTTCAAGAGAGATTGTCCACAACCTTCGGCAACCAGTTGCCCACCTTCCCGGGAAAAGACATTAGGACAACCTTGAAGCGAGGCTGCTTTTTAGGTTATGGTCGCGATGGGGATTGGCGATCTCCGCGGCGATTACCCGCCAAAAGTGGCGTCGTATGGCGGGTGTTTTAAAAAGCAGGACGCGCGCGTTTAAAGAGCCTGAAAACTCAGGTGTGAGGTTCTTTCGGGGTATACATATTGCGGAAGCAGTTTTCACTTCCTTCAATCATGATCAGCATTCAACAGGCGAAACCTTTCACCAACAGCAAATATGAGCCCAACAAAAGCTTGCCAAACAGGGGTAAGTAAATGTAAAAATATATTATAATGGTTACAAAATAAAATTGTGTAGAAATATAAATTTTTGTCTTATAATTTAGAGCGCTCATATATATATTGTGCCTACCTTTAAAATAATTCGTATTACACGTTCGAGATTACAGTAAAAATTCGAAAATCCGAAACTTAGAAATCTGGACAACCTAATAAGCTGTACTTCTTAAAATCATAAACACTTTTTAATTTCGCTTAATTTATTTTTATTTTTATATCTTTTATTTATTTATTTTTGAATAGACGATAATTTTTTATAAATATTTTTCTGCAAAAATATTTTTATATAAATATTTCATTAGTAAAATATAACTTTTATTATTTCATTTTCGAATAATTGTTCAATTATAAGAATACTAGTTTTAAAATATAACTTCAAGAAATTAAGTGTACTTTATTATTTATATTTAAAAATGATTTTTGTGGGCTTTAAATTTATTATTTATACTTATTTTTAATTTTTATTTTTGCTTTAAATTTTTTTTTCGAATTTCAAACCTTAGATATACAATTTCAAATCTATAGTACAAATTCGAACATTAGATTAAGGACATCTTGAGAATCGGAATTTTTTTTTAATAACGCACTTTTTATTTCGTGATTTTTAATACTCATTTTTTTTTCTAAATCATTACTGATTTTGTAAATATTATTCTATGAAAATGCTTCGTTTATAAATATTGTATTAAAATAAAAAATTCTCTTAGTTTCAGTAAATTGTTTAGTTAGTGTATGATATTGCTACCTTTAAAAATTGATTTCAAGAATTACGTAATATATTTTTATTGTGAAAATTTTTCTGCTTTCACTTCTTATCATTTAGCATAATTTTCAGGTTCATTCATTTCTTTTAATTGTACAATTACCACCATTTTCGGATTTCACTGCTTTTTACGCAATACCTCTTCTTCGTTTGTCGCTTAATTTAATTCATGCACTGCTTGAAACAAATTTGTATTTACTCCTTGGATCAGTTGTAGTAAACGAATCATAGGGATAACTGGAAGGAATTGGGATAATATTTTTCAATCATTTAGCATAATTTTCAGGTTCATTCATTTCTTTTAATTGTACAATTACCACCATTTTCGGATTTCACTGCTTTTTACGCAATACCTCTTCTTCGTTTGTCGCTTAATTTAATTCATGCACTGCTTGAAACAAATTTGTATTTACTCCTTGGATCAGTTGTAGTAAACGAATCATAGAGATAACTGGAAGGAATTGGGATAAGATAGATGCACCAGCATTGTATCATGAAGATTGGAGAGTTAAATTATAAATGCAATACAAATTAGAACTCAAACGATAAAGAATATACATACATATTCAAATTACTTAAAATGGCAACGCATCTGAAGAGAGAAATCAAACATTACAACCATGGAATTAGAAAGGAGATAAAACTCCTATGGATGAAACGCTTGAAAATGCCATAATGCTTTGAGAATTATATCTAGGTGTTGTTAGTGTTAGTAAAGGAGCTGCTATTGCTATTGTTAGTTGACATAACAGAAAGGGGCAGTATATAGTATATGTATTTTTGATTATTATTAAATTAAGGTTCCCTAATTATGAGTACAATTGATCAATATTTTTTAACAGTTGTTGGACAGAGTACACAAAATGGGTAGATAAAAATAATTGAAAGGTAAAATAATTTTTAATAGGCAGAAATATTCTTTTTGTTTCATTTCTCATTTGAATTGCGCTAATAATTTAGTTTTGCAAAATGGACAGTATAAACAAATGTTTTAGGCCTTTCGCCATAGAAATACATACAATACGGGACGGGACTACTTATCTTACCCCAGCGCCACCTGAATGATTGTCTCAAACGATATTGGTGTTTTCCTAATATGGAATTTTAACTCCTTACTTTTACCTCCATGGTTACAACTTTCAAAATTTGTTAAAATTTATTTTCAAATGATAGGACGTTTTAAAATACAATTATACCGAAATCGCCTCAGCTTGTAAAAGCGCTTCATCACAGGCATATAACATGTAACAAATAGTACAATAAAATTATACATATACAGCCCAACTCACAATTTAAAATATACATACTATCAAATGCCATAAAGCCACAAGTAAATTAAACAGGAAAGATCAATCATGCATAAAACATTGATTATGAAACGCTTTCCAACTGAAATGCAATTTTATTTAAACATCGCTAAAATGCGATACATTCAGCGCTGATCTATTTTAAATTATCACAGTACTACAATAAGTTATTATATTTGAAAACTTAAAACTCTTCGTCGAAAAAAAAGTACTTTAATCAAATAATGTCATCGAAATATAAATCAAGTGGCTCTCTATGTAAAAGCAATGAATATTTCATTCATATCACTTTTATTCCAGACTCCAGAGCTAAATGATTTTGCGTGTAAAAAGTTCAGCAGTTCTTATACAACTCATCTTACAATCACTTGTTTACATTCTGTATCCATTAAAATTAGGTTCCGTTGTAGAAATAATCGAAATTTGATGATCATTTAAACTAAAAAATATTGTAATTGAGTTGGCACAAAATTTAGATGCACAGAAAATACGTAAAAATAAAGCGGTTTTAGGACGGATGAAACACTAAATATAAATTTAAAAGAACTTTTAAAATCACGATTTTTACACTGGGAAAAAAAGATGGGTGCCATATTTTATTTTGAAGTGATGACGTGATCTGTTCATATCATATGGATGTAATTATTATTTTAATTTTTATTTAAAAAACTACCAAATATATTTTGCCGAATTTTTTTTTTATATATTTTATGTGATAATTTAAATATTTCCTAAAATTTTCGAATCAATTTGTGAAATTTAAATTTGCTTAAAAAATATTTGAAAAATTATTAGTCCCATGGGGTTGAATATATTTCATTTTTTAACCCGGTTTCAATCCAATACTAATTGGGTGATATTATTCATTTACATTCCCATGTGTCCCACAGACCGTCTCAACTACGTACTAAAATATCGTTCTGATAAAGTCATTTTTACGGCAAGACAGACAGACAGAATGAAGGAACAACATCATAAACACTTTTCAATTAAGTTGGAAAGTGTTAAAAAATGGAAAAAGACAAAAACATATATTAAAAAGGAATAGAAATTTGAAAGCTGTGCAGGTAGGCAAACACGTCAACTTTTTTTTTTTTTCGTACTTTCCTTATATACATAATGTATAAAGAAAGTATTGTGACGGGGTCGAAAATTCGAATTCGAGTTTTCGACGGGAGAGCACGTTTCAAGCATCCCTGATCACGAATCAAACATTTTTGAAGTGATGTCTGTGTGTGTGTGTGTGTGTGTGTGTGAAAGTATGTGTGTGTGTGTCAGTGAGTCTGTGGAGACGATAACTGCCGAACGAATAGACCGATTCAAACGAAATTTGGTACGAAAATCACAATCCGTAAACACTGGAAGCCTATTGTTTTTATACGCAATCCAATGTTCAGAACCGCCCTAAATTTTCGAGTGAAATTTTGAAAAAGTCGCCAAAAAATCAAAACTGCTAATAGAGTTACACAAATAGACATTTCTTATGTAATTTTTTATTAGAAAATGATTGACATAAATTTCAGAACGCTAACATGAACCGTTCTCGAGATATTGCACATTTTTTAAATAAATTATCAAAAAGTCATATAAAATAAAAAATATATATTTCCTATTGAGAAACATGCTCACTTTTCATATGTTATACCATGCGATAAATTGAGTGACATCATTCTCGTGGATCTAGCTCGATCCATTCATGAAAAAAGATACTTTGAGTAATACTTTTGTATTTGAACGCCAATAGTCATTTAGCTGCTGTAAGAATAACTTATTTCTCCGTCCATAACGCTTGGCAAGATTTTGACGACGAATTTGGCGGAATGTCGCCAACTTGGCGACATTTTTAATTGTTGCTAAATTAACAAAAATCTCGCCAAATTGATAAAAATGACACTAAATCAATAAAAATGACGACTAATTGAAGAAAATTCAATATCTTGGAAAGAATATAAGTATCTACTATAAGAATAACATTTTTTTTAACTGTAAAAATAGTAAATTTATTGCATTATATAAGGAAAGTCATGTGTTGCCCACATCAGATTTTTTTATTGTAATATTTAAACATGTAAGTATTTAAGTGCGTAGATAACGGTTTAATCTTTATGGAATCGAGTATTAAGACGCCAGGCAAAACAAAGTTTTTATACTCTGTCAAAATTGTAAATAAAATTCCGATAAAAAATTAACTTTGTCCGCATCTATAAAATGTTTAAATGATGGAATTAGTTTTTATTTATAGTCTTGGATACTATGCCACCGATATTTCTAATTTTATATACAAAATTTATTATAATGTTCATTCAGGACTTGTTTATATCAATTCCCCCTTCATCCCCGATTTACCATATAAAACTAGTATTCCTTTCAATCCTAAAATCATCATCCATAGGAGTTTTGTCTCCTTTAACTCCATGAACTGAATATATAAATTAATAAATACCTATACTTGCAACTGAACTACCTTGACTGTAGAGTGATAGAGAGGTATAGGAGAAACCATAAAAGCTCCCGTCAGTTTTGTATGCAATCTATTAAACACTATTAATGATTAAATTGGGCTGTATTAAAACAATGGTTTTAAATCAGCCGATTCTTATCACTAACATTCCAATTTCTTTTTTTTCTTTTTTTTTAATTTCAATAAAACTAATAAATTTCAATAATCAAAATGGATATTCAAAATGAATTTTATTTCATTGGGAAATGAATGTCAGCATAATGGGCGTAGGATGACAAAACTGAATCACTAGCCGGTTATAGCTGCCACGATGGAGTCAAATTAGCCTTGTCGCAAATCCATCAGACTATGAAAATCAAACCACTAAAAATCGACAGACTATGAAATTTTACATAACTGATACGTTTTGGCTCAAAAATCTGAACTGTTATGCCACATATTAAAATAATTTTAATGACTATAATAGTAGACAGAATAGTGTTATACATAATGGCATTTCTTAATATTAAAACTAACTTCCATAACATATCGACTCCCATTACAGATAATAGCACCCATATAATGATTCCGCTTTAATTATGCGCTCGTTAGCATGAAATAGCTGACATCTACAATGACAGCAAGAAAACTTTCTATAAGTTACAATTTTGCGAATCTGGTTTTGGTTCTAAATTATCGTCCATAGCAAATTTTTTATGCCATTGCAGGTATTGGTTATTCCATGCCGATGAACGCAAAATCGGTTCATGAATGCTGTTATCTACAATGGAAACTCGATTCCAGGAAATTCTTAACACTCCGTAGGAATGAACTGGGTTGTTCCAGACTCGCACAACCTGAGGACAATTTTCACCAAATTTTTTGTCGGCTGAGGGGTAATATCGAATTTTCTACATCCATTGAGGTACACAAAATTTTGACACATAGCAAACATGTTTTTCCCGACCACACACTTTGCTACCATTAACCTTAGGGTTGGTCGTGTGGTCTGGGTCTTCAACATAGCAAACATGTTCTTGCTACCGTTGTAGCTATAGGCTCTTTCATGCTGATTATCTGTGGTAGGAGCGGGATCCAATCCTTAATACCGTTTTATTATAGGTATTATTAGCAACAGCAGAAATATGGAACATTAACGGAAGAGACAATAACTGTGCTGTGTGTTTCGTAACTCAAATAAAGGCCATGTCCTGTTTCATGGGAACTGAAATTTTCATCTGCTTTATCTAATCATTGCGTCCTCTTCCGGTTCAGGAATTTTACATTTTACCGATTAATGAACCATTTTTCTGAATGCAATATACCCACTGATATAAATGCTAATATTTAATTGTTTTTAAATGAGGCTACAGGCATTTTACAAAATAAGTATATCTCGATTCTTAAAGATTCTTTTGATCCGAATATTCATTATCATGTTATTCATCATCACACATATGTTCTCGTTATAATATTCATCACACATAGAATATTCTTCGCACATATGTTCTTGTTATAAAATTTTGTCCACCACTAAGATTTTTCACTATTTTTTGGCTTTGTTTATGTTTCAGCATGTTCATCATAATCAGCATAGTAGTATCCTTTTAGTAAGTTTTCACGATCATAATTACAACACACGAAATAGAAATCAGCTTTTGCCTCCCTTTATCTTGTGCAAATAATTTATATACTTAAATATA
Organism: Amaurobius ferox; assembly: GCA_951213105.1. NCBI lineage: Eukaryota > Metazoa > Arthropoda > Arachnida > Araneae > Amaurobiidae > Amaurobius > Amaurobius ferox. The sequence goes on along the minus strand of OX578138.1, from coordinate 140,144,781 downwards.
CATTCTGCTGGTTCAAGATTATGGCATTCTTTTCCATCTTGCTTAAAATAATTGAACAAAGAAAATAGTTTTAAGAAATACCTAATATATTCCTCATACAAACTTGGTCGGTTTGCTGATCTGTTGCTCATTTTATTTCTTATTTATTTATTCATTTTATTTATTTATTCATTCATTTTATTTATTTATTTTATTTTATTGATTATTTTTATTTATTTTATTTTATTTTATTTATTTATTTTATTTATTTATATTTTGCTACTTATATTCCTACTAGTTGTTTCTAGTCTATTCTGCTCCACCACTGACTATTGATTTTAAACTAGCGTGTTTCCAGTTTGGTTCGGTACTGTTCACTCATGAAGCCCAACTAAAGCGCCTTTTTTCCCTTTCCAATAGCACTTTGCCCCGCTGTTATACATTCATTTATAGGATGTAATTATACCTATTGTGCTGCAAAATAAAGTTTATTATTATTTTTTATTTTATTTTATTGTTATCAAAAATATTCAAGTTGTAAAATTTTTTCCCCGGATTTTTACCACATATTTAATTATTTATTAATATTGTTCAAACAGAGTGACGACAAAATTCTCTCAAAAACCGATTATTTCATAATCGAGAAGTGTTGCTACTGGACCCCCCCCCCCCTTAGTCTAATTCCAAGGTTACGAAGTGGTACAACTCACCAGAAGTGTCCAGTATTCCTTTCAGGACTTTTGGCCCGGGGGGGGGGGGAGGGAGTTTTCTATTTGCCTTATATAAATATATCCAAAATGCTGTCACATAAATATAAACTAAATTAACATAAAATGTTACGGAGGGGGGGAGGGCGAAGAATCGTTTCTCTGAATACATCCCGGCATACATTTGCCCACACCCCCCGGATGCATGCCTGAAAAAAGCACGATTTTTTTATATTAGATCTACTTTTTCAGTAAAAATCTCTCCGCAGTCTACTTTATCAAAACATTGAGGAGGTAGAGAGCTTGTCTATAAAAAAAATATAACTTTAAACAAATTTTGACACAATAATAATCTTTTACATTTCACAAGTTGCAGAGTCCAATTTCACGATCAGAGCTTGCAAATTTGTCCCAGTAGCTCAACGACAGAGCTCGGCTGGCCAGTTCGGAGATCCAGGGTTCGATTCCCGGTTGGAGCAGCAAGGTTCTTAATAGATTTTTAAGAGATAAAAGAGATTAGAAGTTTTAATAGATTTTTAAAACCAACCAAAAGTCATTATGAGATGGACTGCTAGATAGCGATCGACGTTATGGATATGCCTGCTGTATATACGAAGAGGGGGAAAAGTCGGCGAATGCATGTATTGAGTAAAAACCTAACTTTTAGAATAGAACGATATTTGTGAAAGTATCTATTGAACATGATTGAACTATATAAAATACTTACTTGAATTATATAAACAAATTCCAGAAAATACACGGAAATATAATTTCTATAATTGAATATATATACTATATATATATATATATATATATATATATATATATATATATATATATATATATATATATATTCCACTTAAAATAAACTAGGATGATCAAGCAAAGAAAAGAGATAGCAATGTTGAAATCGATAATTATGGACAAAAAAAGCTTTTTAGTACGCAAATCAGAGCGGAAATTTCAATAATAAAACAGATTCTTATATTTACCAGTTACTCATTCTCCATTACCCATGCATCGAATGAAGAAATTTAAGAAATAAATAAATAAGAGTGAGACTTATTATGATGAAATAGGCAGCAATTGAATATTATTCAAACCTAATTTGCAGAATCAAAAGAAATAAACCCATTTCAAAATTTATTCAAATACACCTTTAATCTATTTACGGGTATTTTTAACTTTAATTCCACAATGAAAGATTGCCAATGCTCATTTTTAAAGTTATAAATACATGAGCGCCCGTAGAACTTTTTCCAGAAGGGAACAAACTCAAGGATATTTTTGAGAAAACGTTATTTTTTCATGTTGAAAATATTTAGCTTGATGTCCACCTTGAACGTCCTTCAACGTCCAGGAAGGGATAAGTGCACCCCCTTGCCCTCCTCTATGGGCTCCCATGTATAAACTATTAATTTTCATAAATCACATATAGCTGAGTGAGACCCACTAGCTAAGGAACACTTTTACAACCTAAACTGTTGAAGGTAGGAGCTTGAAATTTTACATACATATTGGATGACGTCCAGATAATGATGTCTTGGATTAATGTTCAATAATTTTATAAATAACGGGATTTTTTATTCTAACATTCTTTCAGCTGTAACAGAAAAACGGCTACACACAAAATTCCGTTTTATACCATCAAAAAAATCCAAAATGATCTTAATTAACTTTACTGGTGTACAATCAAACGTTCTTGAGATATTTATGTACAGCATACAACATTTTTTTTACATTTTATCATTTATAATATTTGATTCTATTGTTGTAACTATGGTAACCGTTTCAATTACAGAAATTGTTTGTTGGCTTTTCTTTAAATCACAGAATTAAAAAATACTGCTATAATTAATGGATTTGTCTGTAGACATTGAAAAAAGTTCAACATATATACAGTGATTGAAGATAAATAATGTTTCACAAACGTATAACTATAAAATATGCTTCATTTTCAAACTTAAATTTGAAACTGATTTTGATACCCAGAATTTTTATTAAGTATATGTATGTATCACATTGAGTGACAACTAGTCATTTCGAAAGTGCAAAGCGTGGGTGGAAATGCCAAATAAGGCATATCTTTATGTTTAGTTACTCAGTTCACCATTGCCTATGCATCGAATGAATAATTTTAAGAATTAAATCAGTAGGAGTGAGAATTAATATGATACAATAAGCAGCAGTTTATTGTTTATAAAAATTTGCTATTTTCAGTCATCCTGATAACTGCTTATTAATATCAAAATTAATAGTTTTAGCAACATTTGTCTTATTTTAATCAGTTTGTTTTAATAAAAACTTCATTCTGTGAAATAAATTTATTTATTTTTTTAATCTCGATTGTATTAGAAATTATGTCACATATACAATGGGAATGACTTAAGCGTTCAAATAAGGAAAATCCTTTTTTGTTCTAATCAGTGTCGTTTATTATAATTCTACAGACTCTTGAAAAAAATCGATGTAGGCAGCACATAACTACAGTTTCATGGGGGATTTTTCTTCTTATATTCCATGGTGCATCCATTCAAGTTTCATCGGACAAAACAAAACTTAAAATAGATACTTATTTGAAACTATACCCAATTTGCAGTTTAAAACATCTTCTCTTTCATTTGGTTACTTAACGCAATTTAAAACGCCGCCAGCTTGCTTCAATTCCCGAAAAATGAAATATCTTGAGAACGGTTCGTAATGGGTTAGGTTCTATTTGTTTTGTCATCAAAAATTACGCATTCGACAAACATTTAATTAACACATTTAAACATATTTAGTCTTTTATTTCATACTAGCCGCCTTTGGCGACCAGCATGTTCGCTAATTGATAATTCTTCGCTAATTGACAATTCTGTTCTCTTGACAATTCTGACCTTGGCAAACTCGCTGGCGCGATAACCCCGTGAAGTTAACAAAGTTTGTTTTAGTTTAATGACGTTAAAACTAATAATGAAATTTTAAGAAATATATGGAATATTCCAATAAAATGGATGAATAATTTATTCAAATAAAATTAAATGGATGGTTTGTTTTAGTTTAATGACGTACATTCATTATTTGGCAGGCACAAATATCGAATGTTACATTCGATTTCGCTATGCGTATCTGACGCAACCTCGTTAGAACTAAGGCTCCTCTATATACGAGCTGACTCATCAACCATATTGAAGCCCACCATAGCTGGAAGCGCAATCCATTAGCATTAGCTCTCTATTCGTATTTTCACTTTAAGAAGTATAATTGAAATAATTATGGGTGGTTGTTCTGCACCGAACTGCTCTAATCATTCTAGAAAGGGTTTTGGGCTGTTTCGCTTTCCTAGAAACGAAGAAAGAAGAAAACAATGGCTAATAAATAATTGGATCTCTGGTACTGGAACATACTTGTGCGAGCTAAGTTCTACAATATTCTAATTAAAACTTCTTTTTTTATATAAAATATTTATTTTATACACTTCTTTTATAATTTCTGTAACTGTAGTATGGAACCCTATAGGCTTCAATATGCTTGATAAGTCCGCCTGTAGTAGAGGAGCTCTAGTTAGAACCGTGACATCATAAACTTGCCCACCTCCACTCCACCATAGAAATACCGTGCGTCTGCGTGCGCATGTGGGTGAAAAATCGAACTCCTTTCCGTTTTTCCGAGAAATTGAAAATCATGACATCATTAAAATCCGAATCCTGCGGCTATTTTTTATTGTTTCTTAACCTGATTAGGCTTGTAAGAATACCTGATGTTTGAACTTTCTAACAATGTAAATTATTAGTCGAAATTGTCGGTACTTTTCCCAACGCGAGGATTTAAAAACGAAAGTTCGTTTTTTTGAGGCGAAAGTGACTTTTGTTTTAAAATCTTTAAAAAATATTAGAATTTGTCACTGAGATTTGAAATTGATATATTTTACTCGCAATTGTTTGTTCTTTCCGGTGGTGTAATTTGTGATTTTCTACGACGTCTAGATGGTGGAGAAAAAATGGGGGGAAAACGGTAGAAATCGCATAAAACATTGAATAACAAAAAAAATAATTCAAATTTAAAAAATCGGTTTTCAAGTGTCACCTCCCCCCCTCCGGGGTCTCCGATTGCCAAATTTCGTAGCTCTGCGACGCACGGCCACTGAGCCTATAGTGTATAAGACAGACACACAAACAGGCACACAGACATTGCCTTTTATTATTTAAGATTTAGTCGGGTTTTGGAAAAAAGGTTGAGACCATTTCGAAAAAAGGTCGAAAACATGATCATACATAAGTGACTCAACAACCAAATTTCATGAAATTTTGTCTCGTAATTATGAGTTAGAGTTGTTGTGTTGTTATTCATGCCACTTGTCTGGAACAAAGCCGGAACAAGACAGTAAGCCACGGTAAAGTGGGAGGAAATGCAGCTTTTGATGGACCAAATACACGGTAGAAGTCTCACCTTGCTTAATACCACCCTATATCGAACCTAGTGGGGTTGACATTCACAGAAACATAACTTCATTCTTCTGCACATAATCTCCAGAAAAAGCTTTCGGACCTACATATTTAACGCGCCCATACATCGCGTAGACACGGGAATAGGTTTACGGCAGCACCATCACGAATCGAATTATAGTCCGAATGCGATCCCCGTAGTTTAAACGACGGGTTATCCCTGCCCTTTCAGCTGGAATGGATATATACATTCCACACATACACATACTTTGCATTAAAAAAAGTTTATATGTGGCCAAGTGTGCTCAAAACGCGTAAATCCACCGAAAACTCAAGTTCCGACTTGCGTGACACCATTCCAATATTTTCGCTACTATGAATTGCAAAGGGAATAACAATAATAATAATAAAAACGAATTTAATGTAAATATTTTAATCGCCACTCATATCACTTCACCTTCGGTTATTATCCTTCGCCTGGCGTGAAATCGGCTGTTTGAATGTTTGTCATCTGTCAACTTCGCCAAATCAAGGTCAGGTAAATAAACGGTGTCGTGCGCTTTCAACCACCAACTGAACTTGAAAAGAGAGAGAGCTCTTTAAATTAATAACCGCATAAAAGCTTCCGGGAAAGACTGAGAACAAACAGATTAGGTGCGGGATGAAAGTGATGTGGGGATAATCATTTTTCAATCTTGTTGAATATCGCTTTTGTCTCACGGGTGTCGTACTTAGTAGCGTCACCAAAAAAAGAAAAAAATGGGTTCCGATGGATTCCTGGGGAGAGGGAGAGTATCGCACCTCCCTTGTTGACGCAGCTAGTCGTACTTGTTATAATATACAGGGTTCTTAAGGAAGTTCTTAACCTTTTGCTTTCGGGTGGAACAGCGTCAATCCCTAACGAAGAACCTTGGCGTCCATGGACGTCAATGCCTGCAAAGGGGGGTCGAACTGTTTGGGATAGGGTATATCAAATACCTGTCTTTTTTAGAGGTTTTTCGTTAGGGGCTGTCCCATCCGTAAGCAAAAGGTTAAGCTAAAAGAGGAACAGACACTACTCATAGACGTAACACCAATAGAGTAGTGGGGGAGGGGGAACCAGATCGGCAGTATTTTCTTTTTGAGGCTGGAGAAGACATGAAAAATTCACATGTAAAAAAGTAAATATTGGAGAGAGATAAATGTTTATAGGGCAGCCTGCAATTTCTATGGGCGTAGATGCTTAAGCCCCTCAATAAATTTGTCAGGAATGGTCCATGAGTGTACGCGGCAGACCTATTTATAGAGAAATGACCATGGACGATCGAATAAAAGTGATTATAGAGTCTAGCGGAGAATTTAAAAAGTTTGGATAACGTACTCGACAACAAAGCGAGATAGGCGAAAAACAATTACAAAGTTGTATAGCATTGTCTAATGAGTAGAAATCGACACTAAACCTGTTTACAGAAATCATTTATTTAACACAATAGGGTTGTTGGCAGATAGCTGTCCTATACGGGAATGATAAAATAAGCAACAAATGCATGCACTGGAATACAGTGTAAAATGTCCCCCGTTAGCAACAATGCATATTTAAATTCGAAAAAAAAAATAACACCGAATACACTTTGAAAACATTGCAGGTGTCACCGTGCTACATTCCCAAATGATAGACTAGAAGTAACAAGGCCACGAAATTTTTTGCAGGAAGTACCTACATGAAATTTTGCAAGACGGCGCGCCTTTTTTTTTTATAATTTCAATTTAGTTTGAGTTGTATTTTTATACGCTTCTTGGAAGGAAATCTTTCCTTTCTTGTCGGCAAATATTTAATGGATCGAGGCGATTAGGAGCATGAGGTGGTCATGTGCTCCTGGGATTAGTGAGTGCCAGCGAACAAAAGCTGGACCCTCCACGAGCTTATTATGCCTGCGTAAAAGGTGACACGAAAGAACTCGCGATGCAAGCTCATTGAGCAATAGCGAGTTACGGAAGTCGGCGTGCTTAGCAAGCAGTAGAGAGCCAGCCCCTCACCCCACCTAGTTTTCGAATAAACCATATTCAAAAACTGAGGACATTTCCCTAGTCCTACCAGTGTGAAAAGAAAATCAATATAGGCTGTAATTACTGTAAACCTTCGGGTCGGTGCCTATAGGTGGTTAATCTGTTAATCAGTGAAAATCAATAGGATCCTTTAGATGTACGATGAATCCAAAGTGTACGGTTACGGATTGCAATAATTGTACCCAATTTCAGGTCGTTTTCTCTATTCGAGAACTATCGTTTACAAAGACATCACTGAAGATATTGGCTGTTCGCATTCAGAACTGCTCGAAACATGTAGATCTAGCAAAATCTACTAAAAGTATATGTAAAGAGAGTCAAATTTTCGACTCCCTTTACATGTACCCTTTATATAATATTTTCCCTTTATATATACGGGGTGTTCGTAAACTGTTTTGACAAAATAAGAGGGGTGATAATACCCATCAAGACAAATAATATTTACTATGGAACCTAGGGTCGCATTCTACTCTGAGTGTCAGAAAAGCGTAAAGTTAAAGTTGAACTTTCAACAGTGAAAATAAGGAGAATTAACCTAATCATAAGTTTCACAATCCCATTTATTTACACTAGAGAAAGACTCAAAGTAGTTGCTCAAAGTGGCGGCCAAGGGTGCCGTTGACCAATTCACACCGACGAAAAAACGGCTGCCGCACCCTCTCGAAGACGCCTGGTGTCGTGTTTATGCTATCCACTGCAACAATTCTAGCAACGAGATTTTCTAGGGAGTCCACAGGCTTCTCGTACACCAATGGTTTTATGTGTCCCCAGAAAAAGTCCAGTGGGTTGAGGTCCGGTGAGCGTGGAGGCCAAGCCACAGGTCCACTACGTGCAATCAGCCAATCAGCTGCAACTGTCGCTGCTGCTTCTTGTCACTGGAAATTTGCATACAATACATGCTTGACGGTGATGTTCTAGAGATGTGATACTTCTCCGGCACGACAGCTATGTCGTCCGAAGTGGCGACTTATGCTTGTTGGACGTGTTTCGAAGTTACTGTTTTCTGACACTCAGAGTGGACTGCGACCCTAGGTTCCATAGTAAATATTGTTCGTCTTGATAGGTACTATCACCCCTCTAATTTTGTCAAAACAGTTTACGAACACCCTGTATACTATTCATTGTTGGGAAAGTCAAAACCTGGACATCAGAACTAAACTCACAGAGTTGATAACAAAAATAATTGCTTCTCGATGATTGGTACTTGATGATATTTGATGGTTGGTACTTGGTTTATGTCAATGGTGCTTCTAACAACGATTGATTGGCGGCCTTTTCATAGCAATCAAAATGAGAAAAAAAATCATGTTATTGCATTTAAAAAAATCTGATGTGGGCAACACATGACTTTCCTTATATAATGAATTTACTACTTTCAGAGTAAAATAAATAGGTTTTTCTTCTAGTAGATACTAATATCCCTTCCAAGATATTGAATTTTCGACAATTAGTCGTCATTTTCATTGATTTAGCGTCATTTTTATCCATTTGGCGAGATTTTCGTTAATTTGGCAACATTTCAAAAAGTCGCCAAGTTGGCGACATTCCGCCAATTTCGTCGCCAAAATCTCGCCAAGTGTTATGGACGAAGAAATAAGTTATATATATATATATATATATATAACTTATTAGATATTGAATTTTCGACATATATTATATAACTATTATTATATATTTATATATTATATAACTTATTAGATATTGAATTTTCCACAATTAGTCGTCATTTTCATTGATTTAGCGTCATTTTTATCTATTTGGCGAGATTTTCGTTAATTTGGCAACATTTCAAAAAGTCGCCAAGTTGGCGACATTCCGCCAATTTCGTCGCCAAAATCTCTCTAAGCGTTATGGACGAAGAAATAAGTTTTTCTTACAGCAGATAAATTGGCGTTCAAATGCAAAAGTATTACTCAAAGTATTTTTTTCCATGAATGGATCGAGCTAGATCCACGAGAATGATGTCACCCAATTAATCGCATGATATTATATATGAAAAGCAAACATGTTTCTCAATAGGAAATATTTTTTTTTCAATTTTATATGACTTTTTGATAATTTTTTTGAAAAATGTGCAATATCTCGAGAACGGTTCATGTTAGCGTTCTAAAATTTATGTCAATTGTTTTCTAATGAAAAATTACATAAGAAATGTCTATTTGCGTAACTTTAATAGTGGTTTTGATTTTTTGACGATTTTTTCAAAATTTCATTCGAAAATTTAGGGGGGTTCTGAACATTCGATTGCGTATAAAAACAATAGGCTTCCAGTGTTTACAGATTGTGATTTTTGTACCAAATTTGGTTCAAATCGGTCCATTCGTTCGTCAGTTATCGTCTCCACAGACCCACTGACACACACACATACTTTCACACACACACACACACACACACACACACACACACACACACACACACATACACACACACAGACATCACTTCAAAAATGTTTGATTCGTGATCAGGGATGCTTGAAACGTGCTCTTCCGTCGAAAACTCGAATTCGAATTTTCGACCCCGTCACAATACTTTCCTTATACATTATGTATATAAGGAAAGTAATAATAAATATATAAAACCTTTCGCCTTATTGAATTTTGATGGATGCGCTGCACGAAGCGGAATAAATTAAAATGTACTTTTAACTAGGAATTTGGTAATACTGTATATGTATATAGATTTTCATATAATTGCAAAGAGAGAAAGGGAGAGAGAGAGAAAGAGAAAGATCGAATAAAAGGAATTTCACCGCCTGTGACTGAGAATTTAAAAGTTAGGATAACAAATTGAGCAACAAAGCGTGATAAAAAAGAAATGAAAAATTACAAAATTATAGAGGATTCTCTCTCAAATCGGCATCAGGAACGCACGAAATGCGCATATAAAAGGCAATAAATATCAGTCAAAAAGTCATACCATCAGGGTGACATCTGTAATCATGGAGTTAGAGTGGAGGAGATAAAGCTCCTATGGATGAAACGTCAAATGTCAAACGTCCTAAAACTACAAATTTATAAATTATCTTTTTTCGTCAATCTCGCTTTGTTTTCGAGTTCGTTATCCTAACTGTTTAAATTCTCCATTAAGAGGCGTTGCCATCCCTTTTATTCAATCGAGCATGGTCACTTTAATATAGATAGCCTTAATGCGTATATTCATGGACTTTTAAGTTGTAGACTTTCGTGGGAGCTATGTATATGAACCTGAGATAAGTTAGTTACATAGTCCATACTGAATGCTATATTAATAATTAAAAACTGAAATTTTGCTGCATTAAACCAATAATTCGCGTTCAAATAAACCGATTCCTCCAGTTATAATTCAAAATTATATTTACGGCTCTGCATATTTCAAATTCAAATTTACTGGAGTGTGGCTCAACTCGACTTTCTGATACAAAATTCTATTTTTTAGTTTACAAGAAATTTTTTTGAAAAATGGGTGTCATAAGTCCAATTGATTACAATTATAACGTATTACACTTCACCTTAAAGGGCTTGATAAAAATATTTCGATTGATACCATACTTGAAAATGTACTTCCCGGGAGGGGTAACTTGCCCCCCCCCCCCCCGAGAGGGGAGGCCTAATGACATCACGAACAAAAAATTTGTATCGCGGCTATTTTCCACAACAATAATTGAAACTATTAAGTCTTGCAATTATTGAGCCATAAATAAAACCCTTTATGCATGATCCTATCAAATTTTGTTCTATGCTGACATGTTAAAAAATATATGTCATTTCCAATAAATTCCGAAGTTTTACTCGAATTTAAAAGAATTATATCTAGTTCTAGATTTTTCGATAACAAGGACGGATATGTTTCGTGAAAATCCATTAATATTTGCGACAGCTACTGTATACACAAGAAATCGACCAACCACAGTCATACAGACAGACAGACATCGCTCCAAAAATAGTCAAAACGTGTTCAGGAAGTCTTAAAATATATATTGGTATCAAAATCTTGAATTCAAAAATTTTCGAAACTAATACTTTTTCCATACTATGTATATTACGTAGTATGAGAAATTAAAAATATTTTAAATGAATATTCGAAATAAATTCTGTAATCATGGAAACCATCTATTCAATGCACGCATAATGAGAGCATGAAACAAAACTGTAAACAGTTAATCATACTTTCAAATAGTTAATTAAATCACTGCAAAAAGTTAATTAATCAGGTTCTACAATGCCCGAAGTGCAGATTGACAAATTTTGAAAGTTTAAAAAGAAAATAAAACAATAAGTAGAGCGTTCTTAACAGTCAATCCAGCAGAAATAGTATACGCTCATTGTCGCCACTAGATCCGTAGAAAGGGGGTTGAGGGGGGAGGGGAGCTTGAATAAATTCTCAAGGCCCTTGCAGTCTGCAAGGCTCGAGTCTGGATTAATGAAAAACAATTTCTATTCACACGCAGTTTTCTTTCTGTATTTTAAATCTGAAACATGCGAAAATTGCACAAATTAGTGTCGCCATATGTTTCTCAATAAAAAAAAAATCTGATGTGGGCAACACATGACTTTTCTTATATAATGCAATGAATTTACTACTTTTACAGTTAAAAAAAATGTTATTCTTTTAGTAGATACTTATATCCTTTCCAAGATATTGAATTTTCGACAATTAGTTGTCATTTCCAGTGATTTAACGTCATTTTTATCCATTTGGCGAGATTTTCGTTAATTTAGCAACATTTCAAACAGTCGCCAAGTTGGCGACATTCCGCCAAATTCGTCACCAAAATCTCGTCAAGCGTTATGGACGATGAAATAAGTTATTCTTACTGCAGATAAATGAGTATTGGCGTTCAAATACAAAAGTATTACTCAAAGTATCTTTTTTCATGAATGGAACGAGCTAGATCCACGAGAATGATGTCACCCAATTTATCGCATGGTATTACATATGAAAAGTGAACATGTTTCTCAATTGGAAATATTTTTTTTTATTTTATATGATTTTTTGATAATTTTCTTTGAAAAATGTTCAATATCTCGAGAACGGTTCATGTTAGCGTTCTAAAATTTATCTCAATCGTTTTCTAATGAAAAATTACACGAGAAATGTCTATTTGCGTAAACTTATTAGCAGTTTTGATTTTTTGACGATTTTTTCAAAATTTCACTCGAAAATTTAGGGGGGTTCTGAACATTCGATTACGTATAAAAACAATAGGATTCTAGTGTTTACGGATTGTGATTTTTGTACCAAATTCCGTTCGAATGGGTCGATTCGTTCGTCAGTTATCGTCTCCACGGACTCACTGACACACACACACACACACACACACACACACACACAGACAGACATCACTTCAAAAATGTTCGATTCGTGATCAGGGATGCTTGAAACGTGCTCTCCCGTCGAAAACTCGAATTCGAATTTTCGATCCCGTCACAATACTTTCCTTATACATTATGTATATAAGGAAAGTAATATTACATATACAATGCCTATTTTGTTTTTAATTTTTCAAACATAATTGATTTTATAATATTATTTCTTGATTTTTAAAAGTAAACGCTCGTTGTTTGAGCTGTAGTACTTTGGCAGTTTATATCACGTGCAATAATCGCGCGCATATTTGTTAGTAAAACTCGCCTGAGCATCAGTACCTAAGTCTATGTGATCCAACCTCATAAGAGAACTTTCAGACAGTAATTGGGCATATATGCTCTCGAAAAGTGTTGATGATTTCTTTTTACCATCTTCAATGAAAATGAAACCCATTGAGAATTCTTCTCTCTGCTCTCTAATTAACCGCACACAAAATGCGGGAATTACATGAATAATTAATTGAACGTTCGGTTACAAAAACAAGGCTCTAAACTGTAAATAAATAGACATGTATAAAAACATTCAGAATTTACAACTTGTTAACCTCCACACGATCTATGAATAAAAAAAAAGAAGAAAAAACGTAAACAAACAAAGAACGTCAGAAATTGCGATAGCGTTACTTTTAGAAGAAATAGGGTCATTGTCATTTTTTTTATCCGAATAGTTATTTAAACAATGAGATTTTATCGTAACGGAGAACTTTACAAAATGCACTTTGTTTAAGAGAAAGGATTTTTTTTTTTTTTCTTCTTTTCATAAAAATGCATATTCAGCATCTACAGGCTCATATTATGGCATGAACATGGGAATATTTCCCCAAGGCCTCGCAGTTTGGGGGCCCCAAAACATGTACAAAATTAAATGTATTCTTTTACTTTATCCTTGTATAATCAAACTGAAAGTGTAAGCAAATTCAATTCAAAACAATACTGTATAAGTCTTATAGATAATATCATTATCCAAAATTGATATCATCATGAAAAATTGTCAAAACCATTTCACCTGCATTCACCCACCATTTTCCTTCGATAATTTTACATAAAATCAATTTTGGGTAATGATAGGATTTACATAGTGTTGCTTTGAATTGAATCTGCCTACACCCTCACATTTGTTTCAATTTCCCATGGGATAAAAATTGATTCCCCATTGTTGTGTAGGGGAAGATATTGAAAATTTATTTTTTCTCATAATTTTTTTTTTGTTGTTGTTGTTGCCTTTCTGGTTTTAATTATTTCTGTCTCATCTACCCTCTGGTTATTTTTGTTTTCTCATACTGTGTAATATAGTAAAGAGAAAAATTTTGTTTTGAAAGAAAATTTTTAAATTCGAGATTTTGATGTCGATATATATTTTAGGACCTCCTGAACACGTTTTGACCATTTTTGGAGAAATGTCTGTCTGTATGTATGTATGTATGTAGCATTTTTTGTATACACGATAGCCGCCACAAATGTTATTGTATTTTCCCGAAATTGTATATCCGGCTGCTTTATTGAAAAATCTAGAACAAGATAGAATTTTTTTAAATTAGAGCTAAAACTTCGAAATATATTCGAAATTTTACATTTTTTTTTAACATGGCAACATAGGACAGAATTTGACAAAAATCATGCATAAGAGAGTTTATGATCACGAGACTAATAGTTTCAATCATTGTGGTGAAAAATAGCCGCTGTACAATTTTTGTATTCATGACGTCATTAGCCCCCTTCTGGAAGAGGTAAGTTGCCCCACCGTGGGATACATAGGAGTTTGGTATCAGTTTAAAGAATTTTTCAAGTCCTTTAAAGTGAAGGGTAACAAGCTATAGTTGTAATCATTTGAAACCATGATACCGATTATTCAAAATTTTACTTGTAAAATTTGGGAAATATAAAGACGCAAGCTACTTAAAAATGATTTTGGTATGAGAAATTCGAGTTCAGTCACACTCCAGTATTTTTTTTCCCCATTGACGTACAAATATATTTATTATTAAACATAAACCGAAGCGTTAAAACCAGGAGAGCATTTCATCTGAAGGCAATGCACCGTCATTCGCAAAGAAATTGCATGAAATGAGCAAAAACACAGTCATGACGTACGTAACGCCGTAACGTAATGCCCTGAGAATTTGATAGATGAAAATATTCCGCGAGATAAAACTGCATGCAGAGTTTTATGCTCTCTACGTGCTCTGAAAACTGAGAGCGAACCCGTCAACGATATTGAAGCGAAATACAAAAAGATGCACAACATAAAGTTAAGAATTGATGTAGGAAAAAGTTGCAGCTCAAACGCAATCATCCATCGCTTCACTGTACCAAAACTTTGCATCATGGGGATAAAGAGACTGGGGGTTAAAACTTCATGTTGGGAAAACGCCAAAGTTGTTCGAGACAATTCAGGTGGCGCGAGGAATACAATAAGTCCCACTGCACTGTATGTATTTCTATGATGAAAGGCTTGTATTGAATTAAATATTACATATTTAATTTGTTAATTTTTCAAAAAAAAAATTATGTGCAATATAAATTAAAACTCAAACAATAAAAAAATATTTTTACTTATTAAAGATTTATTTCAGATTACAAGTTATTTTTGTCTCCCAATATTATGTACCATTTTTTTTTCTTTACAACTAAGAAAAAATACTTATTACTTCTACTTATAATTAGAGAACTTTGATTTAAT
Organism: Amaurobius ferox; assembly: GCA_951213105.1. Taxonomy (NCBI): domain Eukaryota; kingdom Metazoa; phylum Arthropoda; class Arachnida; order Araneae; family Amaurobiidae; genus Amaurobius; species Amaurobius ferox. The sequence goes on along the minus strand of OX578138.1, from coordinate 140,129,600 downwards.
AATAATCAAACATGCATATACTAAGATTTCCTGTTGTATCAAAAGAGAACAGACTTTACTAACACTAGCAACACCTACATATATAATTCTCAAAACGTTATGATATTTTAAAGCTCTTCATCTGTTTTAACTCCTCTCTAACGCCATGTTTTGCACAATGCATTAAATTCCCTCTACATCTTTCGGCAGAGTTCAATGCCAGGAAAAAAACAATGCTGCGTGATTCGTTCTCTACTTTCACTCTCCCCCCCCCCCCCCCCCCCCGTCAAAACCGTGAAGCCAAACACACTTTTAAAACACATCAAAGCGGAGAAAGAACTCGCCTTTCTCCGCTTTTGCTACTTTTGTGTCACGTGCAACCCACAAACCCAGAATGCCCGCCGTCTTGTAACCAGTTCCCGCCACTTTCCATCAGCACAAGTGGACCCTCGAGGTAGAGATATTGCAGAAGACCCGCCGTGTCGGACACTTCCGGAATGGGAAAACAACTGCCAACTGAGAAATCAGTGCTGGAGTTGAAAAGTCAGGACCTTACCGGTTGAAGTTGAACCAACCCAGTTGCTCCCGAAAACTGTGAAGTCAATGACTGGAGTTTCCAACTGCCCAGTGACGTAACCAGTTGAAAATTCCAGTGGAAAATCTATGGTATTAATATAAAGTATAATAACCACAGAATTTGCAGCAACCATCATCGATTTCGCTCTCGTTAGAGCTTATCCGCGTGCCCAACAATCGTTAATTACAGTGGCATTAAGAAAACTTTTTAATTTTTCCGTGTATAAAGCAGGAGGCATAGGAAAATTAGGTGACTACAATTGTTTCAAGGACGTTTTGAATATTTTCGTCAGGTTAAAAATAGTGTGCTCGATGCTAAGAAACACTTGGTAGGCAAGTGGACATGGGTACGAACACTCGAGTACGTACACTCGAATCGAGAATTCTCTAGAAGGTGGTATATATCATCCACTGAAATGGAAACCCAACAAAGGCCTCCATTTTCATACACAAAAACAAAGGAATGGGAATGATAAATAGCATTCATATAATATTTAAAAGAAAATTAACAGATAAAAAATTAAAAACATTAATACCCCCCTCCTTTTTATTATTTTTACTTTCTCATACTATAGAATATAGTATAGAGAAAATATTATTTTCCTGAAAATGTTTTTTTTCCAGATTTTGATGTCAATATATGTAAGACCTTCAGTATACGTTTAGACAATTTTTAGAGTGATATCTATTTATCTGTAGTCGATTTCTTGTGTATATAATAGCTGCCACAAATATTAATAGATTTTCATGAAACTTTATATCCGGATTTTGTTAACATAAAATCTAGAACTAGATAAAATATTTTGAAATTCGAGCAAAAAATTTGACATTTTCTTAACAAAAGACAAAATTTGACATAATTATGCATAAAGGGATTTATTTATAGCTCAATAATTACGACACTTAATTTCAATCATTGTAGTGAAAAATATCTGAGATACAATTTTTGCATACGTGACGGCATTAGCCCCTCGGGTGTGGGGGAGGCAAGTTACGCCCGTGAGGAGATACATCGCCAAATTTGGTATTAATCGAAATATATTTTCAAGTCCTTTAAAATAAAGAGTAACATGTTATATTTGTAATCATTTGGACTAACACAGATTTTTCAAAAGATTTCTTACAAAATTTGCTAAAAAAAAATAATAATTGCAATCTACTTAAAGAGGAATTCTGGTATGAGAATTTTTCGAATTGTGCCACACTACAGTTAATTTATCTCCATCTCTTTCTTTTAAATCTTTTACTCGCATCAATACAATCTATCAGTCCCATTCCTTTACCTTCGTGTAATTGGCCTATATTGATATATTCATAGTTAGATTTCCGTTTCAATGGATGGCACTACCCATTAGCGAATACTCGCTTTGAGTATTCCAGTTCTGCTTGAATGTCCCTTTGCCTGCCAAGTCACAGTTCTTTCTTATCGTCTGTTAAGGACACGCTGTTTCAGAACCGAAGAAGAGGGAATAATATGCCCTCGAAACAATTATAGTCACCTAGTTTTCCTAAGTCAGCTTTCAAAAAGTTCTATTCTCACTAGCAGCAGTTTCATTGAGTAACAACGTTTGCTATGCCAAAATTTTCCATGTTTCAGTGTTGACCATCAACTGAATTTTATAGCAGATCGAATTCAAACTGCAAGGTCAAGTTAATAGTAAAAAATCCCGTCGGTATGGCAGTGTTCCAAAATACATCAAGATCCTAATGTCAACAGGGAGCCACAGTCTCTCTTGCTCCTCTCCTAATGGGCTTAAGCTTACTATTTCTTGTACCAATGTCCGAATAATTATAAAAATCAAGTTAAGAAATTACTGCTGTATAAAAGGGCATTGCATACAAGCAAGAAATTGCTCAAGTGATCACACCTTCATGAGGCGAGGTATACGATTAAGAACAGAGAAAAGAAATTTCATTATATCTATGCTACCAGAATTTTTTTCATAGAATTTTTTATTTATTCTCTTTATACTCGCGGAATCTGTTTAAAGGGGGCATTCTCAAAGGTAAAATTGCGTCCCCCATGCCAGAAAATAGCATCCATGAAACGGTTTTGGCGTTATTCAGCATGAAATAGCCAATACCTCTGCAATGAAAGCGATAAAACTTGCTATGTGCCATAATTCTGTGAACATCGTAATATTTAGGCACTATAGGGCTAAAGTGGCACCATGTGAAAAAATTCGGAGAATCTTCGGTATTCCCACAATTGCGGCACATAGCAAATTTTCTCGCTGTTGTTGCAGGAATCGGGCTACACCATACTGAAAAGCGTTTAAAAATACGAAACCGGCCCATGGATATTATTATATGCAATGGGGGGGGGGATCTGATTTACTTCATATCAGCAACAGTGCAAAGCATTATTTTATCCCCGACCATCGTTGATTAAAAATTCTACCAGATTTTGATTTTATCTTCGCTTTAAAGAACTTCTACTTTCTGATCACGTCATCGTCTGCCTTTTACTGACAAACGGCAAAAACTGTGGTCCGAGGATATTATTTGATTGTTTATTGATTTGTAATACACATTGTCCGAGGATATTGCTAAGGATGACCAGTTGAGCACTTACGTGCTAGTATGAAAAGCAAGTCAAATATTTCTATAGTAGGGCCACCAGAAATCTGCCTGTAGCGTTGAAATGTTTCGTAATTTCCTAAAAACAAATATTCATTTTAAATACATGAAATTCGAAGGAAATGTGTAGCATCGTCAAAGATCGCTATGAGATACAAATCAATGGATTTCCATCATGCAAAATGCAAATTCCATCAGTCCAGACGCGTTTCAGTTGCACATGTGCTACTGACTTTAAAAGTTGGTGCTAACGAATCATCGGTCTCTTCGTCACTCTCTTCCCTCTACGTAATCATGAATTCTGCTCATAAGATCGTTTACCCTATGGTGATATGCCCAGTTGCGGATGACATAATTTACGTTATGCCTCATGCCTGTCGTACGTGAACTTACGTTTTACAAGAGCTTAGACCTTGCCTTCGTGATGTACTAGAGAGCTCTATAACAGTAGAATAAAAATATTTTAATATTACGATTTTTGTATCTGTCTTTTAGCGTACTCGGCCACTCATTCTCGAAACTTCCTCCAAGGCACCAAGTACTATAAATAAAATACACTTTGTGCAGAGGATAAGAAAAACTAGAACAAAATAATGCTGCATACAGCTGTTTTGAGGATACGTTGGATGCCCTTAGTCAGTACACAAGAAAGCCAATAAGCCCGAAGTTCAAAAGAGGAAAGAATTCCTCTTTTAGACTTCGAATTTGTTGGTTCTCTTGCACTATTCCTCTTTTGGACTTCGGATTTGTTGATTATCTTGCACTGACGAACGGGATCCAACGTATTGGAAGGCCCAGGCCACACGACCAACCCTAAAGCTTACGGTAACTCACTGTGTGGCCGGGGGATCCAACGTATTGTCGTGGGCTACGGCACGACCTCAGGGCTTTTACCCGCGCTGCTGTGTAGTAGGAACTAATCCTCTAAAAAAACCAAAATATAGTACTTGGTAAGGAAAACTAGAGTAACGTAAATAAGCACAAATAACAAAATATTGCAGCTTACAGCTGTTTCGGGATCCAACGTATTGATTGATTGAAGACCCTGACCACACGACCAACCCGAAGGTTTATGGTAGCTTAATGTGTGGCCGGGAGAGGGAGTAAGCCGAAGCTGACTCCCCCGGTCAAGTCCAACGATCCGCTAGCGTTTATTAATGAGATTAAAAGTATTTACAGAAAATTACATGCTCATGGCCAGCATGGCCAGGGATCCAACGTATTGTCGAAACAGCTGTAAGCTGCAATATTTTGTTATTTGTGCTTATTTACGTTACTCTAGTTTTCCTTACCAAGTACTATATTTTGATATTTTTAGAGGAGCAGTTCCTACTATACAGCAGCGCGGGTAAAAGCCCTGGGGCCGTGCCGTAACCCACGAGCAAAAATAGCAGTTCCTAAAAATCGCATTAGCCACTCTTTGAAATCGAGTATCGGTTTAAAATGATAAAATGCTCAGTGCCATAAAATCTAATGTCAAATTAGTTTTATCACTTTTTTCGAAAGTTTCCAAATCTCTAGAATCCAAAAACGGTGACAAATGCTAATTAAGCCAGAAGGGGGAGTGTGCCCTAGTTTGACTTCAGATGACAGCCGTGCGGAAACAGGACAAATGTCGCAAAGGTTTTAAAAATCGAAAGACCAAAGGTGATAAATCCAAATAATGTACAATTTAGCACTACTTGTATAACGATGCGTGCATAGACTGCATGTTGGTAGAAGGTGTGGAGCCGGAAGGTACGAATTTCAAGACAACTTCATCACGTTGTGGAAATGATCTTTATGAATGACTCAACCCTTCAAAATAGCCCTAATACAACACAAAAGATCTGACGTAACTTTAGATGGGTTTTTTTTCATTATTGATCATCTTTTTACCTTATTTATAATGCATAGTAAGTGTTACATGAGGTCAAAAAACAACGCTTTGATTTCGATGAATCTACACATTAAACATCTATAATCATTTTTGTTTCAATGATGTCTGTGTGACTGAACGTCTGTAGGCACGATATATTTCAAACAAATGGGGCAAATTAAATGATTCAGGGTCCATTATCGAATACATTTGGTAGATTTAGATTTATGGGGTGAAAGAACCTGGAGAAGGGTCTCTATTGTTCAGGGAAAAGATTCGAATATCGGATAGTGTGGGGGGAAACTAATATATATACACAGTGTGTGTGTGTGTGTAATTAAACAAATAGACCAACAATTGAACCTGAAGAGACACTGAAATGCACATAAGACGTACCATTATAAAATCATTGAAACATTATTTAATACATTGGAATGTGTTGAAGGCCCAGACCACACGACCAACCCAGGGGGTTTATGGTATCAAGTTGTGTGGTCGGAACATTGGAATGTGTGTAAGATGAGAATAAAACAATGGCGGAAAATATACAGATCATGAAACACAGGAAATAAAACAAATTAAGAGAACAATGGATTGGAATGGATAGAAGGCAAAGAAACTATAAAATTTAATTTTGTCCTCCAAAACCTAGTCTTTTTCATTAAATACCTTATTACATTCAACAAAAATGCTTTTCGCAACGCCCAAAGAACCATTATCGATGAAATAAAAAAAGAATTACCAAAAAATGAAATAATGAACTAAGCCTAATAATCACCATGTACTGGAAGATTTAACTTGAACGGTTGCTAAGAAGAAAAATAAAATTCAGTGTTGCCGCTCAAAAAGAAAATAACCAGTAATGCAATTGATAAAGATGAAAATAAGTGTGGCCAAGCAAGAGTAAAGTTTGTAACTAACAATAAGATCTATATCATTATTAAAACTATTAGATATAAATATAAATAAATGCTTTGGTTACCGTAGTTACTGCAATTGTATCAAAAACTATGAATAAATTCACAGATAAAATATAAGAAAAAAATCGTCTGCTGAACTATAAATTAAAATATCAAAATAACGGTTGATATTAACACTTATAGAATTTATTAAGAAAATTTAGGACTTTTTTTTTCTGAGCAGGTTGATGTAAAAACGAATGCTGTGTGTCTAGTCATTCGCGAGTTATTGCTAAAAGAATGTTAGAATAAAAAATTCTGTGATTTATAAATTTATAGAGCAAACTTCCAAGATATTTAGATTTTTCTCATTACTTATAGGCCAATACCTACGTGTATGCAGAATTTCAAGTTTCGACCGTCAGCAGTTTTGATCGCATAATACATACCTGAGTCAGTATTCAATCTCATCCAGCTGTTTTAAATAGAAAAACAAGAAAGTTCAATCATGCATAAAGCATTGATTATAAAACACTTTCCAACTGGAAATGTAATTTTATTTAAGCGTCTCTAAATTGTGATACATTCAGCGCTGATATCCTTTTTAAATATCACAGTAATTTATAATATTTGAAAACTTAAAACTTCAAAAAATACAATGCCAGTAAGCATGGAGGTAAAAGTAAGGAGTTAAAACTTCACATTAAGAAAAAGCCAATATCGTGCAAGACAATAATTTAGGTGGCGCTGGGATAAGCTGCATTGCATAAATTTCTATGGCGAAAGACCTAAAATATTTTGTAAACTGTCAGTTTTATAAAAATAAATAATTAAACTAATGCAAGTCAGAACTGAAACAATAACAAATATTCCTACTCATTCAAAATTATTTTATCTGTCAATTTATTTTTATCTCCATAGATTCTGTACTCTACCCTACTACTATGAAAAACTACTGGTTAATTATACTCATAACTAGTTAACTCTTAATTTAAAACTAATCAAAAATACATGTACTAAATGCTAAGCCTTTCTGTTGTGTCAATTAAGAATAGCAGCCACTTTACTAGCACTAGCGACACCTACATATAATTCTCAAAACATTATGGCATTTTTAAGCATTTCTTCCATAGGAGTTTTATCTCCTTTCTAACTCAATGTTAGTTACTCTAAATGAACTTTATTCAAATAACGGCATTGCAATATAAATCGTCTGCCTCTATATGTAAAATCAATGAATATTTCATCATTTAAAATAAAATATATTGTAATTGCGTTGGCTCAGAATTTAGTTAAACAGATAATACGTAAAAAAATCTGATGTGGGCAGCACATGACTTTCCTTACATAATGCAATGAATTTACTACTTTTACAGTAAAAAAATTGATTATTTTTAGTAGATATTTATATTCTTTCCAAGATATTGAATTTTCTTCAATGAGTCGTCAATTTCATTGATTTAGCGTCATTTTTATCCATTTGGCGAGTTTATCGTTAATTTAGCAACATTTAAAAAGTCGCCAAGTTAGCGACATTCCACCAAATTCGTCGCCAAAATCTCGTCAAGCGTTATGGACGGAGAAGTAAGTTATTCTTACAGCAGATAAGTAACTATTGGCATTCAAATACAAAAGTATTACTCAAAATATCTTTTTTCATGAATGGAACGAGCTAGATCCACGAGAATGATGTCACCAAATTTATCGCATGGTATTACATATGAAAAGTGAACATATTTCTCGATAGGAAATATTTTTTAAATTTATTTTATCTCTCGGCGAACTATATCATTTGCTGTAGTTGCTGAAAAAGAGCCTGCGCAGCTAATAAATATTAAAATCCGTTTAAAATGTAGATTAGGAAATAAATTTAATAACATTTAAAGTTCAAATGCATTTTACAAACATTTGAAAAATAGGAATACTAATTAAATGCATGCCAACATCCACGCCTCCCCTTGTCAAAAATCACACTTAAACATAAACATTTTTAATTTGTGCTAGAATTTCATTCAGAAATTGTAGAAAATTAAAATATATACATTTCTGGTTATATTAAAAGCTTGCTGGGTTTTCGGATGTCAAAATTATTTCTGATTGCAGCCCACAAGGTGACAGTCCAGCAGAAGTGAAGAACTATTTTATGTAATATCTTAGCATTTTTACAAAATAGCGCTCATTTGCGTCAAATTAGCATTGGCGACAAACTCACTACCTCTACACAGACTGATTAGAATCCTCGAATTCGATAAAAGTGTTATTCACCCATTTCTACTTATAACAGTATCAATTCTATCTTTCGTACTATATGACCTACTTGGTTATGATTTTTGAAAATAATTTACTCATGGGCATGATAAAAAAAATAATTAAACTCTTGGAAACATATTTATTATAAAATATATCACTTTTTTATTTCTGGAGAATATAGCAAGAGTCAGAATTTAATTGACTTTGTTTTTCTCCCTATATTAAACAATTTTTATTTAAAAAACTACCTAACATATTTTACTGAAATTTTTTTTATATATTTTATGGGTTAATTTGAATATTTCCTAAAACTTTCGAGGCAATTTGTAAATTTTAAATTCGCTTAAAAAATGTTTGAAAAATTAGGTCCCATAGGGTTCAATGTATTTCACTTTTTCAACCCGAGTTCAATCCAAAACTAATTGGGTGATATTATTCCTTTATATTCCCATAGGTCCCACAGGCCGTCTGAACAACATACTAAAATTTCATTTTGATAAAGTCATTTTTACCACAGTTATCGTACTAACGGACAGACGGACAGACAGACAGAATGAATGAACAAAGTCATAAACACTTTTCAACTATGCTGTAAAGTGTTAAAAAACGCGATTTATAAATTTTTCGAACAAAATTCCATGGCTTTATATTTTTATCAACCTTCGTATGTCAAGTCCCACACGTATTCAAAGTTTCAAGTTTCTACCTTCAGTATATTTTAGGCTATGTAAAGGTGTTATTACATAGAGCAATTCCTTTCAGCAACTTTAGCAACACCATGCATTTCAATGGGAAGAAATCTTGCCACCGAATTGTCGCAATCTTTTCGAAGTCAGCAGTAAAAATAGCTCAATTTTTGAGCGCGGACCAATCAGAGGACAAGAACGTCACTCCTCTCCGCCTTTCTTCTTCTCATTTGCATTCAAGATGGCCATGGCAACTGCAAGAACATCTCAAGCAGCTCAACTACGTTGGAACCTGGAGATGGAAAAAAAAATTGATAGAACTTTTACCAAATTACAGACATCTGTGGGATACAATAAATCCCAATTATACGGGGAGGGGGGGGGGGATACTAAAGAATGGTTCCTGGAAATCGGCGGCATTAGAGACGAGGAGCCCGTTAGAGAGGAGGGGATCTTCTAAAGTATGATTGACGGAAGGAATTGCAGAAGTTCGGCAGTAAAAATTGCCCTGTGTAATAACACCATAATATAGTCAGTCAGACTCACTCTGCTTTATGTATAGATTCGCCTATTTATGAGATAGCTCTTCAATAATTTTCTTAACCCACAGTAGAATCTCCATTGTTTCTATCATTTTTTTTCCCTTTTCTCTTCCTTTTGAGTATTTTTCCTCTCTAGTTTTTGCAAATAATGGAAATGTGGTCACTTAGATTTGGGGGAAAATACGTCTTATTTCTCCACAGCTAATGGGGTCAGAACTCCTCGCATGCTCGACGTGACATTGAAAATGACCTTGCAACGATAGTAACCGATTCATCGGAGCAACTATGAGGAGAAACCGTACCAGGAAATACCCAATTCCTCAAGCCTACCCACCATGGAGTAATAAAGAAGGAGATAAAACTCCTATGAATAAAACGCTTGAAGATGCTATAATGCTTTGAGAATTTTGTCCAGGTGTGGCTAGCGTTAGTAAAACACCCTTTGTTTCCATTTCACACAATACAGGGGCATAGTATTGAGTATGTGTATTTTTTATTGTTTTTAAATTAAGATCCCCTAATTATCAGTATAATTAATCAATTTGTAAGACAGAGTTAAGAATATAGGGAGATAAATTAAAAGGTAAAATAATGTTGAATAGGTTGGAATATTTCTTATTGTTTCAGTTTTAATATGCATTGCGCACTAATTTGTTTCTACAAAACTGACAGTTTAAATACATACTTTAAACCTTTCACCATAGAAATACATACAATGCAGGGGCACTTATCTTCCGCAGCGCCACCTAAATGATTGTCTCAAATGATATTGGCATTTTCTCAGTATGGAATTTTAAGTCCTTACGTTTACCTCTATCGTTACTAGTGTTGGTAAAGTAATCGCTTGTGTTAGTAAAGTATTTTCTATTCTAGTGTTCATAAAGTAGTCGCTTGTGTTCATAAAGTGGTCGCTAGTGTTGGTAAAGTAGTCGCTTGTGTTAGTAAAGTATTTTCTAGTGTTCATAAAATAATCGCTTCTGTGCATAAAGTGGTCGCTAGTGTTGATAAAGCAGTCGCTAGTGTACGTAAAGTAGTCGCTTGTGTTAGTAAAGTATTTTCTAGTGTTCATAAAGTAGTCACTTGTGCGCATAAAGTGGTCGCTAGTGTTGGTACTGTGGTCGCTAGCGTTGGTAAAGTGGTCGCTAGTGTTGGTACAGTGATCGCTAGTGCTGGTAAAGTAGTAGCTTGTGTTAGTAAAGTATTTTCTAGTGTTCATAAAGTAGTCGCTTGTGTGTATAAAGTGGGTAAAGTAGTCGCAAGTGTTGGTAAAGTAGTCGCTTGTGTTAGTAAGTATTTTCTAGTGTTCATAAAGTTTTCTAGTGTGCATAAAGTGGTCGCTAGTGTTGGTAAAGTAATCGCCAGTGTTGATAAAGTAGTCACCAGTGTTGGTGAAATAGTCGCCAACAAGAAAGCGTGCTATTCAGTATAGGTAATTTTGATTATTTTTGAATTAAAGTTCCCTAATTGTAAGTATAATCAATCAGTAGTTCTCCATAGTTGTAGGGCAGGGTGCAGAATATAAGGAGATAACAATAAATTGAAAGGTAAACTAATTTTGAATACGTAGGGATATCCGTTATTGTTTCAGTTTTAATTTGCATTGCACTGATCATTTATTTCTGCGAAATTGACAGTTTAAATAAATATTTTAAGTCTATCACTATAGATATGTGTACAATGAAGGGGCATTTATCTTCTCCCTACGCCACCTGAATTATCGTCCCAATCGATATTGACGTTTTCTCAATATAAAGTTTTATAATACCTTCCTGTACCCCCTTGCTACCCAGACATATCTTTCGTCAAAAAACTACGCCTCAGCAATGACAGCTTTTTCTTCATTAAAGAAGCTCTAGAAGCCTCGGGGTGACCTAATTTAATCTTTTCCCACTTATAGTATCGACCACCTAACAGAGCCGATTTTCTCTGAACCGATTTTCCGATTCCCTCCTCGGAGACGGGGAAAATAGGCCTATATCTAAAAAAAATTCCAGAATCTGCAGAAGCCGCTCTCCACGACGACTTATAAAGCTGAATCTTTGCGCACGTATAGCATTGCTCACGGGACAGAACCTCACTGAGTGAGCCATTTTAGATTAAGACTACTATTTTCGATTTGCATTTGTTAAACAAAATAAAAGCAATTTAAAAGCCACTTAATTTTAAGAGTATTAGTTTCTATGTCTTTGGCAGGCTTAAATACTAGTTTCCAATAATTCTATACAATGAAGAAAAACCTTTTTTAAAAAGCATTCTCTAAACCAGGTTTCCTGAAACCGCTTCCTCCTAGGCAGCATACTCCTAGAACACGCTTATAGGGAGCGCTCCCAAGGTTTGAGCTCATATCGCAGAAAGAATCGTGCTCCTTTTGCATATCCATAGGCCCTACTTCTATCCATCTTCTATCCATAGACCGACTTCTATCCATTGACCGGCTTCACGCTATTATGCTCTTCTCAGCATGTAAAAACAGCAACACGGGAGTTCAACGGCTAAGTTCATACTCACAAAATCCGCCTATACCCACCAAAGCTCGGTGCGTGCTCCTATTGAAAGTACCTGTACCTATGGAACTTTTTATCTCGGATTTAACCGGTCCATGGATGGTGTTATTTAGAGATTCAACCCTAGCTACCGGGTCGGCAATTTTTAAAACTCTAAGAACGTGACCTACTATCAAATATTATCAATTTAGTCAATTAAGAAAATTCTACTTAAATTTTGAATTTGGCAATTAAAACAATTTTTAAAATAGTTCACAATATTTATTTGTTTGCTTTAATTGCTTTTTTAATTTTTTTAATTTTCAGTTATAAAATAACTCGTAGAAATTGAGTTGTGTGTATTTATTTCATCTCGATAAACTTTGGAGTAAGAATTAATTGTCTGATTAACTCTAATTTTCTGCAATAGCTACTTTCTCGAGGGCTGGTAAGGAAATACATTTTGTAAATAAAATACAAATATAGTCTATATACTTTCGAAATCAGCGTTCGCGAAAAACATAAAACATTTTTTCCTTCCGCAGAAAATAAAAATACAAAGTACTTAATAATTCGCTAAAAAGAAAATATCAAATGCATTTTAATTTTTAAAAGTGTCAACCAAATTTGTTTGACAAATTTTACCAAAATTTATTCACAGTTTGTGGTAATAGATGAAACTGAGAGTAATAAGTAAAGTATACATAACTTTGCTAGCAATCACTAATGAACTATAATCACAAAATCACAAATTATTTTTTCAGTTCATATTCTCTGCTTTTTATTTTCTCCTGTTTGCTTCTCATGTTCACATTTGCTTATTTCGCTAGCGCATTGAGATCTGTCATTTAGCCAATTTCAGTTTGGCCGATTCTTGGGCTAATTTGGGCGTTCAGGTTCTGACTTTTTACACTGAAGAAATAAATTCAGTTGATTTCCGAAACGTACGTGTATTTTACGTTAAATACCAGTAATTAATAACGCTCATATCGAGGTTTAATGGTCATGGGTTTTGTAAATTGTATTTTACGTTGTAAACCATTTCAATCCTAAGATTAATACTTTGTGTTATAAAAGTTTAGTTTTAAAATCATTGGTACAGAAAAACTAATTTTCGAATGCTTTAAAAAATATTATGGGCCCAAGCTGTTTCAGGTTATTTCATATGTAAAAAATATACTTTACCTATTTTAAACACGCTTTACCTATTTAATTAAGAAAAATCAAGTAAGGTGTTTTCTTGAATTTACTGCAAAATACTTTTTCAAATTTAAGAAAATACAAAATGCTTAAAACGTAATAAGCAGTAAAATACAAAATATAAAATCCGTATTTTGTATTCCTTTCTGTATTTCTAACAGTGCCACATTCAAGTTTTAATAACATCGTTTAGAACATACAAAATTATATAAAATAAAAACATTCAGGTAAACAAACTGGTATATTGGAACATCCATGATAGCCAAAGAAATAAAAATGTGAGGTGGGCAGCATATAAAAGTAAATAACGTATGAAATGGATCAATATGGTAGAGATGGGTCCTCATAAGTCACAGGTAAAAAAATCTGATGTGGGCACCACATGACTTTCCTTATATAATGTAATGAATTTACTACTTTTACAGTAAAAAAAATAGGTTTTTCTTATAGTAGATACTAATATTCTTTCCAAGATATTGAATTTTCGACAATTAATCGTCATTTTCATTGGTTTAGCGTCATTTTAATCTATTTGGCGAGATTTTCGTTAATTTGGCAACATTTCAAAAAGTCGCCATGTTGGCGACATTCCGCCAAATTCGTCGCCAAAATCTCGCCAATCGTTATGGACGAAGAAATAAGTTGTTCTTACAGCAGATAAATGACTATTGGCGTTCAAATACAGAAGTATTACTTAAAGTATCTTTTTTCATGAATGGAACGACCTAGATCCACGAGAATGATGTCACCCAATTTATCGGATGGTATTACATATGAAAAGTGAACATGTTTCTCAATACGAAATATTTTTTTTTTATTTTATATGACTTTTTGATAATTTTTTTGAAAAATGTACAATATCTCGAGAACGGCTTATGTTAGCGTTCTAAAATTTATGTCAATCGTTTTCTAATGAAAAATTACATAAGAAATGTCTATTTGCTTAACTTTATTAGCGGTTTTGATTTTTTGACGATTTTTTCAAAATTTTATTCGAAAATTTAGAGGGGTTCTGAACATTCGATTGCGTATAAAAACAATAGACTTCCAGTGTTTAAGGATTGTGATTTTTGTACCAAATTTTGTTCGAATCGGTCCATTCGTTCGTCAGTTATCGTCTCTACAGACTCACTGACACACACACACATACTTTCACACACACACACACACACACACACACAGATATCACTTCAAAAATGTTTGATTCGTGATCAGTGATGCTTGAAACGTGCTCTCCCGTCGAAAACTCGAATTCGAATTTTCGACCCCGTCACAATACTTTCCTTATGCATTATGTATATAAGGAAAGTACCAAGAATAAGATTATTCCGCCACCCACGCTTGAGGGGGTGAGAAGGGGGTGGGACAAGGACCGAGCGATATGGTGAAGGTGTTTACTCTATGGTTTGTTCTTCCCCGAAGGTTCTTGTTTCTGAAATTTTGAAATTAAAAGTTCCTACTGCTGACACGAGTGTCCTAAGGTAACTTCCTTTTTAGGACACGCCCGGTAAGAGCGCGAAAAAGAATAAGGCCGTGAGTATAAACACAAACATTAATTTATTTACACTATATAAATATTTACAAGAATTTGATTTAAAATATTTAAAAGACAACTTCCCATATTCCAAATGGGATAACTACCAATTTTAGATAAGCAATTAAACAAATACAAAAGTATATGTAGTCTCATAGACTAAAATGTGAAAGATGGTAATTAAAAATTAAATTTAAAAATATGAAATATTTAAATATCCTTAACCTGGAGAGAGAGGTCGAATAAAAATGATATAGGCAAAAAGTCCCAATTCGGTAACTCACCAATTTCACTGGCCGAGTTGAGGTCGTCCATCCTCTGAAAAGGAACGCACTAAAAAGGCGCAACTTCTTGCCTTCAAGTCCCAGATCATTCTCCTCGCTCCCCTTTTTAAATTTCTGAAAACTCTCTCTCTCCAAGATTTTAAAACACGCCCCTGAGGCGCATACAAACATCCCATTGGATTCAGGGTCTTAACCCCTTGACCCCAAAGCAACGCCATTGGCTTTTAGACCCCCAGAAACAAAAGCCCCTTTTCAAGCCCCTGCGAAACCGATACCCTTTTGGCCAACTAATTCAAACAAGCCGAGAACCCTATGATCAATCCGAAAAAGCCCCACGTTAAAATCTTTCGGTACGAATCCGAGATCTAAAGAAACTTCGACATCCTGGTTTTCTATTTCGAGTGCAGCTGGCCGAACGAAAGGCTGACCCCCAAAAATAAATACGAAGACTCTAGGTCGCATTCCCGAAAATATTGGCTCATGGGTTTACCATGCGACAACGAGCATGCAATAACAATAATTCGACGCGCATCTCAAATGACATTCGGGTCCATTTGGCTGTACTGAGATAATAGACGGAATAAGAGATAGTAGACTGTAATAGACAAAATGATTTAAGATGCAGGCTTCTGTTTCATTTGTATTAATATTATTTCATTTATGTTCAGTTTTATAATTTTTAAATTAATCTAATTTTTTTTTTCACATGCTGTACAGTGTAATTCAGTCTATATAACGTTTTAAACAAATAAATACATTTATAGTTGTTTTTATTTTCCCCTTATTTTGCCCCCATTTTAATTTGGCATCCGATAATCCGGCAAATTTGATAATTCGACACAGCGAAAGTCCGTAACGAATCATTGCTTTGATTTTACTTTGATGCCGTTACATTCATAAATTGGTTATCTCGTTTTTTTACAGCGTACCATGTTACGATCATTTCTTTTTACGACTGAATTGCAATGATGTGCACTGAAGTGAGTTGAAAAGAAACAATGATCAACGCAACTTCTTGAACTGGGTAGAAACGCTCTCGAACGAATTGGAATTCCCCGCTCTCGTTTTAAATACACATACGAAAAGAAACAAAATTAGAATTGAAAGTGGCAAGACTGACTGAAAAGATCGAATTTGTGATGGATCCGATTATTCAGAGCGTTATTCAGGTCATTTGACTCACTGAGCAAGAATAAAAACGCAACGGAAGCAACAAATATCACGAGGTTGAATATTCAGAGTTATTACTTTCCTTATATACATAATGTATAAGGAAAGTATTGTGACAGGGTCGAAAATTCGAATTCGAGTTTTCGACGGGAGAGCACGTTTCAAGCATCCCTGATCACGAATCAAGCATTTTTGAAGGGATGTCTGTGTGTGTGTGTGTGTGTGTGTCAGTCAGTCAGTGAGTCTGTGGAGACAATAACTGACGAACGAATGGACCGATTTGAACGACATTTGGTACAAAAATCACAATCCGTAAACACTGGAAGCCTATTGTTTTTATACGCAATCGAATGCTCAGAACCCCCCTAATTTTTCGAGTGAAATTTTGAAAAAATCGTCAAAAAATCAAAACCGCTAATAAAGTTACGCAAATAGACATTTCTTATGTAATTTTTCATTACAAAACGATTGACATAAATTTTAGAATGCTAACATGAACCGTTTTCGAGATATTGCACATTTTTCAAAAAATTATCAAAAAGTTATATAAAATAAAAAAAATTTCCTATTGAGAAACATGTTCATTTTTCATATGTAATACCATGCGATAAATTGGGTGACATCATTTTCGTGGAACTAGCTCGTTCCATTCAGGAAAAAAGATACTTTGAGTAATACTTTTGTATTTGAACGCGAATAGTCATTTATCTGCTGTAAGAATAACTTATTTCTCCATCCATAACACTTGGCGAGATTTTGGCGACGAATTGGGCGGAATGTCGCCAACTTGGCAACATTTTTAATTGTTGCCAAATTAACAAAAATCTCGCCAAATTGATAAAAATGAAGCTAAATCAATGAAAATGACGACTAATTGAAGAAAATTCAATATCTTGGAAAGAATATAAGTATCTACTATACGAATAACATTTTTTTAACTGTAAAAATAGTAAATTCATTGCATTATATAAGGAAAGTCATGTGCTGCCCACATCAGATTTTTTTTTCGCTCAAAAATAGTCACAATTGCATTATATTTGTTCTTTTATATGTTTTTGTTTTATATGATTTTTTATATGATTTTTTTCTTTTATATGATTCGTTCCTGATGAAGCTCTTAACCTTTTGCTTACGGGTGGGACAGCGTCCATCCCAAACGAAGGACGTCTTTAAAAGGCATGTATTTGATGTATCCTATCCCAAACAGTTCGATCCCCCTTTGTAGGCATTGGCGTCCATGGACGCCAATGGAACTGTTTGGGATAGGGTATGTCAAATACCTGTCTTTTGAGATGTTCTTCGTTTGGGATGGACGCTATCCCGTCCTTACGCAAAAGGTTAAGTTTCCCAATATTTCAGTAAGAAAAAGTCCACGAGTGTACACGTTAGATCTATCTACAGAAAAGTGGCCATGCCCGATTAAAAAATCTGATGTGGGCAGCACATGACTTTCCCTGTAGACTCATATTCACGTTCTCTTTATGTCTTCAATATAGTTCATTAAATTGAGTTTAATTGCACAAAATAACAGCCATAATTATTTTAAATGACAATGAATGTGCACTTTTAATTTAATTTTCGTTCGTATTTTCAAAGGCAGCGCAGCAAAAATGCGAAAAAACTAAAATGTATCGAGAACGACTAGTCCTATAGAAATAAAAAGATAACCCCGAGTAGCAATCCAATATGGGCCAATATTAGCAGCCAATATTGAATATATTGGACCAATATGAGAAAGTGAACATCTTGACGGAATTGAAACAATATTGGCTTAAAATATTCGGACAATATTACGCCAATATTGGCGTTTTATTGGAAATATTTCCAATGTAACCCCAATATTGGCGCAATATTGTAATGAAAATATGTAGCCAATATTAAAGGTCAATGTAACCCCAATATTTCCCCAATATTGGGATTACATTGGAAACATTTCCAACGAAATGCCAAGATATACAATATTGGTTCAAAATTGGACCAATATTATATGCTACTAGGGATGGAGAGATATTATTCATTTCATCGTAAAAAATTACGTATAAAACAATAATTTAACTGATACCTTTGAGTATACGTAATCTTTTATTTTAGATTTTGTAAAAAAAAAAGGGAGGTTCAAATTTCCTGAATCGTACCATAATCTAATCAGCACCAGGGTAACCCAGGGCTTATCTACCACATTTTGTGAAATTTGGTTAATTAGTTTTTCAGCTAGAGTAGATACATTCAATGTTTTCAGACCATTTTGCAAAAAAAAAAAGGAGGGGGGGGGGGAAGGTTCTTTTATCTCGAATTATGTCAAAATCTAATCAGCACCAGGGTCACTCATAAGTGACTCTCGCCTATAAAATTTTGTCGATTAGTTTTTCAGTTAGAGAGGATATATACATTACACAGACAGACACACACACTCACATACAGACATCACGCAACGTGTTCTAGAGGTCCCAAAACGTGTAGATCCGTCGAAAACTCGAGTTGCGATTTTCGACACGATTCCAATAATTTTCCTATATATTACCGAGTATTGTAGGGAAAGTAATAAAAGCGATTGCAGTTCCCCATAGCGAAAAATTTACAAAATTAGGATAACGAGTTCGGTAAAAAAGCTAATTACGAAATTGTACAGCATTTCCTAAGAAATAAGAATCGCCAATGAAACTGTTACAGAAGGCGTTTTTTTGGTCCTTGTAACTGCTACTAATTTATTTGACTCCACGCCCTTTGGGTGAGCTGGACGGCCTCAGTATGAAAAAGAAGGCATTTGTTTGACAAAATAGGGTTATTGCCGAATGGCTGTAGCTGTCCCACTCAGGAATCCTAAATAAACCTAACTATTCAGGAATGCTAAATAACATATTCAGGAATGGTAAATTTTCATATTCAAGCATGCTGAATAACATATTCATGAATGCTAAATAACATATTCAGGAATGCCAAATAACATATTCAGGAATGCCAAATAACATATTCAGGAATGCTAAATAACACCTAACTGCACTGGAATCTCATGTAGAGCCTGTTTAAAATGTTTTCTGTCAGAGACAATGCATAGTTTAACTCTAGAAAGAATATGACTGAGTAGTTTGACAAGCATTGCAAACTGTCGCCATATTACAAGCCCTGATGATGCAACTTTACTTCCTGACAGATATTTATTGCCTTCCGTAAACGTGTTTCATTCGTTCTTAGTGTCGATACCAACTAAGTATATAATGCTAACTTTGTAATTGGCTTTTACCGTCTCTTCTCGCCGTGTTCGTTGTCCTAACTTAGGTAGTTACCGTAGTTTATTTCCTTAAATATAAATTCTAGTCGTATATTACTTGCAATTACATTCTTAAGATGAAGTGCAGAATTTAATGGAAACAGTTTCAACTCTGTGGGTGGTATTTCTGGGAAAATGCAAAATATAACTTTTTACACATGCCACGGGTATTAATTAATATTTGCTTCGATAAAAATTTTAACTAAGGAGATTTTCATAAATATTACTAATAAATAAAACTTTTTTAATTTTAAAATTGGTGAAGCCGTGGGCAATATTTTACTTAATAGAACTTTTTCTCTACGGAGCCCACGTAAATAGTTGAAATTCGATTTTTTCTAGAAAAACTATACCCACAAAGTTGAGATTGATTTCATAAAATCATCACTATAATATCTTTTTAGTATTTAAATATTTTACCTTTTTAAAAATATGTCTACAATTAAACACATGGGTTTTAATAAACCTGAAAATTTAATGCATTTATCTCAAATAATTGATTTATAAAAAAATTCGAAACGTAAGTCTCATTTTCAACGTTTTTTACCTGTTAAGGATGTTGATAAAATATTTATTAGTTGAGCTAAAAGCGTCTCCAGCTCAAGGATTTAATACTACCTTATGAGCGTTCGCTACAGTACTCCCCCTCCCAGTGAGTTTCATTGAAACCAAACGAAGTGGTCGCTGGGTTGCAGATGGGGCGGCGGGCTGTTGAAGGAGCTGTTAGAAGTAGCTTCATAGTGCGTCACAAGGCCCAATGGAGTACGGTGAGTCGACGTCAGAGAATCTCGGAAAGATCAAGTAAGTGTGGTGGCGCCATCTCATGGGGAGTACAGAAAGTCACTTATACAATGCATATATAATTCTCAAGAAGGTGAATAGTTGGAAATAATAGATCGAAGGATGCTTCATGCTCGTCCAAGGTCACCAATGTAGCAAAAATGAGAATTCACCAATTTAGCGGTTGCCGGGGATTGATCCAGGGGCCAAAGCGTAATAGGTCAGTATCATAGCGTTGAGCTAAAAACGTCTCCAGCTCAAAGCATTGTAAGCGTTCGCTACATTATTTATAGGCTTGTCTAAAATCAATTCCATTAGTTAAGGGGACGTCACAGAAAGAGTTCAACATTGATTTCGTTCTCGCTGAAAGAATTTAAGGATAGTCCCGGTGCTCCCTAAAAAATGTTTTTAAGTACTGTTGGTGCTCTCTGAAAGAATTCAGCATGGCACTGGTGCTTCCTGTTGGTAAAAGGCTCAATGGATGTAATAAATAATTTCTTCTATTTTTAAAATAAAAGCTAAAACATGCTTCCAATGCAGCAACCGGGTTTAGCGAAATATATACTGTTATACTCGTACAATACTTATAATAAGCTCCTATTAAAATGCAGAATATGAGTTAGTAAACTCTGATACATTTATCATATAAATAAATATATAAATTTTAATTATTACTTACCACATAATAGAACTAAATCAGTAAATTATTAAAATAATTAAAAATATGTTATTTTTTTTATTTATTAATTAACTAGCAAAATTACTCAAAGTTGTTCGGGATAACACTGAAATGAAACTAAAGTGGTGCAAAATCTGAAATATTTTAGCCGTAAACTTGGTCCTAATTAAACTTAACGAGCAAGGGAAAAGATATGCTAATTGGTTAAAACATTATCAAGTTATTAGCGGTCATCACAGACAGACAAAAACATCTATTTTAATTATATTTGTTTTACAAAGAGGCTTTAAAGGATAAAATTGATAAAAAAAATTTGGGCTCAGTTTCATCGAAATCGGTCACGTATTTTAGGCAATATTTAGCTTAAAAGAGTATTCATTTTTATTTACAAAATCTGTACAAAATTGGAAATGTTTTAAACATAAATCTGTCCTTAGTAAGCTTTAACAAGTCAGTAAAATAAATATTTAAATCCGTTGAATCTTTCTCGAATTATAAATGGATCATGACAGACAGTCAGAAGCATGTTTTTAAATATCATTTATTCCGCACAACGCTGTAGGGAGACAAAACTGACATCAGAATATTTTCAAAACTCGACTCCTTTGTCCGAAAAATGTCATCAAAATCCATAACATGGTTCAAGAAATATTTAAGTTAATTAAACTGTTTCAATTTATATATTAGGCTTATTATATTTTAAATTGTTATTCAATTATTTTCCATGCTAGCATACACGCTCTTTGCCCTTTTAACCATTAGATAAAGCACACTTTTCTAACCAAGCTATAAATGTATTTTGTAAAAAATAATCTTGAAATAAGGCAATAGTTGATATCGCAAGCGAAATTTGATTTTCGCCGTTAATTAGGAACGTTATCATGTTATTTTATTTAAAGTATTAAGAACACGTCAATTAAAAAGTGAAATACACGTGAAATGCAAAGTACAAATAATTTATAAGCATTTTCAACTGGCAAGTATTCTATGTATTTCAAACAACCTTCATTTGCATAATCACAAGAAACAATCTTATCTAATTTAATAGGTTTAGATAAGACAATTATATAGAATAGCATATAAAAATATATTTAATGTTAAATTATCCTGTGCAACTTGTTATTTAATGTACAATTTGAACAATTCAAAAACTTTGCCAATTTTATCACATTGTTTTAAATTTTTTATTAAAACGTAAGAAGTTCTTACTTACCTTTCAGATTATATCTAAATATAGACACTGTTATTTCCCATAGTTCGTCCATAAACAATTCACATATTCCCTCGAAATAATAAAGACCACCTGTTGTGGTTAGATATTTTACACAGCAGTTTTATATAGAACAATTCTTAACGATCTATGAAATTCTTTCACACAATGCGTTTCAAGTAAAAGCAGTTTTTGTTTTTCTGTCCTTCTATCAGCAACTGTCCATATGATTGCAGCACACATAATAATCCTCATTATTCAACAAAATAAACTCTGTTTATATAACTACAATACAATTTCTCAGAGTACAAACGATATCTTATAAAACAAAGCCATTAGAATGCGGAAATAAAACACCGGCGGCAGATGCTAATTTACAAGAAAAAAAAAATTGCGCATGCGCATAGAGTCTTGTGGATTTCAAAAAGTAGATATTTAAAATAACTGTGAGGAAAGATTTTATTTTAATAATGCGTAAGAATCCATGTGTAAAAGGCTATTAATTATTCCAAACAGACAAGAAGGAGGGGTGGATTCGGAATATCAAATCGAATTGGAAATTTTTAATTACTTTCCCCACATGGTAAGTACTTGAACAGTGTGGAAAATCGGAACTCGAGTTTACGATAGATCTCGATAGACAGATTACGATATATTAGATATATTACGATATATTAGATGTTATACGATATATTAGCTATTACAATAGATTAGATATTACGATACATTAGATATCATATTATTACAATATTAGATTATATTACATATAGATTAGAGATTAGATTAAATTACGATATATTAGATATTACGACAGATTACGATAGATAAAGAAATTTCAACTGTCCACTTTAGCTCATAAACTATTTTACAAAACTAGGTAAAATCTCTTGTGGGAATATCTGCTGCGGATTAGATTTGGGTCAAGATTTCGGTAAAATTGAACAGGTCTGTTAATGGTCTGCAGAAATCGTCAAAATCTGGAACAATAAACTAAATCTGTCTAAATATATTGATTAAAAAAAATTATAAGTAAATTTTAATGCGAAGCGAATCATATCAATTCCATTATTCTAGAATGAACAGTTTTCGCGATAGTATCTCGTGAAATTTTTGCAACATCGCCATTTGAAAACAATTCCAGTCTCCAAATGGAAACGAAAATCAAATTAAAATAGAAAAGGCGATGTCATTTCAAATAAGTACCCGTCTTATTTTGTGCAATTTCAGTAAGAGAGAAAGAAAAAACGAATGCGAGACTGCAGGAAAAGTCATGTGCTGCTCACGTAGATATTTGGAGAGGGGGCGGGAAGGGCATGTACTGTTCATAGGTTTGCTAATTTAATTCCGTTTAAATAATTAATAAAGGGTAGGAGAGAATCGAGCATCATTTAACTATAATAGTAACTTCTGATCTTTAAAACCTCTCCCCCATCATCCCTCCTGCATTTTACCTCCCTGCAGTACATAGTATGTGTAAAAAAAAAGTGTTGCGGAATAGGTAACGAATTCGATTCTCGAATTTAAATATATCGCACGTTTTAAGGATCCCTGTGTACGATTCAACCATTTTTTTAATGAAGTGTGTCTGTCTATGTATTTATCTATCTATCAATATGTGGGAACGATATTTCTCAAATACATTGAACACATCAAAGGAAATTAGGTATAATTATTTCACAATAAGTGGACATCAGATGCGTATTGATTTGCAAGGTGCAATGGAACAAGGGCAGGTTCTAAATGTTTCCAACATTTATTTCCAAAGTACGTAAAGAGCTACGAAAAGATGATTGGGGTAAAAATAAATTACGAAAATAGTGTTATTTATATGTAATTTTTATAATGGCTACTTCCATAGCGCGCGTCTATAGCGATAATGCACGTTTCGACATATACTTACAATTAATAATTGGGGGAGGGGGCGACAGCCCAGTGGTTAGCGCGCGAAGATTTCACTCGGACGACCCGAGTTCGATTCCCGCCTCTTCCTAAACTGTCGTCGTGTTCACGAGGAATACGATCACGTTAAACATGTTCCTAGAGGTTAGTGGTAGAGAAAGGAGGGTACGGACCCTGTGTGAATGCACCCCCCACTGGGTTCCGGTCTAAATTGGGTAGCACTTCCCGGCCGTCCAAACAGATACCTTACACCTTCGGGTAGGTCGAACGGTCTGGGTCGAAGAAGAAGAATTAATAACTGTGGAGAATGCTTGATTGCCTGTTGATTAAGAATGGTCATTAACCGTTCAAGAGATATTGGATTATTTTTCACATAAAGTGCAAAATATATCTGGAGTAAATTTAATAACATTTGCTACGGTACAATTATTAAACGTCAGAATCCTGTTGATTTTTAAATAGATTAAGAAAATTCGAATCAGAGTTCGAAAACTTCAGATTTTAGGTATCCCTGAACTCGAATCCGTTTTTGAGGTAATGTCGTTGGCTTTTGGGGTGGCTGTGTGTGTGAGAGAAAGAGAGAGAATTTGTATTTATGATATCTCACGAACGAATGAAGCGTTTTAAACGTAATTTGGTACGTTTATTGCAATCAATTAATACTAGAACCCTATTTTAAATGGGATCGAATATTCAAAAGATCCTCCTATCAAATTTTTAAATGAATTTTCGAAAAATTGACAAAATAAAAATCAGGACCTCAACTAACATTTATTATATACGTAATTATTCGTCAGAAAAAGAATTTTTAAAACGTTAGCATGAAATATTTTCGAGCACGTCTTTCAAGTAAATTTATTAAAAAATTACACAACATTAAGAAGTAGTAAGTTTCGTCCAATAAGTTCACTTTCCATATGCAATATTATGCAACCAATCTAATAGCATCATTCTTGTGAATCTATTTCGTTACATTTGCAAAAAAATAAAGTTTAAGTAATAATTTTGTTTGTATTTTAACGTACAACATTTTTGCAATGGTCTTTTTTTTTTTTTTTTTTTTTTTTTTTTTTTTTTTTTGAGAAATGTTAGACGAATGTCAGTTGTATTTTGATGTAGATTTTTCCCGTGAGGATGGCTAAATCATTCTGTTTTAACTTATAAAGTAGTCAAATTTTAATTTACGTGATGTTAGTTCAATACCTCTAACTCAGTGGTATTTCTTTATTTATTTATAAGAACATTTGGCAAGAATCAGATAGCAGCAAGATTCGCCTTTTCAAATTAAATAACGTAAAGTTAAATACATTGTTGGCATATTAAAAACATTATTATAATTTGTATTTTGAAGGTTAGGAATCTATTGATTGGTATTCAATCCATCAGTTTTTCCTTTCGTCAGCGACAACACTTGAATTCGAGAAAAAATGTTACCGCTCACTCTGACAAGCATTGCAGGTGTTACCGTATTACAGGACCATATTATAGGACTTTTTGACAGATATTTTATTGCTTTCTATATACTCTTTTTGTTCGCTGTTGATTCCTTATCAGACAAGGCTCTGCAATTTTGTAATTTGCTTTTCTCGTCTATCTCGCTTTGTTGGTGAAATTCTCCGCTAAATATTAAATAAAATTCTCCGCTTGAGGCGCTGCAGACACTTATACGTCACTTTACTCTAGACATCACTTTACTCTAAATAGACCTAAAGTGTACCCTCATGGACTTTAACCTTAGAAACGTATTTGCATGCTTAAAGACTTTTCTAGGAGCCTTATATAATCAGCTTACAAACTTGAAGTTTGTAAGATGATTATACAGGGCTGACGAGCTTACAAACTTCTAATACTGACATGACGAGCTTTCAAACTTGAAGTTTGTAAGATGATTATACAGGGCTGACGTGCTTACAAACTTCAAATACTGACATGACGAGCTTACAAATTTGAAGTTTGTAAGATGATAATACAGGGCTGACGAGCTTACAAAATTCAAATACTGACATGATGAGCTTACAAACTTCAAGTTTGTAAGTTGATATAAACGCAACTGATACGGGCACAACCCTGCAAGTTTGAAACTTGCAGAGTTGAGTGTCACGAATTCAACAGAGCTTTGTCAATTTTAGGCCCTTGCTATGCATCTGCAATAGCCAACCCTAATAGTGATTATTGCTCGTGGTGATGATGCAGTGGGAACAAACTGAGCAAATAATTTAAAATTCAATAATGCTAGAAAATAAAACTTTTATGCATCAAAATTGATACACCATGCAGTGAAATGCCAATCCAAATTGTGCGTTATTTTGTATAATGCCTATACACTTCTCTAGTGTCTTAAAAAGGAGTAAAACACGTGACTTTGCGCACAATCGATAACGAACTGGTTCACAATGTAAAATGTAGTACAAACAAAAATAAATGAGCATGCGTGCGTTTCTGAAATCGTTTTGATGTCATTCTTCCGTGCAACACGTCTAAACCTGAATGACCAAAAGAGCGCAAGGCAATGTCGACCAAACTGAAAATGGGTAAACTGGGATCTGTAGCCATTTTCAATTTGACTGACATATTCTTCGTCTCGGGCATTCAAGTCCAGACTTTTTGCACTGAAAAAGGAAATGCAAATGATTTCAGAAATGTATCTATGTTCACTTATCTTTATTTGCACTACATTCTACGTTGCGAGCCAGTTCTTCTAAAATGAGTCCAGTCCTCATCCAGCAAAATCGAATCTGACGCAGTTACCAGCCATCTAAATTCACAGACAAAAGCTGTTCATTCCAGACCCATCCTCCCCTCCCATGGCCTTAATCGACCAGAACAAATTCATATCGTAAAAATCCCTTGATTCTTTTCTCTGTCAGAATTTATGAGATCTTGGGTATTATTTTTATGTTTCATTGCTGGATAAAAGATATAGTGTGTGCGTGTGTTAATAACTATCATTTACAGGTTACAACACTTTCGCCCGAAATCATTCGAAAGTGACTCAGCTTTCACCCATCCATTTGACCCATTTCTGTTTGATAAAAGAAAAAGATACATTGGATAGAGATCTGAGGATCAAACCTGTAATAACATGATCATTCATGCGAGCAAACAGCATTTATAGAGTGGAATTATGTTGCTTGTTAAATGGCATTTACTTTCTACACTATTCTATTTACATTATTCTGCAAAATATTGTTTCTCGAATTCGAGATTTGGGACGTTTCAAAACATCTTGATCGCATTTTTAACACTTTAGGTAAGACATATCTACGTGTACATAGCAATTTTTTACCATAGGTAATGTAGACAAATACTGGAAGCCGGCGAAGCTCTGCGGGTTTATCTTTCGTGCTCAATATATATCTTTTTTTTTCCCTCCATAAAAGTTTACTAGGACGGTTGCGATTGTGGATCTCAAAGTTGAACAATCCATCTCTACACCTACTCCAGAAAAGTGACTCATGCTGATATTTTACCCTATATTCAAAAAATGAAAAAGAATAAATCCCCTGGAAAAGACCCCATTCTCTCTTATCTGTTATATTGCTCATCTTGTCAATCTATTTAATTATTTTCTTCCCCTTAATTACTATCCCCGTACTTAGAGGGGGTGGTAGAATTTACTCTCTTCTAAGGTCCAGATCCCAGGCAAGGGTTAAAGCAGTCCTGTTTTTATGTGTACCTATGTAGGCGTCTATACATCTATGAAACGTGGTCACGATTAACACATACACTACCGTTTGTGAAAGTTGCAACACCAAAAATTATTCTGAGCAATTTAAAATGAAATTTATCGCACAGATTACTTATGTTGCAGTAGATAACCGAATGCACTTAAAGAGCTATACAAGAAATTTAACTTCCATATTCAGTATCGTATGAAGCCACCTCGAGCAGCAATAATAGCTTTTATGCAGCGTAACATTGAATACAAGAGGATTCTGTTATCATCCTGGGCTACCTATTAGATATCGTCTTGAGTCTTCCAGGCTACTTCTATGCAAATCCAGAGTTCATTTGGGGTGGGTGGCGGGGAGACCGTTCACCACGATGTTTTCGAACACGTATGTGACCATTATGGGGCAGCAGGTCAGAAAAGACGATCTGTTGCCAATCAGTACATCAATGTCTGTATTAGAGACCCCCACTGCAACCTAAAGCGTCTGTACTTGAGTGTCAAAGCAATTAACAGGAATCGGTTGTGGGTGACAAGTCCTTTGTTCAGCAGACGACATGTGAACAAAGCCTTACCTGTGACAGTGCGCCACTACTACACCAACACCATGGGTTACTACATGAGGTAGAGGTGTCTGTCATCCCGTCCAGTCATACAATTTTGCTATCCAGTTTCCGAATTTCTGTGCGTCCGAGTCTCATCTGTCCATTGACACCACTTCCGCATCACTGTAATGGTGTTTCATCTGATACGGTTGACATTTCGCGGTACGAAAATTCAATATCTCACATCCCAATACTTCTTCCTTGCCAACAGTATTTGATTAAAGCCTTCTATGGGGCCTTCTGTGGCTTTTATTTGATTAAAGCCTTCTTCTTCCACTCTGAGAGATAAAAATTTCGTCATAGTAGCTTAATGGATAAAGAGTCCTCTGCCCAGTTTGGAGATCTGTGTTGCGAATCCCAATTGGTATATGGGTTTCTTGCCCCCAAAACTTAATCTGCAGTTTAAATGCAGTAATCATTAAGGTCTGGAGAAAGACCGAATTTCGATTTTTCCAAACACTCTACTATTTAACATACCGATTTTGAATTTACGAATATTACGATGAATGGTAGGGGAAAAAATGAAAAGAACGGAGAGGTGCTTCAGATTAGAAATGTTTACTTCGTTCTAAAACTCGAAGGAGAGCAATATAAAGTCCTCTTCCACTATAACAGATAAGAATTTCGTCCCAGTATCTTAATGGATAGAGCGTCCTCTGACTAATTCAAAGATTAGATCTGTTTTAAATCCCGATTAGGACTTTGTGAGTTCTTTGCACTTCGCCCTGTTCGAATCCCCCCGAAAACCAACAAGCCCCTTATTTATAGATTAAAATAATAGTTCAATATATTGTTACAATATATTGATACAATAACAATAAAATTCCAATAGAATCTCTCAATTTGTTCGATAGATTCCATGCATCCAAACAGGTAAATACACAGACGTAATTGAAATATGTTTGGTTTGCATTGAGTGACTCTCCCATCTAAATTCGAGAGTCATAATTTTGACCCCTTCTTTCGCAATTCTTTCTCTTTACGTATAATATATACGGTTAAAATATTTATGTCATAGCATAGAAAAGTGCCTATTTTATTTCATTTCGTGGAAAAGTACCTATTTTATTTTCTTATGGTATTGGTAACTCTGTTTTGGCTAGAAAGTTCTATGTTACTGGTCTTGACGTTATTTATACGCCTGGTTTCTCCTTTTCTCCGCATATTTCTAATATTTGTGCTAAATCCTATAGGAAACTTGGTTACATTAAGAGGATTACTCAGGATTTTACCAATGTGGATACCATCATTGTTTTCTTTAATGCATTGGTCAGGTCTAGGTTTGAGTTAACGTCTGTGGTGCTGAGGCCTTTACATACTGTTCATACAAACAAAATCGAAATTCTTCAAAATAAATTCTTGAAATATTTATTTTATAAGAAAACTGGTACTTACTGTTATACCTTATCTGCCACTTTTCTTTGTGATATACTTGACGTTAAAAGCTTACAGAACAGAAGAGATTTCATTTTAATTTCTTTCTTCAGGAATCTGTTCAATAACAGAATTAATTGAGCTCCGGTCTTGAGTGGGATCGGGTTTCATGTTCTCCAGTATTCAACCAGGAGCATGAATTTATTTACTGAAAGGAAATTTAGTCCTAATATTGGTTGTTATTGTACCATTAATAAGTTCTGTAAACTGTACAACAACTTCCCCGATAATTTTGATGTTTTTTATTTATCTTTAATTGCTTTTAAAAATCATTTGCTGTAAATATTTTTTTTATTTTAATGTATTTTATATGCATTCGCAAGTGCATTTAAAAATCATTTGCTGTCAATAGTTTGCTGTTTAATGTACTTTATAATATTTTAATCGGTATATTTTTGTATTGAATTTTATCTTGCACACTGCTCCTGGGACTTTGTCTCCTGTAGCTTGCATTACTTTAAATAAATACATAAATAAATAAATCGCTGGCCCACTGACTCAAAAATTATGCCCCTTGTCTTCCGTACAATATCAGTTGGAGACTGAAGAATACGACGTGAGGTAAAATTCACACGATGAAACTAGAGGAGAGGCGTGACCCACTTCTTCCTCATCCCGAAAGCAGGAAGTGAGATCCACTTAATTGTTTCATGGACGTTCCTCACGGATTCCGTACCGGCCACTTCTCGCAGACGGACAAAGTGAAGGTTGGATACCTTGCCTCGAGCTCCACTTTCGATTTTTTCCAAACCGTGCACTTCCTCCTCTTCAGCATCATTGGAAAAGGAGTAGCTCGGGTAAAAGTCGGTTATGGTTGTGGTTTTCGACGCAAAACGTATCGCGTGCCGGTTGGTTTCCTAAAATTAGTTCCAAGGATCGATGAATCTCTTAGCTTGAACCCTGGATTTGTCAAAGAAACATCTTATATTCTAATGACTTCAATTTAAAATAATCATTGAAGTATCAATTTTGAAATTTAAATTTTTTATACAACTAACTCTATACATGTCCTCCGTACGGAATTTAATTTCTAACATATAAAGTTTCTCTCTCTCTTTATATACATATATATATATATATATATATATATATATATATATATATATATGTATTTTCAAAAAGAAAAGAGGTATGGATGGAAACAATATACCAAAAGATGGCCGGGGGGAGTTGTGACCCCCTCACCCCGGTTAAGCATGCTTTGCGTCGCGACAACACTCCCGGAGAGCCGGTATATTGCAAAATAGAATACGAATGTATAAAATTTTAAGATGTAAACAGACATCATACACAAACAAATATAAGATATTATTATCGAGAACCAGCCCTTTCAAAATTCATCAACAGTAAATGTTTGAAATATGTCAGGAATATTGTTTGAAATATGTTCACTAGTATAAATGAGCAAAATTACATAGCTTCTACTTAAAGAAGACTTTAAATATTGACACCTAATAGAACATACCGGCTCTCCGGGAGTGTTGTCGCGACGCAAAGCATGCTTAACCGGGGTGAGGGGGTCACAACTCCCCCCGGCCAACTTTTGGTATATTGTTTCCATCCATACCTCTTTTCTTTTTGAAAATATTTTTAATCCTCTTTCTAGTGCAGCTTAGCGCCTTTTAAGTGTGATTTCTGATGATTTTATAATATTATATTTCACGGTATTTTCATATTATATATATATATATATATATATATATATATATATATATATATATATATATATATATATATATATATATATATATGCAGTGAAACCTGATTAAAGTGACTACCCTTGGGACCGTGAAAACTGGTCACTTTGTGAATATGGCAGTGGTTACTATATGAAAATGGTAATGGTCACTTTGCGAAAAGTGGTTACTTTAGCCAGGTGGTCAATATACCAAGTTGGTCTCTTTACCAGGTTTCACTGTGTAGTATATATCTGAATAATAATCTGAATAATAAATTCACTGTGTATATATCACAATAATAATCTGAAGGCCCTGCAATTGCATCATGTTATGGCAACGCCTTCGATCTGAGAAATAAACTCTTTATTTCCCCTCGATGGGTTACACAGACATCGATTGAGTGTTGTTTCTTATTATATAGGATATATATATATATATAGACCAGCTATAAACCCGTTCTTCATGCGGAATATATAATTTAGAGAATCTTAATTCAGAATTTTCCGGCGAACTTTTAGTATTTAAAATCTTTCTTTTTGAAATTTTATAATAATTCTCTCAAAAAAAAATGAGTTCTTCCGTGTTGAGATAATAAACAGACAAAAAGAAGCTCAACTTAATTGTATGCATATAGATAATAACAATTTTGCAATTAAACGATAGCTTCTTTGTAGACATACGTTTCTGGCAGAAATAAGGAGAGATATTTCATTTATAGCCTTTGAGCGGGCAACATACAGTTGGCTATGCGATAAACAGCAGTTAATTAGGATAATTCTCAGAGTTCTGAATGTTTGCCCTTGCTTTTGTTGTCTGCCCTTGTTTTTGCTGTCCGTCCTTGCTTATAAAGCTTCCATAGTTTATACAGATCATAAATCACTACATTAAAGAATTTTAAGGAACAATAGAAGTAATGACATAGAAATGAGATAAGAATGACATATTTTTAAATTAAAATTGCCAAAGAAAGTTTTACATAAATTGAATGCAATCATTCTTATGTTTGTCATTTCAATGTCACCATTATATTGTTCCTTAAAATGCTGTTCATGTCCAAATACAATAATTTTATGCTCACCCAACAGCCTTATTTTTAGTCACTTATGATCAAGAATGCTATGATAGCTAAAAATTACTTTTTACTTTTAGTGCGTTTTGCTAATAGCGTGTAACTTAAAGCTTTCTTTATAATGCGTTATCTATTCGGTTTGGAGATATGTTTGTGTGTGCCCAAATTGCTTACATATTTTCGCAATGCTCCGATTTCAGCCGAATAACCCCGACCATAGATGTTATATTTGTGTCAAAAATTAAATGTTGGTGAGCGAAACTGCGTAAACTTCTCTTATTTTGCCTCTCAGCGTGTCAAACAATGTTTGAAGTGTGTCTTATTTCCCTTTCAGAGAAGGGAAAGAAGAGCCTGGTTGACATCATCTCTTCCGGCACAAGGAAAATATGGGACAAGAAAGTGCCAGACACTCAGATGGACAGACTCAAATCCCTGATTCAGGACAAGTACGGAGTGAAATTCGGTAACAATTATTTCATTCACTAGATATTTAAGCACGTCGTATGGCGTAGCGGATAAAATTGCGTAAAAGGCTTCATCCCATTTGCCCGCCTGTGAAGCTTGCGCTACTAATTTCCCCGGCACATTCAAAGCAGGCACCTCTCCTGTTCCATCTGTGTGTGTGTGTGTGTGTGTGTGTGTGTGTGTGTGTGTGTGTGTGTGTGTGTGTGTGTGTGTGTGTGTGTGTGTGTGTGTGTGTGTGTGTGTGTGTGTAGGGTGTCCCTCAAACATTGACCTCGGCTTTTATTCCTTAAATATTGATCTCAGACATATATAATAAATTACAAAGTTGCGTGAAAATAAGTACAGAATTTTATGAAATCGATTAAAATTTTCAAAGGAATTAAATTTTAAGAAATACAAAATTTAGATTTTTTTATACGGTCCCCGTACTAAAACATTTCTAATGAGTAAAATGTGTCTCATACACTAACTAATAAGGCGATGTACAAAATTTCAACATTTTATCATAAAAAGTCCCAGAGATATGAAAAGACAAAAATGTTGACTTAAAGCACTTTTCGATGCATCGACATGGGTTCTCCGAGGGGAAAAATCATGTCGGCAAATCACGTTTCAGGGGTCATACACAAATTACGAAAGAAAACAATGATTACATAAATAAATAATATTTTTGCTATTTATTGGTACAACGTATCTACACTGTGTAGAAATAATAACTTTACACAAAAATTACAAAGCTTGTTCAAAATGTTTTCCATCCATGCCAAAGTTCCATTAAATATAAGAGACAGGTATTATCTGCCTATGATGCATTTCTGCATTGCGTCATTTACACTCTTACTGTAAACATTTACATTTTAATTTGTGATTAATCCCTCACCAATTTTGTTTAAACATATCTCTGAGACTTTTTATGATAAAGTGCTGAAATTTTGCACAGCACCTTATTAGTGTACGGGGCATATTTTACTCATTGGAAGTGTTTTTGTACGGGGGCCGAACAAAAATTTAAATTTTGTATTTCTTCAAATTTAATCCCCTAAAAATTTTTATCGATTTCATAAAATTATGTACCTTTTTTAACGCAACTTTGTAATTTATTATATATGTCTAAGTTCAATATTTAAGGAATAAAAGCCGAGGTCAATGTTTTTGGGACACCCTGTGTATATATACATATAAAACCTGAAAAATTGCTACAATTTTTGTTGATATATATATATATATATATATATATATATATATCAACAAAAATGTTATTATATATATATATATATATATATATATATATATAACATGGATATTTAAAAACGATAACAAGATAATGTTTTAACCAAGGTATAAATATATACAATATATAAACATGGAAAAGATTAACTATTAACTTATCAAAGCGTGTAGTCTATTAGTTAACAATTGAATAGGGATATTGAAGACATTAATTTCAAACACACACACACCGCTTAGGTGCGCAGCATGCAAAAGGACCCAATTATCGTTTGCGGAATGTCAGCGATTTTAGCCTTAATTACATTATTTAAAAGATTTAGGTAAAGAAAAACTTTATCAAAATTATTCATGGAGTCTAAAGTCCCATTATCTCAAATACTTATTGATTATTTTCTTCGGGTTTTTGCTCAACAATAAAAAATATGACTTCAATATCAAACAACATAATATGAAGTGTGAGTAATTTACTCAAGGTTATAATCGTTTGCCGAATTGCAATAAACATACTGTATATATAATATAAAAGAGAAAAGTTTTAACACGTGATAAAGCAAAAAGGAAGTATTATAATAACCACTGTTGTAAGATAGTTGAAACAGTCCAATATTCAGCCGCACTTTTATGCATATTTTTCACAAAGAATGTGCCTAAAAATGTTTGGCAGACAGGCAAGCGGATACTTAGTAATTAGTATATAAAGATACTGAGCATTTTGGAGATTCTAGAGAACAGATTCTCTGCATGGGTACAATAGTGTTATTAAATATTATACAATCCCTTATCGATATGTAATTACTATACCACCCCTAACATAACGTAATTAATTTACGATCCCTATGTCCCCTAACGAAACGTGCCTCTCCCACGAACAGTGAAACTCAATATATTTTGAACCAAGAGCGTTAAATTGATAATTCTCACCGATAAGCAACAAGGATTATCTCAAAGAAAGGAAATTTAATTCTCAGAGATATTCGGAGATTTTAGAGATATTATGAACGTGGCGATATTTCCCGAAAGTTGCCAAGTTTAGCGATGTTGCGCCGAATTAGCGTCAAGTGGGACATACGTAAACAAAGGCCTCTATACCACTTTGAGCATGTTTATTTATAGTTTATTTATCTCAAAAGTATAATGGCTAAAGAAGTGACCTCAATAAAATAGTGACCACTAGCTACGGGCACCACCATAGTTTTTCATATAGTAAGAGCCACCTCCCCAATGCAATAAATATATGCCAATGTCCATTATATGTGATATACATCTTATTAACTCATTTTTATTAGTTGGTTTTTGAGAATGCTCTTTTACGTTTAACATCTGACACCACATTCTATTTACTCCCTGGGGGCCTCATATACTCGCCTTCGTCTCGACCCAATGGTTATATGACCTTGGAAGGAAGAGAATCTCACTTTTAAAAAATTATATCTCGATAAAAGCGTGTGTATGCAATGATGTCGTAATCTAAATTGATGGTAGTAAAAAAGCAGGTCATTGAGAAATACTAAAATTATCAATATCAGTATTTCAAAGTTTAAACGCGGCTGCGTTCCGGAGGGCACGAAATTTGATAGTGGCCTGTATAAAACTTTCGCAACGCTATTTTTTTTCCTTTCCTTGTATCTTGTAATTATCAGAACGCTTCCGCTCTTCTCGACCGTTTTGCAATAAGGAGAGGTATTCTGGTCATTGCGAAAAACTGTGCACTTCTTTGTTTCTTTGATTTCTCAAAGCCTTGACAGTAACATTTTAAAGAAGCACCGCTTTTTTTCCTGTCAAAAGTTGTGGAAACTTGGTAGACAAAAGAGGTGACTGTAATGCCTAATATTTCTTCTAAGAACTTCTCTTCTATTGCTCATTCAATTTTTATAAATTTCATTTTAATTTTCTCTACCATGCATAAAATATATAGGGGAAAGTTTTGGAAAGAGGTCAAAAATTTTAATTCAAGTTTACATTTAATGTAGATGTTTTGAGCCCCCTAGAACGAGTCAACTTTTTGAGATTGTAGTCGCTTTTGCTGTGTCACCCCTCTCTCCTCTCTGACCCCTCTCTTCTCTGTTACCCCTCTTTCTCGTCACTTCCTTTTTTCTCTCTCGCCATTTCCTTTTCTCTTAATCTTCTCACTCCCCTCTTTTAATCTCTGTCTTCTATTCTTTTCTTTTATCTTCTTTTTTCTTCCCTCTTTCTTTATCTCTTCACTTCTCTTTCTCTGTCTCTTCTATCTCTTCTCTTCCCTTTCTGCTCTCTTATCTATATATTCTCGTCCCTTTCTTTCTCCCATCTCATCTCTCTTCCCTTTCTCTCTCCTCTCTCCCTTCTTTTCTTTCCTCTTTCATTCTTTCTTCTCTTCTCTTTTCCCGTAACTTCTCTTCTCTGCCTCTTCTCTTCCTTTTCTCTCTCCTCCCTCTTTTTTCTTCCCACTTTATTTTTTCTCTTCTCTCTTTTCTTTTTCTTCCCTCTTTATTTCTCTCTTATCTTCTCTTTCTCTATATCTTCTCTTCACTTTTTTTCTTCTCTTCCCTTTCTCTCTATAGATATCTCTCTCTTCTCTTTTTTTCTCTCTTCTCTTTTCTCTTTCTTTCTCTCTTCTCTCTTTCTCTGTCTCTTCTCTCTTCTCTTTCTCTTCTCTTTCTTCTCTGTCTTTTGTCTTTCCTTTCTGTTCACTTCTCTTACCTTCCCTTCTTTTCTCTTCCCTTTCTCTCTCTCTCTCTTTTTTCTCTAACCTCTTTTTCATCTCTTCCCTTCTATTATATATATATATATATATATATATATATATCTTCTATTCTATATCTCTCTCCCTTCTATTATATACACTCTTTTGCAAAAAAAACGAAGCACCCCTTGAAAATAATCCGATCATCTCGAAATTTCGCATTTCGAACTCATCGGTGGAATGAAGACTCTGGAAGGCCAAGGTGCACGAATCGGATGATTGTACGACAGGCCCAAAATGGCCCAACGGTATCATCATCCTCCATCCAACGTGCTACAGCCTCTTCCATACCACCCGTGGTACCTTCCACCATCTCACGGTGCTTGGCTGAGGTGGGGTTACACTCAAGGCGGCCTTTAAGATGTCTGCTCATAACACCACACCACAATATCGATAGAGTCGTTTGGAGTGGTGTCGTAGACGAGCATCATGGCTGCCAGGTGACTGGCATCGCATAGTATTCAGAGATGAATCAAGCTTCAGTCTTTCAGCAGATGACAATCGGATGCGTGTGTGGAGGCGCCAGGGTAACGGTCTCAATCAGCTTTTGTTTTACACAGGTACACAGCCATTACCCCTGGTGTGATGGTGTTGAAGACCCAGGCCGTCCTACTCATCCTAAGGACTCGAGCAACCATTTGGATGGTCGGTGGTGTGATGGTGTGGGGGTGCTATCTCTTACGACAGCAGATCACCCCTAGTCATCCTGCGTACAACTTTAACAGCTCAATAATATGTTGATGAAATCCTGAGACTGTTTGCGTTACCCTTCATGGTACGTCATTCTGGGGCCATTTTCCAGCAAGATAATACCACGCCACATATGACTCGCATATCTGAGGACTGTCTCCGTGCTGGTGATACTGTTCCTTGGCCAGCTAGGTCACCAGAGCTTTCGCCAATCGAGCATGTATGGGACATGCTAGGCCGCCAGATTCGGGCACCCCGAAATGTAGCAGATCTGGAGCAACAATTGAGGAATTCCTGGCAGAATGTATAGCAGGATGACATTAGGAAACTTTATCACTCCTTACCTAGACGTATACAAGCATGCATTGCCGCCAAGTGGGGGCTTTCGCCAATTACTGATTTGAAATGCTAACAAATTCAAAATTTTGAAATGCTATTCAATGTGCAATTGCTAACCATTGATGGGTTCTGCGGCCTTGATTTTGTAATCATTTCATTACCTGTATATGATCTGTACGTATATTTAATTTCAATAAAAACAGTCGCTTTCTTCATAATGCTTCGGGTTTTTTCTGCAAAAGAGTGTTTTTGAGACCCAGACCGTCCGACCTACCAGAAAGGTGTTGAAAACCCAGGCCGTCCGGCTCGTCAACAAGGACTTGAGCATCCATTTGGACGGCCGGGAAGGAGTTAGCCGAAACCAACTCCCAACTTCCATGGCTTTCGTCCGACGGTCCAGCAGCGTTTATTTTGAGAATCAAAAATTTACAGGAGAGTTTACATATGTTTCACATTTTGAAACAATATAAAGGTTAAACAGTGAAAGACACAATAAAACGGATTACAATAATTCTTGAACAATTGTTACTTCAACTGGTGCACAATGAGAAATAATACAACAAAAACAACAACGAAGACAAAAACAACAACTAAACCAAGACAAACAGCAACAAACGGGGCACAATCAAAACACAGCAAAACACAGACAAAATCAAAACACAGACAAAACAAAGCAACCAAACAAAGAGAGGGTAACACCTCCAGGGAAAAGGACAACAGGGGACCACCGACCAAAAGGGGGAAAAGGGAGAGGCTCACAAGCTGATCAGGAAATTTGATTAGAGATGTCTCTAGCAATGAGAACACAGTTTTTAATTTTATCTATAGAAGATTTATTTGAACTGACTCTCGAGAACCAGGCTGCGCAATTGGCAGGGGAGGGTTTTGTAAGATGAAAATTTTTTGTATGGGGACAAGAAAAAACAAAATGATCGGCATCGCCGAAAGAACCGCAGGTGCAACAAGAGGTGGATTTATGTTTAAAATAATGGAGATAATCTAGAAATGGGCCATGCCCAGTTAAAAAATATATTAAATATTTGTTAGTAATTTGGAGGGAGGGATTGACCAGAGGGAGGAAGGAAGAAATCCGGGCCGGATCATGAGTCCGGGGGGAAATATAAGAGTTAAGAAAGATTTGCCAATGATGAGAAATATTTTGTTTACAAAATTTTTTAAGGAGGGAAAACGGGAAGGGAAGGGAAAAGGGAGAACCCGAGGAGGTAGCAAGTTTGGCGTACTTATCCGCAGTCTCATTTCCCGAGATATCAGAGTGGGCCTTAACCCAACGAATATTAATAAGATTTTTGTTTGCTAAAGCATTTAGTTTAATTTTTGAAAGATAAGAGGATTTATTTTTAATGGAATTTAGAGCCGAAAGAGAAGAAAAACTATCTGTGAAAATATTAATTTTAGTATTATTAGTTGAGGCCCAATTAATAGCAAAATTAATGGCGGCAATTTCTGCCTGAAAAACTGTGTTCCCATTAGCTAGTTTAAAAGTGAATGTTTCTTGAAGCGTATCATGATTGAATATACAGACAGCAAAACCAGTGTTTCCATCTATGGAAGAGCCATCTGTATAAACATTGAATTTAGAAAAAGAGGAGGGAGGGAGGGGGACAAGATTAGCAATACGATTAGAAGGAGGGATAGTAGAAACCGGGCAGTTTGAGTCGAAAAGGGAAGGGTCCGGGACGGGCAAATTAGAGAAGAAATTTAAACGATGTTTCCAAAAAGCATATTTTATATAGTTGGTGTTAATTACTATATGGATAGGGGGAATACCAGTAATGGAGTAAAGAGAAATGTTAGAAGTGGTCCGAAAACCAGAAGAAACTTTTAAAAGAAAAATCCTTTGAAGGGAGAGAAGTTTTTTGACCTGATCCCCCGTCAATGCTTGACCCCAGATTCCCGCACCATAAATTAAAGACTTTTCAATTACCGATAGGTACCAGATTTTTAAAAAGGATTTGTCTACCCCCCAATTATTGCCAGACACCCGCCCAAAGGTGTTGGCGATCTTATAACATTTCTCCTTTAGGTTAAATATATGTGTACTCCATTTGAGATTATCATCTATTGTTATTCCTAGGAAGATAAGAGAACGGGAGGTAGGAATTTTATAGTTCAAAATTTTAAAAGAGGGCCTATTACGAATTTTAGATCTGTTTTTGTTAAAGATTATGGCTCTACATTTATCAGGAGAGATCGTAAGTTTAAGATTAGAGAGGGAGGAGGAAACAAGATTTAGCAGGCTATTTGTATTGTTACGAAGGGTCATCAGATTGACACCGTAAGTAACCACCGCAAGATCATCTGCGAAGGCTTGGATATGATAAAGGTTATTATTAAGTTTGAGGATGTCATTAAAATAAATGCTCCACAGGGTAGGGGAGATAACCGAACCCTGTGGAGCACCCATAGATATTGTTTTTTTAAATGTAATAGAATTATCGGTAAAAGAAATTTGTCTGTTGCTTAAGTAGGAATATATAAAAGATTGAAAAGTTGGCGGTAGGTTTATGTTTGATAAAGTTTGTGGTAAGATACTCCAGTTAAGGCTATCAAAAGCCCCGCAGATGTCCACGGTGGTTAACGAAACAAAATTTTTTAATTTGTGTACTTTTATAGATTCAATCAGCCTGTGAGCAGCATCTTCACAACAGGTGAGTTCTCTAAATCCGAACTGAAGGGGATGCAGAGTCCCCTCAGTCGACAACCAGAAGTTGAGTTTATGTATAAAAATTTTTTCAAGTATTTTGCCAAAAGTTGGGAGGAGGGAAATCGGCCGAAAGGAGGAACAAAGGGAAGGGTTTTTACCCGGTTTATTAAAAAATAAAATATTTGCATTTTTGAGGCAGGAGGGGAAATGACAAAATTTAAAACATAAGTTAATAGACTTTGAAATGAGTGAGGGGAAATTTTTAAAAAGTTGTTTCCAAATGGCATAGTCAAGGAAATCAAGTCCTGGAGCTTTGCCCATTTTTAAATTGTTAAAGACCAAGAGGAGCTCTACATCAGAGACAGTTCCCAAGCCAGCATCTGGCACGGAAAGAGAAGGGAATCCGAGGAAGTCTGAATCTTCTTTAAAATGGTGATCCAAAAGACGTTTAAGTTTGTCATTATGATTGAGAGAGGGGGAGTCAGGAAAGTGAAGATTTAAATTTTTGAATTTTTTATATTTTTGAAATGAAAATTTGAAATGTGAGCCAAAAGTTTGATTACAGCTGGAACAATACTTTTTCCAGGAATCCAAACGAGATTTTTTAATTAGTTGCTTATACTTCGCCCTGTTACGTTTAAATAGTAGTTTAGCCGCTGAAATTTCATCTGGGGGGGCAGAATTCCCCTCGAGTGATTTGATTCTTTTAGAGAGGGCGGTAACAAAATTACGAAATTTGGACAAGTCTTTGTTCCACCAGGAGAAATTTGAAATTTTTGATTTTTTCTTTCTAATGAAAGAGAGGGCACAATTTTGAGTTAGATCAATAAAGGTTTTAAAATAGTTGTCAAGAGAGGGAATATCAGTTATTTTGTCTAGAAGAGAAAGTAAAAATTTAAGGTGAGATTTAAAGTTATAAATAAATTTGCCAATGCCGTATTTAGTTTTAAGAAAAAAGGAATCTTTTAAAAGGGGAGCTACATTTAAAGTTATTTGGATAAATTTATGATCACTGTGTGAATCACTCGAGAGGACTTCCCAGCACTGTAGAGAGTCATAAAGGGAGAAATTTAATAAAGTTAAATCAGGATAACCTACACCGGTATGGGAAACGAATGTTGGACCACAACTAGGATCATTACATAACAGTAGATTATTTTTCAAGCAGAAATCGATGAGATCTAGACCCCTTTGGTCGGTAAAACTATAACCCCACATCCTTGCTCTGGCATTGAAGTCCCCCAGGAGAAGGGTATCAGAATTATAAAAGTCATAGGGGGAAAGTTCAGAAAGTAATGTTGAAAAATCATCACGGGGAGGGAAATAAAGACTTCCAATAGATAAAAATTTACCAGAAGGGAGCAGAACATCTATAAAAATTGACGAGGTAGTTTTAAATTTAAAATTAACCGTTAATGAGGTATTAAAAATTAATATAACTGCTTTTTGAGAAAGGGAAGAAAATTGAAGGGTACCAGGGGGGGTAGATAAAATTTTTTCCTGTGCAACATATGGTTCTTGAAGGCAGATTATGTCTATATTATTATCAATTGCAAATTTTATTGAATTAGAGTGGGCGACCAGGGAGTGATTGGTGTTAATTTGAATGCAAGTTAAAGACATTAGGAAGGAAATCGACAATAATGCCAAAGCCCGGATGGGGAAAGGAACTAAGTCTACAACATTCAGAAGCTGAAATAATTATATGCAATAACAATTTTGACAAATTAATGGGGAACATGTAAGCCTAGACATAAACATATAAACAAATATATCATAAACATATAAACAAATATATCATAAACATATAAACAAATATATCATAAACAACAAAGAAATAGAGCAATAAACGACAGTTGACATACTATGCTTCTTTTTGGAGA
The DNA here is from genome assembly GCA_951213105.1 of Amaurobius ferox. Lineage (NCBI taxonomy): Eukaryota > Metazoa > Arthropoda > Arachnida > Araneae > Amaurobiidae > Amaurobius > Amaurobius ferox. Next base: position 140,087,272 of record OX578138.1, on the reverse strand, counting down.
CTTTTGATTTTTTCCAGTTCGACCTGAAAGGTACGACAGTTTTTACGATCATATGCTGAATGGTCTGTTCTATAGTTCAGTTCAGGATGATCGTCATTCGATGTGGTGCAGTTTATACATATGGGTGATCTCGCCCGGCATTCCTTGTATGTGTGTCCAGGGAGAGTGCAAATTCCACAAATTCCAACTGGAAAGTGGCAAAAGTTCGCCACGTGTCCATATCCTTGGCAATGGTAACAAATCTTCAGGGAAATGAATTTCTTAATGAAGAAATACGAAAAATGGTTAAAAACTTTCTTTGCCTCAAGGATTCGAGCAGCGGAAATCATGTCTACCAGGAACACCCAATTAGTGTTCCCATTTTTGGCCTTAAAGTTTTTCAAAATTTTTATGTCTCCAGGTTTTAGTGATGGGTGATTATTGTGTATCAATGCTTTGACATTTTCCTCAGTATAGTCCGGAGGAATGTTAAAGACGATAAGGGCCCTCTTCTTATCCTCTTGTTTACGTATTGTAAATTGGCTGGTGATTGAAGAATTCGTGAAGAGAGGCAACAGTTTATTGGGGTCGCTTTCTCGACACGTCACTTTCAAAGTACCATTAGGCAGGGCTGACACATTTTTCACACTTACTCCCTTAGGGCAAGGGAGGGAAAACAAATTTCTCTTTAATTGGTCATTGTTCAATGTACGATCCTTCCCCTGCAGGAGAATACTCGAGTAAGTACGAGGAGCATTTTGTTTGGAAGCCATAGAAGAGCGAGGAGGCGCCGACGAGGAAGACGAAGTAGCTACCCGATTAGAAGATTGATCACTCAAAGGATGTTGGATGGAGTTATTCATCAGAATTGGGATGTCCTTACGGAGAGAATTAGCTGTGGTTCTATACTCCGCCAACATTAAAGATTTAAATTTGGCCAAGTCGTCAGTAATAGTTTTTGTGAGATTTGACAATGCCTCTGGACCAGGAAGAGCAGAACGGGAGCGAGGAGAAGGAACTGAAGCAATATAAATGTTACTTTCCAGCGTGTGTCCCGCTATACGTATTTCCTTTATTTTATCATCAATGTATGTCTTTTGTACAGCAGTCATTTTAATATTCCTGGAAAGATAATTATTTAATTTGGAGACATTGGATAATATTTTACGAAGGTGTTCATTGTTAATGTTGAGTGGTACTGACGAAGCATCTGTAAAATTGGACTCCGGGCTGGAAGCGGTAGATGGAACAAGAGTAGGAGAGGTTCCTTTAATTGAAGAACTTGGAGGAGGAGAAGAAACGGCATCGGCAGCAGCAGAAGAAACTATTTCGCCAGAAGGAGGAGAGCATGTAGAGACGGGAGGAGCAATCAAAGGAGGGCAAGGCGAAGTGAAGGCTTTTGAAGTTGATCTTGAAGAGAAGGGGAAGGAAGACATTTTAGAATTTGATGCAGGAAGCACTGGAGGCAGAGAAGAAGGCTGCGAATAAGAAGCAAAGGCCCTAGAAGTTGACCTTGTGGACAGTGGGAACGTAAATTTTTTTGAAGTTGAAGCTGGAGGCTGAGAAGACGACGTTGAAGATGCCGGAGCCAGGGGAGAGGTATTTGAAGCTGGTAACGGAGTCCCGCTGTACCGAGGGAGCCGAGGAGGGAGGATAGTACTTGAGAAAATTGGAGATTCATAGATTTTTGACGATCGGGATGCACATTTAAAGTTTGTAAATCGAATAGGATTTCCAGTGGTAGGGGTGTCCTCGAGGGAGGAAAGAGCACTATTAACTGTGGCACCATTTTTTGAAGTACTTGTACTAGGAGCAGAAGAAACAACATCACTACGAGCACTGGCAGCAACTCCTTGAGCACTATTTTTTATGTCACTAGCACTGTGGGGCGAGATCACAACAGTCGGAATAAGGGGGAGAGGTGGAAATTCTGCTGTGGAGAGGAATTCCATGTTGATAGACATTGTTTATGAAAGTAATAATACAATAATACAGATGTATCAATGACTAATAAGTAAGAATTAAAGGAGGAGGTGTTACCAAAAATGATTTACTTGGTGAAGATTTAAAACTGTATTTAAAGCTACTTTCCTAATGTTTAAAGCTATTGAAACTGTACACAAACACATCAAATCACCAAACCTATCACTAATCACATCATAAAACATATCACTAAGCATATTTATTTTCTGATACCATACTGTAATATTCAAATATTTAGGGGAATGACCAAGGGCAATTAACAAATAAACGGACCAAAAAGGGATGGTGCGCGTTAGCGAGCACCGGAGCAGCAAAGAAAAATAAAGAAAAAATTAGAAACCTGGAGCAAAAAACCGCGAGCGGCCAGGACCAAGGGGGGCGAGAAAAGGGGGAAAGAAAAATGAAATTTTTCCAATTTATCACTCGGAAGGGGGGGTGTCAAAAACCCAAAAAATATAACAAGTACAAAACGATTATCGGGCACGAGTTGCCGAAGGGATTGATGAAATTTTGATTTTTTACTAACAAAATTAAATTTTTTAAGTTTTTAACATGGGAAGTCCCATTGGAAGACGAAATGTATTCTGAATTTAAAAAGTGAAATATTCACAATCAGATTCAAGAGAAGAAGAGGTCAACAATGAGTACGGGCAGGCTAGAGGAAGATTACATACACTACTGGGAAGGGGGGAGCGTAGAACCGAAAGTAAAATCTATGAAAACAGGTACTTTTAAAATACAAAATACACTTAAAATTTTAACATTTGGGGGGAAAATAATATTCAATATACAATAACAAGACATTATAATATATATATATACACTCAGATTCACCCAAACTTACAAATATAAACAGATTCACAGATGTATAAAGTGCTCCATTTCAGAGCACTTTCTGAAAATTTTCCCATTACAATTGCATTGCGGCAGTTAGACAAAACAATAGAATATTTAAAATTTATATTAAGTGATATCTCACCAACCAGATATCGCAGCAAGAAACCACTTATATCCACGTAAAGCTGGCGGGGGGGGGGGCAACACGAAAACACTAAACACAAACACAAACACAACGGAATCACGCGCACACGGATCAAAAAACTGGAGCGAATAAACAAGCGTGCTTCAACGTCGGAAGCGTTGGACGAAAGCCTACCAGAAAGGTGTAAGGTAACTGTTTGGACGGCCGGGAAGTGCCACCCAATTTAGACCGGAACCCAGTGGAGGAGGCATCCACAGGGACCGTACCCTCCTTTCCCTACCACCAACCTCTCGGAAGGACTTACGGACCCACATGTTTAACGTGATCATACTCCGCGTGAACACGGCGGCAGTTTTGGCAGTGGCTGGAATCGAACCCGGGCCTACCGAGTGCAACTCCAGCGCGCTAACCAATGGGCTACCGTACCCATTTGCAAAAGAGTGTATCTTTCCTTTTTTTTCTTTCTTTCTTTCTGTCTTTTCGTTTGTGTTTTCCTCTCTCCCCCTCTGTGCCTGTCTGTCTGTGGCATGCATGTATCCCGCGTAAAAATTACTCATCCTTCCAATCTTTATAAAATTTGGCTGGTATATTATACGTTAACCTGGTCCTGATTAGATGTTGATGCTAAATAATTTAGGCACTAAAAATCGAAATATTTTTTTTTTTTTTTTAGAAATTAAACACCCCACTATGTAATATTTTGTTTTCTTTTTCTCTTTTTGCAGCAACTTGGCATCATTGTTAAACGTTCGAAGTCACTAAATGTAAAACAAAATTTAAAAAACATAAATAAATAAATAAATAGTAAACTAATAAAAATTTATTTTATTTTGAGCAACGAAAATTAATTTAGTGAATATAAACAACGAAATAAAGAAATAAATTTTGTAGGAAATATCATGTTCTACACACATCAGATTTCACTTTTTTTATTATAGTAGAGAAGAAAATATTTTCTAGACATTTTTTATGTGGAATTTCGTCAGTAATGTTGGTTTTAAGGTACATTTCGCACAGTTTTAGAATTATATTCTGTATTGTGCTGACACAAATTTTTCAGGACTCCTGGAAAAATCCCTAGACTTCTTCTATACATGTTATTAGACGTATCCTCTCAAATTGTTTGTACTCTCGTAACACAAGAATGGGTCCAAATTTCTGGATAACTAACACTTTTATTTAAAGGCAATAATAAACATAAAGAGGAATGATATACAGCTTATAGCTCTATAACTACTTTACAAGATCACTAAACAACCATCAGATTAAATAAAACAGCAATTAAATATTCAACTAATTCACAAAATAACCGATACTATTCTCAAAACACTGACGTATTTCGCAATTCAATTTAGATTGTATCACGTCAATTATACTCCAACTGAACGATGATTTCCTTATATACTCTCAATAGAAATTTCTAGAAAGTGTTTGTATCTCCAAAACCAGCCGATATTTCGAAAAAATTGTAGTCTATTCAGAAACTCGTCAAAAGTCTTCAAGTTGGCTATATTTCACCAAATCTGACAACCCTGCTCCGAAAGTCGCCAATATCTGGAAACCTTACTTTTACGTAACAGGAATGGCTGTCTGGCAAAAAAAAAGTTTTCCATGGAGTTAGAAAGGAGATAAAACTTAAGATGAAACGCTTGAAAATTCCATAATGCTTTGAGAATTATACCTAGGTTCCGCCACTGTTTGTAAAGTAGCTGCTATTGTAAGTTGACACAACAGAAATACGTAGTATTTAGTATATGTTATTTTCGATGATTTTATTAAAGGTTCCCAAATTACGAGTGTAATTAACCAGTATTTTTTCATAGTTGTAGGATCAAGTACAGAACATACGGAAATAAAAATAAATTGAAAGGTAAAACTAATTTTAAATAAGTAGAAATATTCTTTATTGTTTCAGTTCTATTTTGCATTACGCTAATAATTAATTTTTACAAAATGCGACAGTACGTTTATCGTGTGGTAACTTAAGAAATTCCAGTATCATACTACTTTAATTTTGAAAGAAGCAACAGATGTTTTCAAATGTAATAATTTAACCATTTTTGCTGGTTCGGAAATAAAACCAAATATTCATAAATTTGTAAAAATACAGGCAAATCCAAAAACAGCTATAAAATTTTATAAATTACATTTTTTGTGAGTTATAAATATGTATTGTTCATTGTAATGTACTCTAAGAACGGTGTAATGATAATATAAAGCTTATTTAGCTGGAGATTATTGTGCTTTATTTAAAGTTCTAATTAGTTAGGAGAAAGGGTGGCTTGAGTAACGCCTAAAATACAATGGCCTAATGGTGGCCCGTGCCATATAAAGGTTGGCCACTATTTTAAGGTTAATAAAAGAGCGCGAAAAAGTAGCATAAATACCCAGTTTATGTTTAAAATATGTTCGTAAGAACATTCAATTTAATTTGAGCTAGGTCGGATCCGGGGATCATGACTGGACAACCCTAGATTGCACCCAGACCAGCTACCAGCTGCTGTACTTTTGATTCATCACTCAACTTTTGGTTGGATTACTTTGGCTCACCGCATATACTGTTGCATTTCCACCTTTCAACCAAGCAATTTTGCAATATCCGGAAGTGAAAAAAAGCCAACCTTTATTTTACTCCCAACAAAACATCCACAAAATTCTTGACATACATTCCTGGCGAAAAATCTGAAATAAATGAACAACACCGCCACCACCCCATGCCCCAAGCCATAGGCGAAGAATTGGATCAAAACACTCTCACCAGCTGTCAAAAATGTCACCACCATCGAAAGAATTATATTCTTCGAACATAGGAATTCTTTTCATTCTAAGGCGTCTCTGTGGAAGGTTCTTTACTTGGCATCATTTGAATTCATAAGAGATGCTCCTACCAGAAGTTTCGCGAAGAGTGTTCGAAGGGAATATAAAATGAACGACCGGTCGTGGAAGTGAAGTGAAATGTGAAAAATAATCAACTAATATATAAAAGAGTGTCTGAAGTAGTGTCAATACATAAAAGAATGTCTGAGTGTCAATATATATTCAAGAATTTAGCTGTGATGTTTGCATCTCCCAGAAATTTGAATTTCATATAAATGCAAAATTTTATATTTTATACGCCTCCCCCTCCCCAATAAAACAATGTCAGTTTGTAAAATTTGCGCCACGCTTAATTAGGGCTAAAAGAACTTGATCGGCAGATTTTCATGAAATATTCACTGAGATATCGATAATTAAAATTCTTGAAGTATTCCATTTTATCTGAACTACAAGAATGAATATTTAACTTCCTCAGAAAGTAAATATGGAAGCAAATCTCTTTAAAGTAGGAAAACCGCAATAGAAAATTTACTACCAAATAATTTTGAAAACTAAACGTTAAGTTTTATTTCCTTTGAGAGACAGCTGTTATCTGGCATTACGAACATTTTTTGAAATTTTAGCTTCCAAAGAAAGTTTATCACCAGAAGCAAGAGTCATCTTTCTGAAAAAAAAAAAAAAAAACATCCCATGTGATACCAAACCGGACATTTTTAATAAGGGCTTATCCAGGGAGGAGAGTCTTGGCGGTCTACCCCCCCCCCCCCCCCCAAATCCTCAAAAGAAAAAAAAATGTGCATATATAAAATGTATTATTTTTTTTTCTTAACAGCTCTTGTGACCCCCACCGAAAACACTTGATATTAAATCTTTTAAAATAAATATTAAATCTTCTTTAATTACCTTGTTATTAAAAACAAGTTATGATTTTGCCAACAGATGTATCAAAAAGGGAAGAATGCAACGGCTGAATCGAATTTGATGAAATTTGGTGGGTAGTCTTGAAATAGCCACACTTAAAATTTAGTCCATGTTTTGAGTTTCTAACACCAGGGGTTGCCGCGATATTAATGAAAAACGAAACTTTCGTTTGTCTCATCATCACGGGAGAACAGCTGCTCCGAATTTAATGAAATTTTGTGGGTAGCTTGGAAATAGCCCTCTCACAAATTTAGTCCAAGTTTTGAGTTTCTAAGTCCAGGGGTTGTCGAGATATTAATGGAAAATGGAACCTTTTCCTAGGAGTTCTACTCTCTAATTCCATGATTCCCAACCAAATGGTTGGAAACCATTGATTTAAAACGTGAAAGTCAATTAAATCTCTATAAATATATATATATTATATTTATATATAGATATAAATATAATATATATATATATATATATATATATATATATATATTTGTTTTGTGGGAGTTTATTGAACGTATTAGTCACTTTTGAAAATCGTAGGTTTGAAATATGAATTTAAATGTAAACTCTATCACCATGGTTTATTTTCACAGGCTTACTCAACAAATTTTATTAATTTGAATAATAAATAAATGAATATAAAAAAAATCTCTCTCTCTGTATATATATATATAAAGAAGAAAAGTATGTATATATGATCCAATGGATCTGATTGGCCAGAGAGTGGCCAATCAGATCCATTCTTTTTCTTACTAATGCAATGAATTTACTTGCATTAGTAAGAAAAGTGAAAAAACAATGTATAAGATTCACGGCTCTATATGTTCCTGTGTAATTTCTATGAGAGTTTTGCATCGTAAATCCCGAGCAACGTCGGTTAATTGTTGCTACCTGTAGTATAATAAATAATTATAGGAACAATAAATTAAATCGTATTTTTTCCTCCTTCTTCTCCAATAAAAAAATGGTGTCGCCATCTGGTGATAATACTGTACACGAAAATGATCTGTGGACTTCAAAAAAGATAAATTTGCTTCTTTCGAATACCTTACCGAGAAAAACAATAATTATTTTTGGTTATTGCACACCTTAATTGATTTTACAAATGTTCATCTGTTATTTAAGCTCCATATTTACTGGTACAAAGAGAATATATAAGTAAATAAAGAATCAAGTTTCCTCCCTCACGTACGTTTCAACCTAACCATTTCTTGATTGGATACTGGTATGAAGGCACCCTTATATTAAAAAACCGTTTAAATTACCTTTAAAAACATTTAGTTTAAACATATAAACTGTTTAGTTTTTTATATGTGCGTTTCTGGTTTTGTTTGTCTTAGCATCTGTAGTGGTAGGTGATTTGATGCAGTAGGTCTTTTATTACATTTCTCATTATTTTGATTTCTCTCTTTTTTATTTTTATTTTTATTTCTATCATGGCTAGACGAGCTGCAAAACATAATGTGTCGGGTCGCATGCGGCCCGAGGCCTGTGGTTGGCCAGTCCTGGACTAAGCTCCTGAATGTTAATTTCATACGAAGGTAATTTTGATGAATTTTCTCGGTGGTACAGGTAGCTTTAACTTCCTCTATGTATCCCTTACACCACATCAGATCGACGCATCTCGGATTAAAAGGCGTGGCGGTGTGAACCCAAAAACCATGAGAGGTACGGAAATACATTTATGAGCAAGCACCCTGTTAAAAGACCTATTGCATTGAAAATAACTTGCGTACTTCACAAAATCTCACCTTACAGTAAATTGAACTTTTTTTATATGCCCTGCCTTTTCTGTACATTTTTTATATTTTGTATATCTTATACATAAAGAATATAATCAATTTGTCCATACGTTTATCTGCATGAAATGGTATTACTACTAGATCGTTTATACAATTGCAAATAAATTTTGTACTCCGATAGAGTAAGTTCTGCAGTATGTATACTACGAATCGTCGAATTGCAAAGAGGTCCACTTAGCCATTTTTCAAAGTCGAAGAGCCTAATATTTTAAATTAATTAAAGATATTTTCAAATCATTTCATAGTTAAGTACATCTTGATTATTAAATGAGGGAGAAACTATGCATTCAAACCTCTGTTTAAACGGAATTAGCAGACTGAGCATGCAGTTTTCCTGCAATATGCTTCCCTTATAACTTTCAGAATAACGTCTTTATGTTTCGAAGTATAATATGCAATTTTTAATAACATTTATACTTTGAATAGAATAATAAAACAGCTGCAATAATAAATAAGTTATTGTAGATAAATTATAAAATCTATTTCTAATATCGTCTGCTGTTAAAATAAGAATTCATTTTAAAAATCGTCTGTTCTTTATCGTGGCAATAAATGTTTTGAAAACTTTTTTTAAAGGAAATGGCAACAAAAAATCGCAGTATAATAAGCTGTAAGAACATCTGTTGGAGTGGAATGTGTTATGCGAAACTGGAACAGTTCATTTTACTTTTTTTTTAATTTAGTTCTTTCCAAATCCTAATGTACCATTCCTAACATATGTGTTTACTCCTTACAGATACATACTGGGACTTCCATGAATGGTCTGTCCAGAATTATGCTCAGTTCTGGGAAGAAATATGGAACTTCTATGGAGTAATACATTCTCAACCTTACACTGTGGTAAGCGTTCTATTTTTTCCTGCAATATGGATTTTCCCAAAATGTCTTCCTCAAAATGAGAAATTGTGTTTCTTGATTGAAACAATGTCCTGAAAAGTAAATAACTGTTATTTTATTATTAAATTTTTCATGTACTCAGAACACATTTAAACTGTAACTTTCTAATACTTCCTTAAACGCAGGCATAGGAAAATTAAGTACAAATGTTTCGAGGGCATTCTTAACCCTCTTCCTCGTGTCAGTGTATTTTCTTAACAGCCGCTAAAAACGAACCGCCAGTTCCTTATATTATTATACGACCCTCTAACGAAACATAATTACTATATACCATCTCTAACAAAAAAGAACACAATTCATTTACGACATCCTAGACCTAAAACAAAGCAAAACATGCATGTTTCACGAATAGTGAAACTAATTATATTTTAGTTCATAGAATATTTAATTAATAATTCCCACAGAACTACAGGAATTATCAAAGAAATTAAATTTTAATTTTAAGAGATATTGACTTTTTCGACAATTTGGTGACATTTTACAAAAGTTGCCAAGTTGCTGATATTTACTAAATTTCTTGCTAAATGAAATTTTCAGACACAGCAAAAGGCTTTGGGTTTACAAAAAAACTTAATACACTTTTAACTGTATCTGATATGATGAATAAACTTTCCAGAAATGTTCCTAATATATTAAAAAAGCTGATATGGGCAGCATATGACTTTCCCTACCTGATGCAATGCCTTTACCTCTTTCCCAGCAAACCAGATCCACGACACAAAATTCTGGCGTCAAATTTTATATTAAAATTAAGTGCTTTTCTTGCTGACAACATATAAAACTCTTTTGAAGTGCCCAATAAATTTATATTTCGCGCGAATCTAACTTGGCAATTTGAATTAGAAATATTGCTGTAACTCTGTTTAGATGATTAGCAACACTCGAAATTCTGATAAAGTAATTAACACATTATGTAAAATAACATATTGCATCAATTTTCTCCAGTGGCTAGGTTAAGTACTAAATTTGGATCAAATAGATATCTAATCTGTCATAATTGCAATTGAATATTTTTTGTTATATACTGCTAGAATTAGGAGAGGGTCTGAGCTCGTACCTCAGACCCTTCCTGACTCCTGTCTGACTAGGGCCTTGTAGAAGAGGCTGCCTAATTTATTGATCGCTTCTATTCAAATAACACAATTAAAATATGATTAATCAATAAACTAAACTAGGTTTTCTTTAAATTCTTCAGCCTGCGACGAAAGTGGGTGATAGGATCATCGACATAAAGTGGTTTCCAGGAGCAAAGCTCAACTATGCAGAAAACCTCTTGCGCCACAGGGACGACCAGGTGGCCCTCATATGCGTCGGTAAGTACCATCCATAGAAATATGATATATAGGATGGATATATACATTTATAAATAAAGAAATAAATAAATATACATATATATATATGTATATATATATATATGTAGCTCTTATTGTATATTATTACTTTTGCCTTTTCGCATTACTGTTATATATTTCTTACGAATGGCAACAGTAAATCATTTATTTTTCCTTTGCAAATGGCAACACTGGTCTCTTCATTCAAGGTTCCAGGGTTCGATTGGTTTGGGCATTTGTAGTGTCTATTCCAGGTATTTTTGTTTCCTTTATTTGTCATTTATGTATGTTGTCCAAGTAGAAATAGTTTATAAATATAATCTATCTATTTCTTCAGAAACATACATATTTTGTGTTTGCTTCGACAAAATACTTGGACCCAATGAAGAGTTTTGGCAAAGTGAACAATTCCATTATTTAGACCTAGCCCTTGTCCACGTGTATAGCATTAATACTTGGATTTAATATATTTTTCTATTATCGATACCATACCATTGATATTTATTAATTATCTTTAACTTGATGACCCGAAATTTGTATTTTTTTTCCATCTGTTTGAAGATTTGCTGTTTTACACTTTTTTTTTTTCCCTATAAAGTTAGGTTATTCGAGTTGCAGCTTCTCACTTTTCTATCATTGGACTTTCAAACTATTATTATTATTATATATATATATATTATTTATAATCATAAAAGAATGACACTAAATTAGTTACAGAAACTTATGTTTATATTTTAACATATAAGAGAAAGTTATTCATAACTGTTAAATAAACCTTAAAGCATTTTCCTTAAACAGGCCCCATCAAAGTGATCTTTTGCAGACCTTAACCTTTTGCGACCTGAATTTAACCGTTTGTAGACACAGACACAAGAAAGGGGGGTGATAACGCTTGATAGAAGCATGGCAAATAAATAAAAAAAATATGAATTTTCTACAGCAGATTATCTTAGGCAGGGCTTATTAAGACATATAGTAAGTCTATTTCGTTGAAGTTATTTATTCTTACTTTTTCATGTCTGTGCGTAAAAAACTATAATTTGCATAAATCAAGATATTTGTCAGAAAAATTCAAAAGGCGTGGCAGAAATAATCCAATAAATTTTCTAATTTTGCTTCAGACATGGGCAATATATTATTATACCTAAATATTCTATATAATGTATAGAATATTTAATATAGAGAATTATAATATAGAATATTTAATCCTAATTAATATTATAAATATTCTTATACCTAAATATTCTATATACTAAATATTCTTATACCTAAATATTCTATATACTAAATATTCTTATACCTAAATATTATATAAATATGCTGTAAGTCTTATAACGTAAATGTTAAATTACATACATTTGACCAAACAATTCACTCATTCGAAACTTCCCTGTAAACTTTATACTGTGTAACCAGCCAGGTATTGATCATTTTGTTTCTTCTTTCAGACGAAGATGGTGAAGAAGAGCAAATTACTTACGCCCAGATGTATGAACAGGTGAAACTTTACACAGCAGCCTTCAAGAAACACGGCCTTCAAACGGGGGACAGGCTGGCATGTGAGTACTGTTTGTCATCTGATGTCAACTTTTATTTCTGTTATCTAAACATACCCAATCTTTACATTTAAAAAACTGCGACAAGTAATGTTACTTATATTTTCAACTTCATTTTATTTAACAGAAATAGTTATAACTCAACTTTGCTTGACTTTGAAAAATTAAGAAAAGAAAACTGCCACCAATTATTTTACTTTAATTCAATCTATGTTTTCCAGTCAATACAATATCATGAAAGCAAAAAAAATTAAAAAATTGGGAAAAAATAATAAAAAAATTAAATAATATAATTCTATAATTTAATAAAACAATATAAAATTTAAAAATTATGAAAAAAAATAAAAGATTTTCTCTAAGGAATGTGATTTCTTCTGCAGGAACAGACTGCACAATTAATGCGGCGTTGTCAGAATTTCGATATGCATGATGTTCAACCGTCAGCTTCCATTGGTAAATATCGTATAACCACTAGAAAAGCAACGGAGTTTTGTAGCTCCTGGATAATCAAAAAAGGAAATGTAGTTCTTCGTTGTAAAATCACAAGTACAGGACTTCTGGGGAAATGTATTTAAATCTGGTTTATTATAATTGCCATTGATTCCTTTACGAGTTGCAGAAGGAAAAGCTATGAAAACACTCTAAATGCTAATAAAACCACAGTATCCAGATCACCGGCTGCATCGCTGACTGTACCCTTCAATTAGATAATCAAGATTCTAGATATTGGTAATAGTGTAGCAATAAACGTTAATTTCACCTTAGCTACCTCTCTGGGGGTAGATATCAAATACTTTCTCTAGTTAATAAGTAAAATACACTTTGTGCAAAAGATAAGGAAAACTAGATCAACGTTAATAAGCACAAATAAGAAAATAACTTTCTCTAGTTACAACGCACAACAAATTCCCAACTTCTAAGCTAACTATGATGTCCACTGGAGCAAAATAGAACACGGACCACGGTACATTGATTTGCCTATGATTTTCCTCGCATTTTGGCGTTTATATAGACTACAATTTACTTGTTAAGTTCTAAACGTGGGTATGACGCGTTCAAGTTTAACACTAAATCAGATTTCGATTTCGAAATGTTCAGGTAAAGCTATCATCCTGAGCTTAATTGGATGTAAATTGGGAAACATTTAAAATTAATATTTGATTATGATATGCGCGTGTCCATATTGCGCATGATGTTAGCATGTTTTAAAAATACAGTGAAGGAAGTTGCTCTTATATTTATGTAACTGCTTTAATGTTTACCAAATTTGATTTTAATTGTTTAAGTAGTTTTAGCGATACTGCAATCATAGCCACCTTTATCTAAAGATCTATTTAGATAAAGGTGACTATATACTGCAATATAACGCAATAAAGGTGACTATATGAATGCAATAAAGGTGACTATATACTGCAATATTCACGTTCTGCGCACGGCATGGACAAATTTTCATTAAAAAGATTTCAATGTTGTTATAGTAATTCATTTAACCCATAACAAATCATTTAACTATATTTTGTATCAAATTTGGTTTCAACCAGTCGAGTAGTTTCGGATAAAAAACAGATTACATAAAGTCGCAGCATGACTGCTCATAAACCGTCAGATGGAACGCTAAAACATATTTGTTTACATACAGCACTCTTTAAAACGACTAGATTTCAAATGCCGTTGAGATTTTTCTTTCAAACTCGTAAATAATGTTTTAGCTAAGGAAGTAAAAAAACGTATGTAAATTCGTCCATAGTAAGAACGCCACTCAAGTGGGACCGCCACCCCAGAATTTTCTTTTTATTTAAAGAAGGGAAGACATGAAAGATTTTGCAAGGAAGGAAATTAATATGGAATAGAAGGGGTCCCGGGATAGATATTAGTACAGCGACTAATAGAAAGGCCCCCAATTTATATGAGCGGCCCTGCAGATATGAATAAAAGAAACAACATTAAAATGCATATGAGCTTGAATATACGATTATATTTTACAATTACATTGCTTTTCAGGTTATATGTCCAACAGAAAAGAAGCCATTTTTGCAATGCTGGCAGCCACAAGCATAGGAGCCCTCTTTGGGGGACCTCTGCCTTTCTATGGAGCGAAGGTATACTAGTTCTTGATTGTTTTATAGATGTATTTTAAATAATGTATATTGAGATCGTTCAACTTTATATGGTAAGCATAAACATTATAATAATTTCAGAAATTGATCAATTAACTTCTGTTCCATTAATAAAATAAAAGTTTTGCCACAGAAATCTCATGTGAAAGAAAGGAGTCTTTTGATTTCTTAAGCGCCACAGTTTCTATTACCGCATGTATCAATGAAATGTGTAACGAACTATATTTACAGCACAATCTCAGTAATTCGAAAACTATTTAAAAGTTGTCGAATTACTGGATTAGTCAGATTAGGGATAGAAGGCAAGTATTTAATGCGCAAAGTCGTCATAATATGTGTAAAATTAAGCCTACTACAGTGTGACATGTCAGAAACAAATCCAGATTTATAAATTATAATCTTATAAATATTAAGCCTTTGTAGACTGCTATTTTGCATAAAAAAATTATTGTTTAGAAATGTTTTTAATAGATATTTGTATCTTTGTCGATGTCGATGATGTTAGACGTGCTACTGTTTGACAAACATTTTGTTTAGAAATGAAAAGAAACATCATGGGCCATGAAAAAGCCCATTTAATTCCTCCTGGGCTATGGTGTCGGATTGTTGGGCGTACCGGAGCATTGAAGTGCTAGATTACTGAAATTATACTGTACCTTAGTAGCTTCATCTATCTCATACACTTGCACATCTTTTTTTCGCTATAGGCATGCTGATAAATGGCTGCAAATGTTAGATATCCTATGATATTATGAACATTATAAAATTAAGCAGAAGAATTCGTTTTTGCTTGTTAAAGTCTATATCTTGCAGAACAGAAGACCTGTTTTTTAAATTTCATTTAAACTGATATATAAAAAAAGTGTTGTTTTATCGAAATTTTTCCAAAAATGTGTGTATCTGTGAAGAATAGCATGATTAACAAAGAACTACGAACATTTAGACATTCAATTTTATACCGAAAAATTACGAGTAATATTAAAAAATTAAATTGCGTAGAATAATTTACAAATCAAATGATTAGAACATAAATTATTCAAAATCTAAGTATTATTCAAATGTTAAATAGTTTTAATAATTAGTTACACCACAATTAATAATTAGTTAGTGTATGACTTCTGCAGAGCAGACGTGTAGCTTTTGAGGAATGCAGGCACACATTTTCTATTGAAGATATGAGGGTTTGGTCACTCTTTTCCACACAGTGAGGCATATTAACAAAAATATGAGGAATGCACCCAATTTATCGGCGAAATTTCACCAAAACTCACCTGTTGCTAACTTGGCCAAAGAATTTTTATGAAAGACTAACTTATTAACTGAAGCTCATAAAAAACAATGTTTTCATTCCGATATTTATTGTAATGGGCATGCAACCAGTGCCGTCGACAGAATTTTCGGGTCCCAATGCAATAACCAATCAAGGCTCCATACTACTACCTATTTTATAAGTTATTTAACAGTTTCCACAAACTGTTTATGCTAACCGGGTTCTTATTCAATGCTTTATTTACCCCCCGCTCTTTTGGCGACCCCGGCTGACATGAAAAGGTCGAATACAACCTCATACTCTATTCAATAGTAAAATACACTCAGCTGGAACCAGAAATCAAACCGGGGTCTCCTGATTTACTACGAGATATACAACACTTCTCTGGCCATGTAACGAATTACATTGAATTACATTCAGTCTTTTTTGGAAAAAGAGACGTTTCGGCTGTGTCTATACTTATTTAGCTTCTTTGTTTTAGCTTCTTTAAAATATGTTGTATAAGAAAAATAGCTGACGAAGATTATCAATAGTAATGCGTGAAACATTTCTTATATGCATTTAGGGGTGGTCTCAGCCATTTTATGCTTAGGTACAATTTCTAGGAAAAATATTATACTATACATATTAGGTTTATATTATTAGGTACAAATTCATGTTTAATTCAGATCTAAAAGTTATGTTCATTTTTTCTGACGTAGCTTACATTGCATATAAAAAAAAGTGCGCTTGGTTTGAGGATCTGAGAGTGATATTATTTTTTTATATTTCAGGCAGTTTCCACAATTATGCAAATTATGAAGCCAAAGTTTCTCCTGGCAGTTGACAGATTCACGTTCAACAAGGAAGAGCACAACATCCTGCAAAATTTGCCTGAAATCGTGACTGGTAAGCGATTTATAGCAATTCGGCTGAATAACAAGATGATGCATGAAATTTTATTTAACAGATAAATGTGGTTATGTGTTACAAATGTGTTTGAAAACAGAAACTGACTGCTTTCATATTTTTCTTTTCACAGTACAGGCATTTTAAGAAATAATTTATCAAAACGCTCTCTTGGTACTTAAAAATATATTGCACCAGTTCTATTCAAAACATTTGCACCAAGTTAACTCTAGTCCATTGTTTAAAATAAGCTTTACATTATAACCTTAAAGTTCATTTTAATCAACTCCCATTTTAGTCGCATGTAATTTTTCATCTCAATGAGTTGATTCAATCATAATTTTTATCATCTTTGCTATAATTCCGAAAAAAAAATTAAAGAAATGTTTCTGAAAGAAAAAGTAACTCATTCTTAGCAAAATATCTACGAATGCGCGTATCACGATTACATTTTAAAATTAAGTAGATTTTGAGGTAAACAATAACTTAATTAGTATATATATTTTTTTAATTTTCATCAGAAATTAAAACAATATTAAAATGATGACGATAATATGCATGAAGATAATATTTAACAATCAGCTTTATTGCATCCGATGTTTACCAAGATGTTGCCACTAACAAATATTCTTAAAGTAACTATAAAGAGATATGAGAAAAACTATAATCCTCCGCTTAGTTATGTAGTCCATATAATAAACGCTATTAATAATTATAAACTAAAATTTTGCTATACTATATTAATGGTTTGAGTTCAAATCAACCTATTCTTAACATTCAAATTAAAATTTATATTCATGGTTTTTCATATTTCAATATAAAATTATTCCAAATGGATATTCGAAATTACGTTACTAAGAAAACCATCTAGTTTATGCATACATATAGGACATATGAAAACAAAGTCAATAGCCGGTTATATTTTTCACAGTATATTCAAGTTTAATTTGCCCAAAATATTACTTAACTGCATTGTAGTCAATTGTGTACAACTAATTGATGCTTATTCATAGTAAAAGAAATATATAAAGAAAAATTATATGTAGATAGTATTACATTATATCATTAAAAAAATACATGGACAATTTAACACCATTAAGAAAAAGTACGTCAATTAAAATGCATTATTATACCAGTGGATCTGATCTACAGAGAATATTGATGTATGAGAAAGAGGTATGAAGTCTCTCATTATAGATCTGTTTTATAGCATTTAATTAATTTTCACTGCTTTTTATCTCACATTTATGTCAAAAATTAACATTACTAATATGAATTAATCCAGGAAAACTGTATAAAAGAACTGAATTAATTAGTCGTCGCATCACTACTGGTCGGCCCGTTTTGTGCTTGGAACCCAGCACGAACGAAAGGGCAGCTAAGATTAAAAAATTATGTTTTGTGTGTGCACTCTTTGTGCCTTATATGTTTCAACGTCTGTCCATATGACATAACAAATTGCACCATTAATCTGAACGTTATTAGCAGCGCAAGTAGCCAATCGGAGATGTCATTAAAACGAAATTTGTTAAGAATAGTCATTTTTGTCGAAAGATTTAAATATATTGTTAATCTTATAGATTAAAATAAATATTTGCTTTTAAATAACTTAATAAGAGATTTAATTGATTTGTTCACGTTTAAAATTTTTGAATTTAAATTTTTAAAAATGTTTGCTTTTAAATCGAATATTTCAATGCGAAGTGTGTTTATTAACTTTTGAGTAATCTGAATACTTTTAAATAAATTTAAATATGTTAAACATTTGCATTTGAAATGTTCAACCGCATTTATAATTTTGAATGCATTTAAACATTCAAGCATTTGAAAGTAGAAATTTATCTATGTATTTAGATGGCGCCACATATTGTGCCAAAGATGCCAACCTTCAAATAATTCTTTAAAGTTTCGCATCAAGATGTGATTCTGTTATATGCTGCCCCGAACTAACTAGTGGTAAAACCCGCAAAATTTACTGACGAGTTGTAATGAGATGGCTTTCAGTTCTTAGCATATTACATCGTCCAAATCTTTATCAAAATTACCTTGCCAGAAACACTGTGTCACTGCATTACGACTAATTTTTTAAAGTAATCTTTAACCTGACTAATTTTGTTATCTCACCTACTCGCACTTACAGGAATAGAGGAAGAAGTTGGGTTCTTACGGCGCACAGCCTGCTTCTGTACCCGTAAGAGTAGGTTCTAGATGTTTTCTCTTCTATACTCTCATCTTTGTCTTTTTTTATATGTATCACTACTTTATAAACTATTTTTATTCTATTTCTATGTTCCCTCTTTGCATTACTGTGAACTCTAATATGCTGCTTTTAACCCTCTCGCTCACACGAAACTCCTACAGGAGTATTAAAGGGGTTTCTTTCCTCCCCGAACAGAAAAATTTCAAGCAAATTTCCTTGATGGCATTGTTAATATGCATTTTTAATTAGTTTGCGATTATTATCCCACTGAAACCCCCGCTTCAAAATGAGTATGCCCCTCTAAATATTCTGCAAGACGAATATTCTCCTCTCACCTCCCTCCCCCCCCCCCCCCAAAAAAAAAGAAAAAAAACAAATATTTATTTAAAATACATCACTGGGAGCCAGTGATGTATTTTAATCAGGAACATACTGAGAAAACATTTTTTCTGTATATACAGAAAATGTTTAGTATATAAAAAATTGATAAAGCATGCAACTTTGTGCACAATCAATAATGAACTGACTGGCTCACATAAAATGCAGTGCAAATAAATATAAATAAACAATCTTACATTTCGAAAATAATTCGATTCTTTTACTTCAGTTTACCAAGTTTGGGCCTGAGCGCCCAAATAAGCACGAGACTATGTCGGCCAAACTGAAAATGGCTAAACGGCAGAGCCCGGTATAGTAGCTCTGCCTAATGGGATGAAAAAAATTTGAAAAACAAGAACATGAACATGAAAACAAACATTAAAAAACAATTAAACAGCCAATATAAGCATAATATAAGGTTTATATTCTCCGGGTTGCCCGGGTCGTAAATAAATGCCAGTTACTTAAATAATATCTACACTAAGCAACACTACTCAATCTTTTTCAAATCCCCACACACGCTATCCACAAAGCAAAAAAAAACTCTCTGCAAAACAGAAAAAAAATAAGATTCTAAACCTCAAGGGAGAAGGTAGAAACGACTATACGGGAATCGATCGCAGAAAAAATTAAGAGTTTTCTCTTATAATATTATAATTAGTAAACGGATGGATTCACAAAATTATATTTGTTTAGAAGATGTGTGTGATATTTACAGTAGCTGCTGTTAAATAATAAATATCGGATGGCACGTCAATGTTTTTTTATATCATAAAAATCTAGGAGGTATAAAACGCACGAATAATATATGTGTTTTAAAAAATTCACTAAAATTCGACTATTTATCGTGTGAATTCCGGTTAAATTTTATTTGAAAGAGAATTTTTCGTTCTTTCCGATGGTATTAGGACAGAAACTCGGTGATAATATTTTCGGTCACTAAGTAGCCGATATGTGTAAGTATTTCCCAAAAAAATCGGATTGAAACATAAAATCGTAAAGCATTGTAAATCAGGCTAAGGCATAAAATAACTAAAAACGTAATTCGAAATTTAAAAAATAACGCCATGGTGCACTTATTCAGGTCCTAAAGTACCTGTGTACCAAATTTCATGGCCGTTGCTTAAATTACTCGCTACGGACTGCACACACACACACACATACACACTGAGAGGGGGGGGCAAACACGCATATTCAGACTTTTTCCTTTATTACATAAAATTTTCTCTTGTTTCTCATGTCAATATTTCCATGTTTTCTAGTTTTATTTCCCTTTCGTCACACTAGGTGGCGCTACTATACTGGACTCTGTCGTTTAGCCATTTTAAAATTGGCTGACGTAGTCTTACGCTTATTTGACCATTCAGATCCAAACTTTTTGCATTAAAGAAGGAAATCTAAATGATTTTTGAAACATACTTATGCTTATTTATCCTTATTTGCGCTGCATTTTACCTTGTAAAAAAAAAATTGCGTTGTACAAAAAGTGGCAGTTTTTCTTTTTTTATTTTCACAATTCATGAACAAGAGGGTTAAAATGTGCATAAGTCCAATCCTCATGAAATATAATTCCTTCTCTCTGTTTTCTTTCATGTATTATGAAATGCAATCAGAGACGGATTAAAGGGTCTTTAGACAAAGACAGTTTCGCTGAGCGTAATATGGGATAACAATCTGATGTGGAACTAATCATGACTTTCCCTACATACTCCGGTAAATTTAAATGTTTCAATTGTTTAATAAAACATTTCAGAATTCAACTATTTTGTAATGAAAATCATATTTTCCCATTATGATGGAGTATCCATAGAGGATTTTAACCACTTGTGTGGTGTGACATAGAGAGCAAATTCCAAAATTTTAATATCTATAGAAGGACTTGTGCGGCAGTTCATAGTTAAAATTGCCCATTGTGTTATTTTTAAAGTTTTTGTGGCAAATTCAATTCACTCGGAAATATTAATGTTATTTAATCACTTATTATGAGTGCTTAAAAATTAGTTCAAAACTGAATGGATATATTAGGAATAGTGTCAAAAATTTTCATTCTTTTGCTAATGTAATAACATTACAATATTAAATTACATTCATTCAATATTACTTATAATTATTGTTTTTTTAGTTTTTTTCAGGTAAATGACGTTTGAAAATATATATATTTGTGAACTGATCTTGCAAAAAATCAACAGGCACTTTTATTTAATAGATAATAGAAATAATAATATCGAATGTAATTCGAATTGCTGGATTATTTCAATATATATTTTGTCTAAATTCACTACTATAGAATTTCTATAATAGCCATTTCAAGAAAAATGAAAAAAATTAAATATGAAAAAAAATTGTTTAATAGATAATAGAAATAATAATATCGAATGTAATTCGAATTGCTGGATTATTTCAATATATATTTTGTCTAAATTCACTACTATAGAATTCCTATAATGGCCATTTCAAGAAAAATGAAAGAAATTAAAAATGAAAAAAATTTGTTTAATAGATAATAGAAATAATAATATCGAATGTAATTCGAATTGCTGGATTATTTCAATATATATTTTGTCTAAATTCACTACTATAGAATTCCTATAATAGCCATTTCAAGAAAAATGAAAAAAATTTGTTTAATAGATGATAGAAATAATAATATCGAATGTAATTCGAATTGCTGGATTAATTCAATATATATTTTGTCTAAATTCAGTACTATAGAATTCCTATAATAACCATTTCAAGAAAAATGAAAAAAATTAAAAATGAAAAAAAATTGTTTAATAGATAAGAGAAATAATAATATCGAATGTAATTCGAATTGCTGGATTATTTCAATATATATTTTGTCTAAATTCACTACTATAGAATTCCTATAATAGCCATTTCAAGAAAAATGAAAAAAATTAAAAATGAAAAAAATTTGTTTAATAGATGATAGAAATAATAATATCGAATGTAATTCGAATTGCTGGATTAATTCAATATATATTTTGTCTAAATTCAGTACTATAGAATTCCTATAATAACCATTTCAAGAAAAATGAAAAAAATTAAAAATGAAAAAAAATTGTTTAATAGATAAGAGAAATAATAATATCGAATGTAATTCGAATTGCTGGATTATTTCAATATATATTTTGTCTAAATTCACTACTATAGAATTCCTATAATAGCCATTTCAAGAAAAATGAAAAAACTTGTTTGCAAATTCTTTTTTAAAGAAAAATACACAGGGGTTATAATCGAGTTTTTTGTTCTTGTTTTTCTTTTAATGTACTTTGCCGTTTATAAACTATTAAACTAAAAAAATTAACTTCAAAGACTAACTTACTTTTCTCTTGCAATATTGACTTTCAAAATATGGAAAAGACGATACTAAAAATTTGAGAAAAGTCTAAAGGGATGGTGGAGGGGGATTTACAAAAAGAACATTTTGAAGAAATAAGTCAGATTTTCTTAGGGACTGGGTATATTCGGGTGACTGGGTATTATTGAAATTCTACGCTAATCTTATTCACTGCAAGCTGGAATCCATCCGACGTACTGGGCTCATAACTACGAGATAGAAGCACGCTATTATTTACGTTAAAAGTTTGTGAATTTAAATTTAGTGACCCTCTAAAGCATGAAAGTTCATTGAAATTCAATTTTCTACCCCATTACAATCCTTCCCTCTTTTCAGTGAAAAATTGAAAGAAGGGATAGTAGAATTCTTAAAGAATGAAACCATAAAACAAGTTTTAATTTTTTTTTTACATGTATTGTTTATATTTGGTATAGTTAGTTATTACTTTTAGCATCTGAATGCCTTTGTGTTATCTCTTCAGGTAATGAAGTGATCGAGAAAGTTATCATTGTACCCACAAGAAAGGATTCAAGACTGAAAGAAATCAACCACATCAATAATGCGTAAGTAAACTACCCATGGCTTATTTTTGTAGAATTGAATATAATTTTTGCTTTTTCATACAATTGTATAGACCAGTATTTTTACAAACTGTTTTCTGGTCGCGGAACCCTTTTGAAATTCAATTTGATGGCCGAACTCCAAAATGAAAAAAAGACTATTGTGGTCCACGGAACACACTTTAAAAAATGCTGATATATAGGGTGTCCCAAAAAGATTGAAACGCGCTTTAATTCCTTACCTGTTGGAGATACGTGGGCAATGTAAATTGCAAAAATGTTGAAAGTAAGGTAGGAAATAAGACTGCGTTAATGAAATAGTCCTCCCACTAATTTTCAAAAAGTTACACTTTTTAAATTTTTATACGACCCCCTTGGACAAGTTGGGTCAATCAGAAAATTTTTACTTTTAATGTAACAAGATCATTAAAAAAACCCGCATATCTGTATCTTAAAAATCAACTGAATTATGATAAAGGAAAGAATCTGACTTATGCCACTTTTCCGTACCATTTTCCGTACCACTTTTCCGTACCATAGGGATCATACACAAATTGACGATGGAAATTGTTTAGATCAAAAATACGTTAATATGTGTCAAAAATTTTTATCACAAATACATCTAAATAAAGCATTACCCAGACAGAGATCATATAAAGCAGTGGTACTCACTACACGGCTGGGTATCCTATGTATTATCATCCAGTTTTATCTTTTTTGTGATATGTCACAAATTTACATTTCTAACTTGATATAGGGTTCACATTCACAATGTTCAATTGAATATAACTCGCTCAATTTTAAAGCTACAGATATGCGGATTTTTTAATGATCGTGTTGCATTAAAAATAAAAAATTTCTGATTGACCCAATTTGTCTAAGGGGGTCGTATAAAAATTTAAACAGTATAACTTTTTGAAAATGAATGGGAGGACCATTTCATTAACGTAGTCTTATTTCCTACCTTACTTTCAACATTTTTGCATTTTACATTGCCCACTTATCTCCAACAGGTAAATAATTAAAGCGCGCTTCAAACTTTTTGGGACACCCTGCAGACCATTGTTTTGCACAACATTTCGAATCATCCTAATCTGCCCTGGTTTATGCAGGTATATGTACAGTACAATAATCAACAATCATGATCAACAAAACATGGCTAAAAAACAATGCGGAAAACCGACTTATAATAAACTAAATTCACTTTGCAGGATATTCTTGGAAGAGTTCCTGGAATGCGGTCGTAATCCCAATGGAGAAGTTCCGGACCTCGAATTCGAACAGTTTCCCTTCGATCATCCCATCTACATTAACTTCACATCAGGAACTACGGGACTTCCCAAAGGGTTGGTTCACTCTGCCGGTGTAAGTACTGAATATGAATATTTAACAAATTGCAATAAGTCAATAAAAAACGAGTGAGCGCTTCACTCGACTTTCTCACACATTCCTATTCGATATTGTTTAGGTCACCTTATGCCCTAATAAATAATGTACTTGTTGCACTGAAGTTATATAGAATATTTTAATACTTACACAGGGTGTTTCAGTATAGTGGAGCTCTCTGATAATCCATCAGTGCTGGGGAAGACCACCGCAGGCGGTGATACAGGTAACAACACGTCTAGGAACAGAGTCAATGAGCATGCAGATGGTGTCCTGAGGGATGGCTGCCCGTTCCCTGTCAACCATTTAACAGAGTTCGTCTTCTAAACGCCGCGGTGACAGCGCACGCAAGTGACGTCCAATCACATCCCAGACGTGTTCGATTGGTGAGAGATCAGAGGAGACTGGTGGCCAGGGAAGCACCTGGGTATCTTGCAGGACATGTTGGCTGATACGTGCCGTGTGTGGTCGGGTGTTATCCTGCTGGTAAATGGCATTGGGCACACCTGAAGGAAGGGTAATGTCACCGGCCGCAGCACGTCATCCAAGTATCGTTAGGCCGTCATAGTACCCTCAATACGGACCAGAGGTGACCTGTTATCATAGCCAATGACGCCCCAATCCATGATGTCGCCTTGTCGCGCAATGTAGCATTCCACAGATGCGGCCGGATTGGACCCCTGTCACCACTTCGGCGCCAAACTCGTACATGGCGACTGTCATTTCTAAAACAGAAGCATAACTGGTCTGAGAACACGACCCTGTGCCATTCCACCGTCCACGTAGCTCTATCCCGACACCTTTGCAAACGGAGGCGTCTGTGCTATTGTATCAATGACAGTCTTCTTAACGGGGGCCATGAGTGCAGGTCGCCGGCGACCAATCGACGGATAATGGTCCTGGTCGATATGAGAGCATCAAGGGTGGCCTGCACATGCTGCAAGAGGGCGACGAAAGTGGCCTGCGGAGCCACCAACGCTTGCCGACGGATGCGTCGGTCCACGAGTGCTGACGTCTCTCTGGCCGTACCGGCACCCTTCAAACGTGCCACACTCCTTTGTTCCAACCATCTTCGCCACTGCCAGTGCACCGTGGACGAGTGTAGGTGGCTGTCCGCTGAGATTTGACGTATGGACCAACCTGCCCTTCTGAGTCCGATAACCATACCCCTCGTGAAATCGTCTGTATGCTGGAACTGCCTCGGTTGGCGGCGACCTGGAATTGTCTGCTACTACACGTTTCCTCTGAGGCAAAAAAAATTACAAAATGATTTCCCTAGCAGACAGAGCGACGCGACTATTGCCTATTCTTCAGGTTCCTTCCCTTATATCTCACTCAATGTTCGCGTGACAGCTGCGCATTTCACATCATTTACATAACCTGGTGAGCTGCGTCTACCCTGCAATTTGCATATTTTTCTGCCCACTCCTTCTTGGTGTCTCATTTTCACTATCACGTAGTGTATTCTACTAAACACATTTACCAAAGCACGAAAAGCGAGGTCAACTATGTTGAATAGAAACACCCTTTATAAATTCTATATGTATATCAAAGTGATTGCGAAATTCTCTGACCATATGGCACAATTAACTTTCGTTCTTTGTTTTAGACGTTTCTGGCTGTTCTGCGAGATTACGGACTTCATTGCGATTTGAAGCGAGGCGATGTCATTCTTTCAATGCAACCGGTGAGTAAATATTCTTTAAATTGTCAAATTTAATTTTTAAAGAGCATTATATTATGTAAATTCAGTGCAAAAATAAACATACAAAAAAAAAGAGCTAACTTAATTTAAAAAACGAACCGTAATAACTTAATTACGTTTCGCAGATTAAGCGTTCACGCAAGACTCCTTAAATAAGTATCTCTAGCTCGCTGCGCGGGCACAATGCGCCTTTAATAAGCGCGTAGGTGCATGTAAATGAGGGATGCTAAACTTGCAATCAGCATTATGTTTACAATAATACACTAAAATACTTGTAATTACAAAAAGAAGTACCTTTAGCTAGGGAAGTAAAATTAAAGAATTAAATGCTGTCTTCGATTTTCATACGATTGAAGAGAGTTCTGAGCAATATTCATAATGATAAAGTAATTATACATTTAAAAATCAAAATGATATCTCTAAAATTTAGGAAGTTATAATTTTGCACTTTAATTCCAGTATGAGTTAAAATACTCAACGTTTACATATTGAGATCTGTATTGAGTTCGGCAGGTACTTTTACTCTCTCTCATATTGCGTCAACAACTCAACTGAACAATGACGGGCTTATATACTCTTCGTGAAAAGTTCTGTAAAAGGCACTTAAGTCATGAAATGCTTAGCTAATCTACAAAATTCGAGAATTTTTTAGAACTCTCCAAAAATCGCCAGGGTCAAGCGATAGGGACCTTCAAATTACAGCAAGGGTTTCCTGTTAGGTATTCGTAGACATTTCCGTTACATAATTTCGTTTCATCCCCGTCATACTTTTTGCGTAATCTACTCCGTACCCCGCGCCCTAAGATGCTTTATATCAAAAATTAAATTGTTGCCTGAGAACAGTCAAATTATTTCAGGTGGGCTGGAACTTGTGGAATCTGGCAGTTAACTTCTTAGCGATGGGAGGGACCTTACTGGTATACGACGGCCTTCCAGCCTTCCTCACCAAGACGTCTTTCTGGGACATCATGGATCTCTACAAGGTGGCTTTCGCCTTTCTTCCAACGAGCATAGTGGACACTTTGGAGAAAGAAAATATGGTTCCAGGTAAGTAATTGCGAAATTAAAAAAGTTAATCGGGAAAGTATCTCATGATGAAATAGTGACAAGTTCATTACCATAAGGGGCTAATCCCCGTCAAGAGATAGCCTCATTTCCTTGAAGAATTTGTCTAAAAGCAATTACGCTATTTTCCAAAATGTAAAATATTTTCGAATCAGAGTTTTCATTAGAAGTTAGACAGCATTGTTTGAATTATGTATAGTTCTAATTCTGATAAATAAAATATATTATAAGAAAACACTTTTAGAGAAAGAAAAAATTAAAGGTAAAAATGAATAACAAAAAAAAACTTTTTTTAAATACCAAAGAGTGATACTTGATATGAAGAAAAAAAAAGATTTTTACAAAACAATAACAATAAGCATATTTCCACCATTCTGTTTACATAAGAGGTCGACGACATAGTGTTCGCACTCGTTTACTTAGAGTTCTTTAAATCATAAAAATAGTTTTGAATATTTCACGTGCGTGCTCTATTCAAAGTCTTTGATTCAGACTTTTTCCTAAACTTTTGAATGAAAATAGTTGTAAAGAACTCTCTGTCCCGAATGGAAAACGGACCACAGATCTTTGAATCGGCCAGCCGATGCTCATAAACATTTGAAACTGAAACAGAATGCCTAACTCTTATCGATAAAGTGGATCATATACACAGTATTTCTCAAAATCATAAGGGACAATAAACAATATTAAGGAGAAATTTATTTAAAAAATGTGTTTCAAATTTTGCATAGTTTTCCCCATTGAATTCGTTGAAAAAAATTAAACCTAACTTCTCAACTAATTTTTGAAAATTCTCTCCGACCTATTTCATGTCATCCGTGCTCTAGATGGTTAGTATATATTTACATAAATTACACCCGCTGCAGACTTATGAAGCATAAAAAATCACTCACGAAATGGTGTAAGAAAATTATTTAAAAACAAGCTTTTATAAAATTTTTGCTTTAATGTAATTACATCCTTTGCTATTATGCTAAATTGTAATCATACTTTTTATACATCGAAGAAAATTTTTAAAAAAAATTTTAAAACGTACGGTCAACATTAAGGAAAACTTAAGAATACAACTAATTCATTTAGACAGTGCAAATGTAGATAAAAAAAATCTTTCATTAATTATTAATCAAATTCATTTCAATGTCAATACTAATTTTGAAATTTATTCTAAACATGACTTCAACAATAACATTTCTGTCTTTTCAGTTTGTGGATCTTTGTAGTTTTACTTCATCGTAGCACATTTTTATTTGTTTGTAAGTTTCTTGAAATGTCTCACTTAAGGAAAATTTTGGAATGAATATATTTCAATATGACCGTGCAAAGAATATTAAACTATATTAGCTTTTGTAGCATTTTACTAAAAGATATCTTATTTGGCTAAAATATTTTCTGTGATTTTAGCTGAAGGACTAAAGCCATCGTCAGCAGTATATCAGTGCAGTCCTATACAGGGTGTCCCAAAAAGATTGAAACGCGCTTTAATTCTTTACCTATTCCAGATAAGTAGGCATTGTAAATTGCAAAAATGCTGAAAGTAAGGTAGGAAATGAGATTACGTTAATGAAATAGTCCTCCCATTCATTTTCAAAAAGTTGCACTTTTTAAATTTTTATACGACCCCCTTAAACAAATTTGGTCAATTAGAAATTTTTTATTTTTAATGCAACAAAATCATTAAAAAAAACCGCATATCTGTATCTTTAAAATCAGCTGAATTATGATAAAGGAAAATTATGACTTATACCACTTTTCCGTACCATGTGAAAGGCTGTTTCATCAGTGAAAATAGGGATCATAAACAAATTGACGATGGAAATTGTTTAGATTAAAAATACGTTAATATGTGCCAAAAATTTTCATCACAAAGGCATCTAAATAAAGCATTACACCATTAGAGATCATATAAAGCAGTGGTACTCACTACGCGGTTGGGCATCCTATGTATTATCATCCAGTTTCATCTTTTTTTGTGATATGTCACAAATTTACATTTCTAATTTGATATAGGGTCCCCATTCACAATGTACAATTTTCAATTCAATATAACTCGCTCAATTTTAAAGATACAGATATGCGGGTTTTTTTTTTTTTTATAATCTTGTTGCATTAAAAATAAAAATTTTCTGATTGACGAAATTTGTCTAAAAATTTAAATAAATAATAAAAATTCATAAAGTGTAACTTTTGAAAATGAATGGGAGGACTATTTCATCAACATAGTCTCATTTCCTACCTTACTTTCAACATTTTTGCAAATCACATTGCCCACTTATCTCCAACATGTAAAGAATTAAAGCGCGTTTTAATCTTTTTGGGACACCTTGTATAGGGTTTCTAACACTGTGTGAAATTTCATACAAGAGTACTTTAAATTAGCCATAAAAATAAAATTTATGTGAAAACTTCACCTCCATTATTTTTAATTTGTAATTTATTTAATTGCCAAGATGAAAGTAAAAGGTGAAAGTAAGGTGAAAATGATTGGAATGAATTTACGGCAGTAACACTATTTTTACAATTAAGATTTTAACTAAAATAACATTAGAAAGGGAAAGTGGTTTGTTTATTGATTCATCAGCTACAGAAAATAAAATAAATGGCAAAGGAATTGCAGTAAAGTTTAATTTAATGAAAAAGAAATAAATACTGTTAATTAATTTAGTTTCATATTTTAGTGCAAAAACATATCGACACAAAATGAACTTTTTAACGTAATTTTTATAGTTTTCATACAAACATCTATATACATTCAAGGTTGGCGCTTTATCTAAAGAAAATCTGAGAAATCTAAACTGATTTTAGCCAAACATATATGTAGCCAAACCAAGATATATTTTCAGCTGTTAAAACCCTGCATTGAAATCGGTTACTAGTCATTAATCAAATCCATTTCAATGTAAAAAAGCATTTCCCAATTCATCCCCAAAATACCTTTCATCAATCCTTGAACTAGACATTTCAATTTCCGGGTTTCCATGATCAACAAAGCCGATCCAATCCCATCTAAGAAAACGAATCATCAAATAATAAGAATATATTAGCTTCTGTATATCCTTTACAGAATTTTAACTAACCCAACAAGCATCAATGAAACCACAATTGTTCCCCTTGAAGGCTTTTGTTGATAAGGATCAAGTTATGCGGAAACCATTGAAAACCACTGTGAAGGTTTTAATCGGTACGCTAATTCCAGTTTCGAAACGAGAAGGTGTGTCTCAAGGTAACTGTTTGAAATTCATGTTCCTTGAATGCAGAATTTCATATTTTCTTCATCTGTAATCGCCATGAATGCATATCAGTTTATTTGTTGTGGTGCCGTTGCTCGCTCGACTGACTAAATCGTGAGGATTTCATATCTTGCATTTTTGTTCACATTTTTAGTGCTAAGCATGTAGAAATTCAGGAGTGCAACAAATGAACGAATGATTGGAAATCAATGGGGATCACAGAATTTTTATTTATTTTATTTTATCATCAATATATAGGGGGATATATATAAGCAGTAATATATGCTCGAAAATATATCGAAAATATCGTCTGCCGATACGTCAGACGATAATTACAGACCTCTTTTTATCAATCGAAGAAAAGTACGTTTTCCCAGATTGAAAGAAATCTTGTTTTAAAACAAAATTTCTCTAGCCATTTTTAACAAAGCGTTAAAGTAAAAAAAAATTATGATATATTAACAGCGAAAGATATTTTGAGGATATATTAGTGGCTGAATTAACGAAAAAAATTATGATATATTAACAGCCAAAGATATTTTGAAGATATATTAGTGACTGAATTAACGAAAAAGAATTCTACTATTTCAATTTCTCGAAACATTATATAATTTTAAAATTTAATGTGCGCGACTTTTCTATCGTCTAGATCTACCGATTAACTACTCATTTTTTTAAGTTTAGATAAATTTCCCAACATTTTGAGTGTACTGCCGTTTTGATGCATCTACCTTTTTCTTCTGATTCTATAGAACTTTTCACATATCTACGAATTTATCCCCGATCTTACGTATGATAAATTTTCTGCAGATTCGCGATTTTATTTCAGTTTATATGTGCTTGAATAAAACCTTCCGAAAACCTACTACATTAATTCCACTTTATGTGCTTAAGAAACGTTCCACAGACCTACAAATTTATTTTCACTATTTACGCTTCAAAAATCTTCTTCATAAATTCTGCATATCCGCATTACTTCCGTTCGAAACCATCCATGCCAATATTTAGATCATAAAGAGATCCAATATCTGTAAATTTTCCCCCAATTAACGACCCTATCATAATGCAGCATTTCAGCTGCTAAAATCATAAGGGACGTCTGAAGAAATCCAACAAATAGATGTTACATCACTTGATCCACTAACATATTTCTCCAATAAGGAAAAAATGAATATTTAAATATTCGCTCAAAAACTACTGCAATAATAACAAGAAAGATCAATCATGCATAAAGCGTTGATTATAAAACACTTTCCAACTGCAATTTCATTTAAACATCTCTAAAATACGATACATTCAGCGGCGATATTTTATATTATCTCAAAACTACAATAATTTATTTTACTTGGAAAATTAAAACCATGGAGGTAAAAGTACTTTGTAACTCTATGCTTAAAACTTCACTCAAATTTCATGCAAATGATGTCATCGAAATATAAATCGTCTGGTTCTCTATGTAAAAATAGTGGACATTTCATTCATGCACTTTTATTCCAGACTCCAGAGTTAAATAATTTTGCGTGAAAAAAATTCAGCAATTCTTATACAACTCATCTTACAATCACTTGTTTACATTTTACATTCATTAAAATGGGGCTTCGTTGTAGAAATAATCAAAGTTTGATTATCATTTAAACTCAAAAATATTGTAATTGCGTTGTTTCAGAATATAGATGCACAAAATTTAAGCAAAAATAAGGCGATTTTAGGACGGATGCAACACAATATAAATTAAAAAGAACTCTAAAAATCACGATTTTTTTACTCTGGGAAAAACAAATGGATGCATATTTCATTTTGAAGCGGATCACGTGATCTCTTCATATTATATTCATATTATGGGTGTAATTATTATTTTGATTTTGATTTAAAAAACTACCAAACACATTTTACTGAATTTTTTTTATATATACTTTATAGGATAATTTGAATATGTCCTAAAAGTTTCGAAGCAATTTGTGAATTTTAAATCCTCTTAAAAAATGTTTGAAAAATCAGATCCCATAGGGTTCAATGTATTTCATTTCTTCAACCCGGGTTCAATTCAAACCTAATTGGGTGATATTATTCATTTGCATTCCCATACGTTCCACAGACCGTCTCAACAACATACTAAAATTTCATTTTGATAAAATCATTTTTACGACAATTATCGTGCGACCTAACAGACAGACAGAATGAACAAAACCATAAACACTTTTCAACTATGTTGTAAAGTGTTAACAACATAAAGGAAAGCTTCGTAAATACAGCATAAATGCAAAAATAAACAATAAACTCGTTCGCAAAAATAAACAATAAACTCGTTCGCAAAAATAAACTGGTCTACTCGTTTCAAAGGCAAATAGCAGCCTTCTTCAGGGCCAACGAGAAGAGTGACCTCACCTACTCATGTCAGCAACTTAGGATGGCACACACGGCTGGCGGTAGGAAAATAAAATTGCCAATGCCATGGAAAGAAATGAAAGGAAGAAAAGTCCACAACGACTAGCAGGAAACTACGAACACACAAAACCACTTGAGAAAAAAAGAAGAAAATAAGGCTGTAAGAGAACAGATAGCAGAGTGGATAGAAACAGTGGAATAGAGAGAAAACTTACAAAAAAGCAGTAAAGAAATAAACCGGAGACATTTAAATCAGCTGTAAAAAAAGGAAAAGAGAAATTGGAACCGACAGGAAACCAATTAGAACAAACAAGAAAAAAATAAATTCAAATATGAAGGAACCAACTGGTTTTGGAGGTCATATGAGCTCACTTCGAAAAAACTAAAACTCTATAAAGTAGACAAATACATAAAAAAGAAAGAAGATGACCGTAATGGAAAAAGTTATACCACAGCTTTCCAAGCGGAAGGTAGAAGGGACAATGATCTTTAACAATGGAGTAAGAGAGAAATGAATTTGTAGTGAAATAATGTTGATATGCGTAGTCCTAAGTGTTAACACTATCATTACTGTACAATGGTGTCACCTAATTAGAAAACACTGAAATCTGTAAAATCGTTAGGAAAATGGGATTTTTTTTTAATTGTAAATTTGTTACCGAAAATATTTTTACGAAAATAATCCATTCTTAGCTGTTCAAAATCATTCATAATGTAAAACGCTTGCTTTTGAGGCAACTTCCCTCAAAACGACTATATATTTTTAATATAGTTGCATTTTTCTTACTGTTCCAACCAAGTAAAATTTATGTATTTTCATATTTATTTTTTGTGTGTTACAGCACCTGACTGCAAGTTGGAGCATTTGAAGATTTTGAGTATTGGAGCAAGTCCCGTTAAACTGCAGAATGTTGACTTCATCCAACAGAAAGTGAAGCCCGACCTTCTTGTTGGTTGTTTATATGGTAATTCTGCGATTTGTATAGAATATTAGATTTATTTCACTTAAGAATTCCATTCGGTATCTAGGTGCCCTTGATTAGAGCTCAGATAATGTGAAATAGCTTCGCCATTAACCCTTCTGTACCACAAATATCGTATAGAATCTTTCTCTTAAAAACGATATGGAATGAAAATTAATTTTTAAGAACAGAAAATATATTGAAGAAAAAATAAAAAATCTGATGTGGGTAACACATGACTTTCCTTATATAACGCAATGAATTTACTACTTTTACAGTAAAAGAAATAGATTTTTCTTATAGTAGATACTTATATTCTTTCCAAGACATTGAATTTTCGACAATTAGTCGTCATTTTCATTGATTTAGCGTCATTTTATTCCATTTGGCGAGATTTTCGTTAATTTGACAACATTTCAAAAAGTCGCCAAGTTGGCGATATTCCGCCAAATTCGCAGCCAAAATCTCGCCAAGCTTTACTGACGGAGAAATAAGTTATTCTTATAACAGATAAATGACTATTGGCGTTCAAATGTAAAAGTATTACTCGAAGTATCTTTTCTCATGAATGGAACGAGCTAGATCCACGAGAATGATGTTGTTGGAGCCCGTAAGTATGTATGAAAGACGCCAAGTGTTCTTGTTTGGCGAGCGCCAAGCAGCGGGTTGCTGGTTTTGAAAAAGCGAAATTGGAGTTTTTGGAATAAAACTTGTGGCGTTAGGTGACACGAGAAATTGGCTCGTTGTTCTCGGTTGTTAATATAAATAGTTTGTAATAAAGGTATGGATAAGTATTACTGAAGTTCTTCTTTTATAGAAATACAGTCCACTACTCATTTAGAAAGGCTCTATTTAGGTATGTTTAATTCATCCTACATTTGTGGTCCGTCGAGCCGGAGATACCTTTGGAATCGTAATACTTTCCGTACAAAATCGTCAAACACATTGGTGTTGTTTTTATAGTTTAGATTGATATTCATTTGTAGCTAAGATGTCAGAAATAACAATTTTGAATCGAAAACGCGGAAATATCAAAGGGCAAATCACAAAATTTGCAGCTGCCCTAGTCTCTGATGAAAAGAATGAAGCGGTGATTAGTGCCCGGTTGGAAGCTTTAGAACGCTTGCAAATAAAATTTGAAGCCTTAAAACTGGATTATTATTCAAATGTTCAAGAAGAACATCTTGAAGAAATTGAAGGCCAACTGTCAGAAGTCGATGAGGAACTGCAGAATTTGGAGGTGAGTTTGAAAACTTCCTTACATCAATTTAAGATAGCTAGTACACTCTCTGTTGTTCCGAACACTAGTGTTCCCATTAGTAATGATTTTGCTGGAACTATATCCGTAAAATTGCCCGAAATTCCACTGCCAATATTTTCTGGCAAATATGAAGAGTGGAGTTGCTTCAAATCCCAATTTAAGAGCTTAATTGAAGATAATCCAAAATTAACGGACAATCAAAAAATTTATTATTTGCATGCAGCTTTGAAGGGGGAAGCAAAGCATATCGAAACTGTCGATGATACGTACAGTTCTCTGTTTCAAGCACTTGAAAATAGGTACGAAAATAAAAGAGCAATCGTGGATACGCATATCAAAGGCATCATAAATTATGAAAAATTGACACAAGAATCAGCTAGAGATTTGCGCAAATTACTAGACTGTGTTAATAAGAATTTGAGAGCATTGAAGAGCTTAAAATTTGATCGAGATATTCTTTCGGATGCCTTACTTATCAATATACTTCTTCAAAAATTAGATCGCGAAAGTCGGAAACAATTCGAACTAACTTTGAAAACTAATGAGGTTCCTGTTTTTGAAGAACTCATAGATTTTCTTGAGAAAAGATGTCAAGTTTTAGACAGTATCAATCGTAACATTTCGAATAAACCTAAAATGATCAATTATGATCAAGGAAATAAATCCAGAAATTTGATGGTAAAATCTACTGATAATACCCCAACATGCATTTTGTGTAAATATTCTCATCCATTACATAAATGTGAAATGTTTCTGAAACTTTCCCCTCAAGAAAGATACGAAATAGTTAGAAAAAATAAATTATGTTTGAATTGCTTTGGATACCATAAAGTGGCGGTTTGCCGATCTCAATTTGTGTGCAACACTTGTAAATCTAAACACCATTCGTTATTGCATAAAACAGATGTAAAGTTAATGAAGCCTAAATCTCTCCCCACTTCGTTTGAAACGGATCAGAATTCCGATGCTGAGAACTCGAATCAAGTAAACATTGGCGGCGATGAGTCGGCACGAATATTAACGTCTTGTTTTGTAACGGAGAAAAAGAAAATAATTCTAGCAACGGCAGTTATTTATATTAGAGATGGAAGGGGTAATTACGTAAAAGGAAGAGGTATTCTTGACTCTGGGAGCCAAATTAATTGCATAAGCTCTGATTTCGCAAATGCACTTGGTTTACGAAAGGAAAGAATAAATATCCCAGTCACAGGGTTAACAGATTGCTTGATAAATGTAAAAAGAAAAACAAGTACGAGTATTTCGAATTCGAATGGATCATTTTCTGCAACGATTGACCTTTTAATTATCCCTAAAATTACAGAGATGATGCCTGCTACATATTTGGATACGAAAGAGTTAAAAATTCCACCGAATATAACACTAGCTGACTCAAGGTTCTTCGAACCGGGGAAGGTGGATTTATTGATTGGTGCAGAGCTATTTTTTTGAAATTTTAAAGAGTAACAAAATTCGTTCCACTCAGCCCGTTACATTCCAAGATACTGTTTTTGGTTACGTAATAAGTGGAGCCGTGGAAGGTAGAGTTGAGAAAAGACAACACTGTGGGTTGGTCTCTCAGATAAATAAGTTAGAAGATATCGTACAAAGGTTTTGGGAAATAGAAACAGTTTCAGATCCTCCTTGTTCAAAAAATAAAGAAGAGTTACATTGCGAAGAACATTTTTTAAAAACTCATAGTAGAGATGTAACAGGGAGATATACAGTGAGTCTTCCTATTAAGGAAAATGCTGAACTTGGCTGTTCTATACAATCCGCTAGGAAAAGATTGAATAGTTTATGGTATCGATTGGATAAAAACCCTGAATTAGCTATCCGTTACAGTAACTTTATGAACGAATATGAGAGGCTAGGACACATGCGTGAAGTAAGGGAGACGATTACAGAAGACTCTATCTATGTTATGCCCCATCACGGGATTTACAAGGCTGATAGTAGTACCACAAAATTGCGCGTCGTTTTCGATGCTTCAGCACCTTCCACTACTGGAAGTTCCCTGAACAACTGCTTGTACAAGGGAGGGGTAGTTCAAGAAGACCTGTTCTCCATACTTTTAAGATTTCGGAAGCATAAATTTGCCTTTACGGCAGACGTAAAGAAAATGTATAGGCAGATTTGGATTCATCCCAAACAGCGGCACTTGCAATGCATTCTTTGGAAAAGAGGCTTTACTGAGGAAACGAAATTGTTTGAACTGCTAACTGTGACTTATGGTACTGCGTGTGCACCATTTTTGGCCACTCGAGTCTTGAAACAATTAGCTATAGATGAAAGAGACAATTATCCATTAGCATCTGCGGCTGCTTTAACTGACTTTTACGTCGATGATATTTTGTCTGGAGCTGATAATCTTGGTACAGCTACTGAACTACAACAACAGTTAATTGCAATGTTAAAGTCTGGAGGAATGGACTTGCACAAATGGTGCTCCAATGAGAAACTATTGCTTGAACAAGTTTCTTTCAGTGACCAAGAATATCACTTTGAAGAAGAATCTGATATGGACACTGTGAAAACACTTGGTTTAAGATGGAACCCAAAGAAGGACGATTTTAGTTTTACAGTTTCATCTTATTCAAACGCAACTACTAAGCGCTCTGTCTTATCAGACATTGCTAGATTGTTTGATCCTTTGGGATTTTTAGGTCCAGTCATAGTAAAAGCAAAGATATTTTTACAAACTTTGTGGCATTTAAAGATTGGGTGGGACCAGGAACTTCCACAAAAAGAAAAAAGAAAATGGGAAAAGTTTTTACAGGCCTTACCGAAATTGAGACATGTGAAAATCAACAGATATCTTCTTGCAGATTCGGTTAAGGAAATAGAAATTCATGGATTCTCTGACGCATGTAAAGATGCTTACGGCGCGTCAGTGTATATTCGTTGTGTGACCAACTTAAATGAAGTGAAGGTCAACCTTCTGTGCAGTAAGTCGCGAGTTGCACCTCTCAAGGTGCTAACCATACCGCGTCTTGAGCTGTGTGCAGCAGAATTACTTTCAAGGCTTGTGTCAAAAATACTGACTTCATTAAAACTAAAAATTGACAGAGTTTACCTTTATACCGATTCTTCAATAGTGTTAGCTTGGATTGATTCATCACCCCATCTGTTGAAAGTGTTCGTGTCCAATAGAATCTCACGCATTCAGGAGCTCACTCGGAATTTTCAATGGCAACATGTGAGGTCTGCAGAGAACCCAGCGGACTTGGTCTCTCGAGGACTCGACCCTGATCAGATTGGTGAGCATACCTTGTGGTGGTATGGCCCGGAATTTCTTCATCAGGAAAGGCTGGTAATTGTTGATAGACATTATTTCCCATCTGATGAACTGTATAGCCAGGAATTTAAGAAAGTGACTGATGTGACACTGACTTTGAACTTGAACTCTCTGTTTTTAGATTCTATTCTCAATATTTCAAATAATTATGTTAAATTAATTCGCATTTTAAGTTTCATTTTCAGATTTACCCATAACTTAAGAAATCCATTGGGTAAGCTTTGTGGACCCCTCTCCAGTAACGAACTTAAACATGCAACGTTATTTTTAGTTCGTTGTGTTCAAGAACGGGTATTTACTGATGACATAGTTAACATTCAGAAAGGTAAATCTCCAACTGGAAAGGTAAGAAACTTAAACCCTTATTTGGATCAAAATAATGTTTTGAGAGTAGGAGGTCGTCTCCAAAATTCTCATATAGCTGATACTCAAAAACATCCCATTTTATTGCCTGCCAAGCATAAACTCACTGAAATGATTATTGAGAGTTATCACAAAAAATATCTACATGTTGGACCTCAAAATTTATTATATTGTATTCGTAGGGAATTTTGGCCTTTAAATGGCAGAACCACATGTAGAAGGATTGTGCATAATTGTATTACTTGCTTTAAGGTCAAACCTCTAATAGCAGAACAAATTATGGGTGATTTACCAAAGGAAAGAGTAAATGTAAATTTTCCATTTAATTGCACAGGGGTGGATTTTTGTGGACCATTTTTGATTAAATATAGGGGTCAACGTAAAGGGATTTATCATAAGATTTATGTTTGTATATTTGTATGTATGGTTACCAAGGCAGTTCATTTGGATATTGTATGTGACTTATCTTCTGAAGCATTTATTGCCACCTTGAAAAGATTTTTTGCTAGACGAGGAAAGGCGACGACTATCTTTAGTGATAACGCAAAGAATTTTGTGGGTACTAATATAGAACTTAAGAAGTTACATAATCTGGTAACCAAACCTGATGTCAATCTTGCTAATTTTTTGATTTTCATACTTGTACTTATTCATTCCTTGAAATTGACATTTCAACGCCGGGCGGAATGTTGGAGCCCGTAAGTATGTATGAAAGACGCCAAGTGTTCTTGTTTGGCGAGCGCCAAGCAGCGGGTTGCTGGTTTTGAAAAAGCGAAATTGGAGTTTTTGGAATAAAACTTGTGGCGTTAGGTGACACGAGAAATTGGCTCGTTGTTCTCGGTTGTTAATATAAATAGTTTGTAATAAAGGTATGGATAAGTATTACTGAAGTTCTTCTTTTATAGAAATACAGTCCACTACTCATTTAGAAAGGCTCTATTTAGGTATGTTTAATTCATCCTACAGATGTCACCCAATTTATCGCATGGTTTTACATAAGCAAAATTGAACATGTTTCTCAATAGGAAATATATTTTTTTTATTTTATATGACTTTTTGATAATTTTTTTGAAAAATGTGAAATATCTCAAGAACGGTTCATGTTAGCGTTTTAAATTTTATGTTAATCGTTTTCTAATGAAAAATTAAATGAAAAATGAAGAAATGTCTATTTGCGTAACTTTATTAGCGGTTTTGATTTTTTGACGATTTTTTCAAAATTTCCCTCGAAAATTTATTGGGGTTCTGAACATTCGATTACGTTTAAAAACAATAGGCTTCCAGTGTTTACGGATTGTGATTTTTGTTCCAAATTTCGTTCGAATCGGTCCATTCGTTCGTCAGTTATCGTCTCCACAGACCCACTGACATACACACACAGAGAGACATCACTTCAAAAATGTTTGATTCGTGATCAGGGGTGCTTGAAACGTGCTCTCCCGTCGAAAACTCGAATTCGAATTTTCGACCTCGTCACAATACTTTCCTTATACATTATGTATATAAGGAAAGTAATAGGAAGGCTGCATTTTCTTTTCTATTTTCACAAAAAATCTAATCAGCATCAAGTTAACGCATAAGTGGCTTAACTACTAAATTTCATGAAAATTCGATGGAAATAGTATAGGTGCGCACATTGCATAGACAGGCATGCAAAACAATGCAAAAAAGAACATTGTTCAGAAAGTGGATTAAACTATTTTAACAAGTAAATAAGTTGGTATCACATCTGATTTCAAACAAATAAGATTAAGCACACAACTTTGATAGAAGGTCTTTTATTACATTTCTTATAAGACGTACGAAATAGAAAAAGGACAGAGCGCTTTCGAGCGTTAATACGCTCTTCATCAGCGGCTACATGGAAAGTAAAAAGGATCGTTCATATATAGACCAGTAAAGATGGCAAATTTGCATAAATGCAATTAGTAAATAAACATTCGATTATCTAAGAAAAAATACACAAAAAACATAAAATATTTTTTAACGGATTCAAAAACGAGTATATCTCAAGAAAAGTACAATTAAAAATACTATTTTATTACAGGAATGCAAACTGTTATTTTAACAAGTGATTATAATCTGTTCAATACCAAATTTCACAACTTTTTTAGAAGTTGTTGACATTTTATTGACATCTGCAGAAAGAAGAAACTATTGACACATTTGTAAATTGTTATTTTGGTTAACTTCATTTTACAGCTCTCACAATAAACATAAGATAACATCTCTATTTTGAGTTCTGATGATTTGGATATTTTGTTCTTATACAATGTACTTAATTCAACTCTATTACTTTCCTTATATACATAATGTATAAGGAAAGTATTGTGACGGGGTCGAAAATTCGAATTCGAGTTTCCGACGGGAGAGCACGTTTCAAGCATCCCTGATCACGAATCAAACATTTTTGAAGTGATGTCTCTCTGTGTGTGTGTGTGTGTGTGTGAGTGAGTCTGTGGAGACGATAACTGACGAACGAATGGACCGATTCGAACAAAACTTGATAGAAAAATCGCAATCCGTAAACACTGGAAACCTATCGTTTTTATACGCAATCGAATGCTTAGAACCCCCCTAAATTTTCGAATAAAATTTTGAAAAAATCGTCAAAAAATCAAAACCGCTAATAAAGTTACACAAATAGACATTTCTTATGTAATTTTTCATTAGAAAACGATTAATATAAATTTTAGAACGCTAATATGAACCGTTCTCGAGATATTGTACATTTTTCAAAAAAATTATCAAAAAGTCATATAAAATTAAAAAATATATATCCTATTGAGAAACATGTTCACTTTTCATATGTAATACCATGCGATAATTTGGGTGACATTCTCGTGGATCTAACTCGTTCCATTCATGAAAAAAGATACTTGAAGTAATACTTTTGTATTTGAACGCCAATAGTCATTTATCTGCTGTAAGAATAACTTATTTCTTCGTCCATAACGCTTGGCGAGATTTTGGCGACGAATTTGGCGGAATGTCGCCAACTTGGCGACTTTTTGAAATGTTGCCAAATTAACGAAAATCTCGCCAAATGAATTAAAATGACGCTAAATCAATGAAAATGACGACTAACAATGTCTTGGAAAGAATATAAGTATCTACTATAAGAAAAATCTATTTTTTTTACTGTAAAAGTAGTAAATTCATTACATTATATAAGGAAAGTCATGTGTTGCCCACATCAGATGTTTTTGAATTATGATGATTTTATTATTCTGTTCGTATACAAAATTGAACTGTATTTTAAGTTCTGCTCCGTTTGGATGTTTTGTTAATCAACAAAAGACAACATTTAAGTTGTAGTGTTGTTATTAAACGGTATCTCTTTCACAACTTTGTTGTTGAGACCCAGACCGTCCGACCTACCAGAAAAGTGTAAGGTAACTGTTTAGACGGCCGGGAAGTGCCACCCAATTTAGACTGGAACCCAGTGGGAGAGGCATCCACAGGGACCGTACCCTCCTTCCCCTACCACCAACCTCTCAGAAGGACCTACGGACCGACATGTTTAACGTGATCGCACTCCGCATGAACACGGTGGCAGTTGTGGCATCGTACAAATCCAGCGCGCAAACCACCGGGCTACCGCGCCTGATGCTACTCGACTTCGGTGATCTAACGAAAACCGGTGTTTTCAGCACGGTAGAGCCGTTGGCTCGCCATTGAAGTGTGTTTGTTTTGAAAGAATAACTTGAGAATCAGAGCAGCAAGAAAGTCCAAATTTGGTATAAGGCTGTGTTTCATACATTTAGGTTATATACCTTTTAATAAATATTTTTTATGCATTTAACTTGCATACAAATAATAACAGGGTGTACTTTGAAAAATTATATTTTTTTGTTTTTAATTGTATAGATCGCAGTTGATCGTTTTCTGAATATATCCATAACAAAACAACTGCAAGCGGACGGAGTCATTATGACGGCAAAATGGTAAACTTTTGTTAATTGATAGAATGATATTTACACAATTTAATTATAGCTATAAATAAACAAGAAAGATCAATCATGCTTAAAGCATTGATTATGAAACACTTTCCAACTTCAATGCAATTTTATTTAAACATGTCTAAAATGCAATACATTCATCGGTAATATTTTAAAACTTATCACAGTACTACATTAATTTATTATATTTGAAAACTTAAATCTTCATCGAAAAAAATGAAGTTCATTCAAATGACGGCATTGAAATATA
This sequence comes from Amaurobius ferox, assembly GCA_951213105.1. Taxonomy (NCBI): domain Eukaryota; kingdom Metazoa; phylum Arthropoda; class Arachnida; order Araneae; family Amaurobiidae; genus Amaurobius; species Amaurobius ferox. The sequence goes on along the minus strand of OX578138.1, from coordinate 140,044,399 downwards.
AATTGCCTGGTTTAAACATCTCTAAAATGCGATACATTCCCCGGTAATATTTTTAAAACTATCATAATACTACGATAATTTATTATATTTGAAAACTTCATCGAAAACAACTGAAATTCATTCAAATGACAGTCATAGAAAAAATAACACGCTTGTATCTCTCTATAAAAACAGCATTTCATTCATAACATTTTCCCATTCAATTCATTCATCCCAATAATATAATAATTTATTTTATTTAAAAATTAAGACCATGGAGCTACAAGTAATTAAACTCTATGCTTAAAACTTCATCGAAAAAAATCATCCTTCATTTTGTAAAATCAATGAATATTTCATTCATATCAGCTATGCAGATTCCATGGACTAATAATTTTGTGTTAAAGAAATACAGCAATTCTAATACAACTCATTCTACATATTTTGCTGTTTACATTTTACATAGGTAAAAAATAGGCTTCGTTGAAGAAATAATCAAATTTGGATGATCATTTAAACTCAAATATATTGTAATTGCGTTGTTTCAGTATGTAGATGCACAGAATTTAAGTAAAAATAAAGTAGTTCTAGGACGGATACAACACTCAATATGAATTAAAAAGAACTTAAAAAATCACGATTTTGAGACAAGATGGATGCCATATATCATTTTGAAGTGGGTCATGTGATCTTTTCATATCATGGTCACGTGATCGCTTCATATAAGAGGTGTAATTACTATTTTAATTTTTATTTAAAAAACTACTGAATATATTTCACTGAATTTTTTTTATATATTTTATGGAACAATTTGAATATTACCTAAAATTTTCGAAGCAATTTGTGAATTTTAAATCCGCTTAAAAAATGTTTGAAAAATTAGGTCCCATAGGGCTCTATTTCATTTTTTCAACCCGGGTTCAATCAAAATCTAATTGGGTGATATTATTCATTTATATTCGCATAGGTCCTACAGACCGTCTGAACAACATACTAAAATTTCATTTTGATTAAGTCATTTTTACGGCAGTTATCGTGCTAACGGACAGACAGACAGACAGACAGACAGAATGAACAAAGTCATAAACACTTTTCAACTTTGTTGTAAAGTGTTAAAAATTATATTTGATTTGCACCATTCTTAAAGCAAGGAAACTACATGTTCTAGGATGCTCAAAGCCTGTAAATTCGTCTTAAAATCAATTTTTTTTTTCAATCTTGTTTGTAACTATGTTTTTCATGTAAAGTATTGTAACTTTGAAACCAGTAACGGTAGGAGGCTAAAAACGCCCTCTATCGCTGCATTCAAAGTTAACAATACTTACTAAAAAAATTTTCAAATCCTTGCTTTAAGGAATTTGGTCCTCACATCCTCACTGATAATCTCATTGCCCAGCACCGCGCTGACGAGGGATAATTGCCCCAAAATCTTGGTCTACAGATGATGATGGTTGATCATCCAAGAACTTTCTAACATTTTCGCCAACGCCGTATTCTACGTAAGAAATCGCTTCACTGTATTTAGTTAGCCCACAAATTAAAATACATTTTATCTGAAAAAGTCCAGAATCTCGTTAAATGCGGGCTCGTTATAAGAAGATCTGCTGTCATTATTATTATTTTTTCTTCGTTAGGAGATTAAAAATAATAAATTTGTAACTCAATGAAGTTGTAGCCCTTGACACACTTTTTGAGCAGAAATATGTCCAATGTATATCGTTCCTGACACGTTCTTATACGACACATGTTCTATCTGGTATTTTCCCCTTAACCTTTGTTCGTGTGGCATTGATGTGTTGTTCTTAATGGCACTGAAGAAAGTTTCATTAATTGCTGAAAAATGTGAAACTCGTTGATGAAGTAACCTGTTCATCATTTTATTTTGTCTCAAACTGCGGGGATAAAAATAAATTGTAGCATAACAATGTCTTTCGGTACTGAACTTCGTTATTTAATATGCTTCTCTAATAAAATCATTGAGCATTTCAATCTGCGTAATACATTCAACCCTTGGAGAAAAAGAAAGCTATTCAAGTAGAACAAGTCGACTGGACGAAAAAATATAAACATGTGTGTTTTGATAAGCTCTGAGTAATATTAGGGGGTTTTCTTTAAAGAAACCGGGATAGTCCAGTGGTTGTGGCAAGAAGATCGCACGAGGAAGACCCGAGTTCGATCCTCTCCGCGCCGCCCAAAATAATCTCCGTGTCTACACGGAGTATGGACATGAAATATCTGTAGGTCCAAAAATCCTTCAGAAAAGTAATAGGCAGGGGGAAAGAAGGTACGGACTCTGTGAGTAAAATCCCCGTTGGGTTCGGTCTAAATTGGGTGGCTAAAGGGCGTAATGTGATCCGTCCTATGTAGTGCACCGGTACAACGTGGTATAACGACAAAATGGTTCAAGATTCGACCACAATATAAGCAAATGATTTAATACCAAATGTCTGTCCATTGGGAAAAAATACTTTTGAAAATCTGCCGTCTCTAATATTTTCCCTACAGAGTAACAATTTTTGATATTTCTTGAAAAATATTACATAACTTAAAATTTTGTTGTTGCGGGTTTCGCGATTATTGAGGGCTGAACCTGACTTGCGGTATTAATGTCCTGGTCCTCTGATTATTTACGATAGATCTCAATCGCCCGACATTTGTTGTTTTTGTAGACTAAGCGTTGCATAAGCAAATATTTATTATTTGCAGGAAGATATATATACATAATTGGAATTGAAGAAACAAGTCCTGCGTTAAATCTCGAGCAGTAGCGTCCTAGGACACTAATAAAAGTTCGAAGCAGTCGAACGGAAGTTTCGACTAAGCAGTTCGAGATTTCAAGAGCAAGTGTCCAGTTCGAATAGTTGAGCGTTTTTCTCTGGACTAAAATTTGTGCCAGGCCCCAGAAGGAGTGACCGAACATCTCATTGGTCGTCACTGGTCACGGGGCTCATTCATGGGGGTGTTATCCATGTACACCACGTGTTTGTAAGATGCACTATCATATTAGTTTTCACAGATGCCAGTGCCGAAAATTATTGCTTTCATGTTCCAACATACTGTCACCGACGTTAAAGTTATGTGAAAGTTCCCATCCAGAAATTTTACTACATATTTTAAAGTATTTTGCGCTCCACCGGACACAATTTCCGAACCATTTTCTATTTCTTAGGTATTATCAGTATCACCATTAGCGTATCACCACTATATAGGGTACTTCCGGTATAGATTGCGCACCCCGTCCCCTAGCTCTGTATCTTACCGTAAGATAGCAATGCAATAAACACTAATGGTGTGCCATTTAGTGTTTCAAATGTGTTTGATAAAAGTATCGTGTTCCTGCGCCTTTTCTCACCTGAAATTGACAAATATCTAAGATGAGTCGTAACGTGAAATATTTTAATGTGCTACCACATGTTGCACATTATAGCTAAAACTCTAGAAATGTCAGTGGATTCCTTATTTGAGCGAAGCATAGTCTTCATGTCGAGTGTTTTTATTGTGATTTCACCATGTTTAAATCCAAGACCAGGGCATCTCTGCCCTAGAAATTTGTACTCTCAAAAGTTATTTGAAAATAAGTAATATTTTCATAATTAAGTTATTCATAATTATGTTATTCATAATTATTTCATAATTATGTTCGATTCTCATGCTACTCCGTTGTTCATTAATGTCTGTATTGGTTGTATTCTTAAACTGAGTTTAAAATAAACAAGAAAGATTAATCATGCACAAAGCATTGATTGTGAAACACTTTTCAACTGAAATGCAATTTTATTTAAACATCTAACTGCGATACATTCAGCGGTGATATTTATAAATTATCACAGTACAAGTACAATAATTTATTTTAGTTGGAAACTTAAAACTTCATCATAAAAGGTAATACTATAAAATCGTCTGCTTCTCTAAGTAAAATCAATGAATATTTCATTCATATCACTTATATTTCAGACTCCCGAGCTAAATAATTTTGTGTTAAAAAATTCAGCAATTCTCATACAACTCATCTTACAATCGCTTGTTTTGTATACATTTTACATACGTTAAAATTGTGTTTCGTTGTAGAAATAATCAAAGTTTAGTGGTCATTTAAAATCAGAAATATTGTAATTACTCAAGCACAGAATTTAAATACACAGATAATATGTAAAAATAAAGCGGTTTTAGGACGGATTCAACACTAAATATAAATATAAGCAGTCCTTAAACATCACGATTTTTACTAAGCGGGAAAAAAAATGGATGCCATATTTTATTTTGCAATGAGTCACGTGATCTCTTCATATAATATGAATGTAATTATCATTTCAATTTTTATTTAAAAAACTACTTAACATATTTTGACGAAATTTGTTTACACATTTTACGTGATAATTTTAATATTTCTTAAAATTTTCAAAGCAATTCGTCAATTTTAACTCCTTAACAAATGCTTGAAAAATTAGGTCCTACAGGATTCAATGTATTTCATTTTTCCAATCCGGGTTAAATTCAAAACTAATTGCGTGATATTACCCTTTTACATTCCCGTGTGTCCCACATACCGTCTCAACAACATACTAAAAGTTCATTTTCATAAAGTTATTTTTACGGCAGTTATCGTGCGAACGGACAGACAGACAGAATGAATGCATAAACACTTTAAAAGTCACAAACACTTTATAACTATGTTGTTAAAGTATTAAAAAGCAAAAAATTTTCGAATTTTGCAAAACATATTTATATTTTACAAAATTGCAATTTCAGTGTTTCTATGATTTTTATATTTAAAAATACACATTTTTTGAAGAAAAAATATTTGGTAAGTCCATTAAAATTCATTTATGTTAAAGACTGACAGTCTCCCTTACGGTGCGGCGTAACAACCGACTCATCCGAGAGAGATGCTGCAATGAAGGGGTTTACTAAATAAATTACAATTACTTATTGAGTATTTTATAATTTATTTTATCCTAATACATATGTTTTCTAAATGTGTAAATAAATTATTATGACTACATAAGTTTCTTGTTTGTGCACCATGGGACTCAGAATATTGATTTAAAAAAAGGTGCGGCATCTATCCTTGATTTACCCTATGCCATGAATATACCTATGTAAAATGGTCTTTCTTATCTTTTAATAGGTGCCACTGAGGTGATTGGGGTGTTCTCCGGTTTCGATTTGAACACGCCTGTTTACAGCTCGCAAATCCAGTGCCCAGCTCTCGGAGTGGATCTCAAGATCTTCGATACCGAAGGTAAAATAGTTTATTTAACCAAACATTACTTTAATTTACTAATAGTACGGTGAAATATAAACAAGAAAGGCCTCCGTTATTTATCCCTACGCAACCCTTAGAGACTATATGGTTTTGCCATTTGTCCGCAAGTGACAGACGTTGAGGTGACCAGAGAGTACAAAACTCTTTTAAAGTAATGATTTTTAAATTTTCCTGGTAGATATATTAAAATATTTGCTTCCAGTCATCGACAATTCAGGGTACTATTGCTGGAATCACTGCTTTGGGAGAATCTTATTAGAGAAAGAACCGGATTATCGATTGGGACACAGTGTGCTCCAGGTATTTTGAGATATTTTGAGAAATTTATAAAACTATATGACTGCTATGATGAAAGAAAAAAAAACACATTTAGGACATAATTTGCATAACCTTTTAAAAATAACATATAGAGTCATTTTCTTTATAAAGAAGTTTTTTCATAAACTTATGTTGTAAATTGCTACTGGTAAAAAGACATTCTAATAACTTAAATTAATAAAAAAGAATTTAACAATACAATTATGTTTAGAACTTTTGCTATTTTGAAAGAAACGTAAATAGAAAAATATTGTTCTTCATTTCTTTTAATATCATTTTAGCTTTTGCAATTAAAAAAAATTATTTTTTTAAATAATTGATTTTATTTTTATATCAACTGTATTATTTTCTTTAATTATTTTTTTTTCAAGACATAAATACATTAATATAAATTTTCTGAATTTCTTATACCCCAAACAAACGAGTACTCAAAATTCCTATTCTCCATCTGCTATCAGCGATTTTTGTGACTATTGATTTTTCGTCTTTCCTGTCTATATAAATTTTTGTGAAATTTTTGTATATAACTTTGCATATAAACTTTTCGTTATTTGATAGGCAATAGCGTTGTCGGCAAGTCCGGAGAACTGGTCATTGCTACGCCCACGCTGTCTATGCCAGTCTGCGTATGGAATGACGAAAATGAATCAAAGATGCACGAGACTTACCTATCCAAATACCCAGGTTAGTTATCCTTGTATAAAATGATTTTTCTGTATGATTTTCTTCGTTGAAGAGGGCATCACCCACCGGATACATATAGGAGACAACCATTTCAGAAATACAGCTTCCAGCACTATAACGTTCCGAATCTTATGTTGAACCTATAATTGATCTTCTGAAAACGTCTCTTAAAACAATTTTAGGTAAACTAGATTCATATTTTTAATGATAAGAGAAAGTATAGTAATAATCTCTGATACAAAAAATATGCCAGTTCTGTGTATACGCCAACAATATTATATATGGGAAGTGTCTCAGAAAAAATCACTAACAAAGCTGAAGTAGCACTGTCGCGATAGTTCTTGACTAGCCTTTATGGAAAATTTAAAAAGAATGCGGAAAATGTCACTTCCGGCTTGAACTTTCCAAAAGTCGCTAAATGGGTGATACTTCGCCTCGATCGTCAAGGTCATGCGATTTCACAATAATTAGTTTAAAGTAATAATAGGTTTAAATTAGTTTACATTGTACGCAATGATAATAAGTTTTGAAGCAATAAACTGTTTCAAAGGATGTAATGTGACTCTTGGTGCACCGGGACTACATGTTTTCAGGGCAAAATGGGTCACACTTGGACCACTAGGCCAAAGATTATTATTAATCAAGTGTTTGGCCTAAAAGAAATGGGGTGGTGTGAAAGAGGGAAAATAGATACCAGTTAGTTTCAACATTATGGTACAAGGATGTTGTTGCATTAGGATTACATGCAGTTCTCCGGATCAACATGAAGGATGCTTTCAAAATGATGAGACGACGAGTCCGATAATCCAGTTGACTTAGCTTTATTAAAGTACAAAAAGGCATTCATAAAGGAACAAAGCACATTCATTCGAACAGAAATTAACAAATACATGCATAACAACGTCGCTAGACCAACGTTAAATAAGGCAACAGCAATCAATACCCAATCGCTCTTGAACACGACTACTATTCTCAACGCCGAATGCACAATAATTGCGGCAAAGCTAACTTGACTGCACAGAGATACAGGGAAATCTATAAACCTCGGCTAAGTTATGTAGTTTATATGTAGTATATTAATGAGTGATTTAGCCTCAGTTTTCTAAAATCTGACTACCTTTCATGCGAATATGAGATTAGTAAAAAATAGTGAATACTAAAAATCTTCCACTTCTATAATTGTACACTTTGATTTAGTATTATTACCCAAAAATGTTTGCGATAAAATAAAATGAACATATTAGTCGAAAATTGCAGCGCATGTAGAGGATTGGATAAAATTCCTACAGGAACACACTTTTTTCTTCAACTTTAATATTAAGTAATGAAGAAAGTAATGGAACAAATGGGTCTCTTAATGGAAAATATACACAAATCCAAGCAAAATTGGAATATTGGTCAAATAATAAATCAGAAAGCATATTTGGACATTTTGAGATAAGTGAAGGTAACGATTGTTGGTCTTAAGTTTACTCATTTTGTGTCAAATTTATTGCAAATATATTGTGAATATACCAGTTGGATGTTGGTAGTTGATATGTGGAGGGTGATGTGTTGACTCATACACGCATTTTAAATTTTTACTAATCTTATTCTCTCAAAGAGGAAAGGTCGATTTACATGAAAGTACACTAGATAGCCTGCAGGAAAAACTGCTGCTCTCATACGATTCGCCACGTAAACTATTTTCCTATCACTGGTCTAAAATACTTCAGTTTTTTTTTGCATCAAGCTATCCTCTTCCATCTGAAACCTCTGAAATGCAATTAATGTAGAAAATATATTCTTTTGACATACAATGCCGTAGAATTCCGTCGATCCTCCCCTTCAAATGCAATTGAAAATCACGGAAAATGTAGGAGGGCAGGCGGTGGGGAGATCTGAGACTTTTCTGAGACTTTTCTGTTAAAATAAGTATGTAGAATTCTGTTGATCCTCCTCTTTTAAATACGACCTAAAATCAGCATAAAAAAATACCAGATCGATGGAATTCTATATTATACTTCTAATCTTATTTACAAAACCTGCCAGTAGGGGACATTCTTAAAGTTAGGATTACGTTCTCGCTGCAAATAACAGCATCTATGGGCCAGTTTCGTACCTATTTTGCACGTTTTAGCATGGAATAGCCGATATCTTCTGAAATTACGAAGTTGGCCGTTGCAGTCTCATGTTGCCTGAAGTGATTCTTTTAAGAAATTTGAAGCCTATTGTGTGGTAAGGACTGAATTTGTCGGTTCCCATAGAGGTTCATAAAATTGTGGCACATACAAATGTGTTTGCTGATCGGCAATCACATTCTACCTAGCGCATAATAATCGAAAAACCGGTCCGTTGATGCAGTAATGGGAGCATAATTTTAATGTTTATATTACCTCTGTATCATTTTGAAACGCAAGTCCTTTACGTTAATGTGAAACTTTTATGAAATTTTAGGCGTCTGGACACAGAATGACGAGGCTTGGATTGATCCTACCACCAAGGGTATCATAATTATTGGAAGAAGGTATATAGAAATATGTTTTCTTTTTCTGTAAGCTTTATTTAATGTGTATCTGAGATCTTGACTTATACTCTACGCAAAAATATAAATCACTCAGTGGCGGCTCGTGAGGTGAACCAGGATAAGCGCTGCTTCACTTAAAATTATCGACTGAATGGGTTATTATTATTATTATTATTATTATTAATATTTAGCGAATTTTTCAGACTCGTTTGGCTATTTTTAGATAATATTTGACAACACCTATGCCAGTAGCGTATTGTGTTTTGATGATGTTCGTTGTCGAGGAGGGGGAATCCCGCCACTAAATCTGCTTCACCCATTCCTGAAGTCACGAATCGCCACTGAATCACATAAAGATATATTAAATAACGTAATTGCGCAATATACAATTGTTTCGAGGGTACGTTGGATCCCCCTTCGTCGGTGTTAAATATATCGATAAATATGAAGTTAATGGGACACTGTCCACCAATGGCTGTCCATTTTGTCTTTTTAATTTCAGGTTTATTGGTCTGTTTAACACTGACAAGGGGGATCCAACATGTCTTAGAAACGGCTGAGTGCTGCAGTGTACTTTAATTCGTGCGTGATTACGTCGTTTATTTTTTTTCTTATCTTTTGGACAAAGTGTTTTTACTTATTTATAAATTGTGTATCAAAGTTGAGGGCTCGTCTTGTAAATTTGCGTGGTATGCCTAATTTTTAAAATTAGACCAATTATTATCTCTCTAAAACGATTTAAATTAAAATGGGCATTTTTATTATAAAGTGCTGCAAATGGAAAAATACTTTTTTTTTTTAATCAGCAAATTAAAATACGAAGTTTCATTTAAGATCAGAAGATTTCCTTTAAAATCAGTAATTTCACACCGGTTTGAAATTTAAAAAAAAAATCGATTGTTGTTTGCACTTCAACTGTCGAAGATAAAGTTTTCATTCCAAATAGTTTCGTCTGTCTAGCCGAAAATCAGTGGTTGAATTCCACTGGACATGAGTTGTTTACATGTATTATTTTGTTAGCTATATGTCATCACTCTAATATATAATAGTTTAACGTAAGATTTAAAGTTCATGTTAAAGCGATCTGCTTGATTTCTCTTTTTTTTCTAATTTCAATTTTAGTGACAATACCATCAAACAGTATGGTGACAGATTTGTGTCCGAAGAGATATACTGGGCAAGTAAGTACCTTTAAAATATCGCACTATCTCCTTATATTACGTGAAAAAATAATTCCCATATAATATTATGATGTAAGTTATTTAACTTCTTTATCTCCTTCAAGTGAGATATTTTAAGAAACTTTCAGGAGATAAAGATGCTATCTCTAATACGAAAAGAAAAAGTGATTCAACACGCTGGCCATTTGTATCATATAAAACATGAAAGATAAAATTTTGCAGTATAAAAATCAATAAGTTCTGTTTGGTATTCTTAATTTTAAATACCGACTACAGGATAAATTTCAAGATGAAGTTTTGGGGGGTTTCAAAAATATGTTTCGTTTGCTGGGAAACTTTTTCTCAATATTTCTTTCCTGTGTATAAATTGCTTTTACACGACTTTAAAATGATAATTATGTACGAACGAGATTTGTACATTATTGAAAAGATTCGTCAATTTTTGTTCTTTAAGGTATTTCTCCAGTCTATAATTCTACCCCCTAAATCTCACCTGTTTATACGACAACTTTAAAAAATAGTATGCACATTTAGTATGCAGATGGCACAATAGCTACAAATTTGCACAAATTTTAAAATTTAAATTTCCGAGAAGATGGAGGAGGGAGAAATGGAATCGATCAAAAAATGTATGGCAGTATACAAAATGAAAATATTCGATTGAGGTATTGGAAAATCGGTCGAATCGAAACTAAGAGAAAATTTTAGAATTTTTCATATTAGCAATCACTGGGGTGGTAAAAAGTCCAACTTTTTATTGTAATTGTGAAAAAAATAATACATGAAACAGACTGAAACAATTTTCAGAGATGTCAATCCAAACACAGAAAAATAACGCGGACGCTGCATATTAAAAAGAGAAGAAGGTAAAAATTAATAAAAAAAACAGTAAAACTATTTGAAATCATATGAAACAAGATGGTTCATCGAGACTAAGAATAAAATACCAATTTTTACTTTCGTAGTTACTGGGGGGGGGGGGGGAGGAAAGATCTTAAAGAAAAAGAAAATTCGCTTTTCTTAGTGCAATGACGTAAAAATCTGAAACAGTTTTCAGAAATACATCAAGGTAACTCAAATATAGGAAATTAAACAAGAATGCTACAAGTTTATTAGAAAAAGTAGGGCATAATAACATGTAAAGAGAGGAGGTGAAAAATTAAATTAAATAATAAAAGTAATTAATTGGCATATCAAAAATCAGATGCATCACGATTCGAGAAAATTGATTTTTTTTTTTTTTTTTTTTTTTTTTTTTTTAAGTCACTAGGGGAGGAGGAGTAAGGAGAAAAGACAGTAAAAATGCCAATTTTTTTGGGGGGGTGGGGAGGGGGATTTAGTTGTGACAACATTATGAATAAATACATCTGAAACATGCATCAATCCAACCTAAATATAGGGAAAATAATACAGACGCTTGCAATTAATGAGAAAAACAGAGTTAATAAAATAAATAGATAGGTAGAAAAGGGAGATTAATAAAATGTGGTGAATATGGGGTGTATTAAAACTAAGAAAAAAAAATACCAAATATTTTATTTTTGAATAATTTGAAGTGAGGAAGTGGTAAAAAATATCCTTTTTTATTTTTATTTTTTTATGCATTGAACAAAAATATCTGCGACATTTTCAAAACAGAAATAAATTACACTGCCACAGTTTAATTATAAAAGGGTATGGAAATGTGTGAAGGCTTCAATTTAAGAAACTTTAATTGTAGTTGTCGAATAAAAAGTACCAAAAGGATAACTGGAAAATGAGACGTAAGCATGGATTCACGTGCCCACTTTCCAAATTATTTAGTAATTTTAAATTTATCACGAAAAAATAATTTTTGAAAATAATTGTGATTAATAAAATGTGAAAATAATTGTGAAAAAAATTAATTGCTTTAATTTTTTTCATCAACGATACCATTATGCAGATTCTTTATTTTCTTTCCAAACAAACCGGTAAATGTAAGTTAAATTTCTAAATCATTTATGAACACAGGGGTTCAAAATTTTCTTAATCTGGCCCTGAATACGATGGCAATTTTTGAAATCTTGCCCTGAAAAGGACTCGAATCTTGAGAAAAAGGTTCTCCAAATCAGCTGTCTGAATTTACAAAGATAACTCACAAATCTTAAAAAATTAGCTCTTGCTTCATTTATTTTCTAAATAATCATCACTTTCATACTAATATGATTATTCTCTTTTTATCTCCTTTTTCAAGTTCACGATATTGAAGAGATCGCAGACAGTATATGCGTAGGTCAGTACAACGGCGAAGGAGATGGCCGAGCTGTGCTCTTTGTCAAGATGAAGAACGGACATATCTTTGACGATACCATCCTCAAGAAAATCGAGAATACTATCCTGGAAGAGCTCACAGTCTTCTACATCCCTCAAGTCATATTGCCAGTCAAGGATATACCAGTACGTATATCGCAAAAGCGAAAGCTCATTGATAAAATGGCGATTCCATTTACAATATTTAGTTCAATATCTTAACGTGATTTGTCGGCTCTTACGAAACTTCTTCTTCGACCCAGATCGTCCGACCTACCAGAACGGTATAAGGTATCTGTTTGGACGGCCGGGAAGTGCCACCTAATTTAGACCGGAACCCAGTGGGGAGACATCCACAGAGACCGTCCTACCACCAACCTCTCGGAAGGACTGAAGAACCCGCATGTTTAACGTGATCGTTCTCCGCGTGAACACGGCGGCAGTTTTGGCAGTGGTGGGCCTCTAACCCGGGCCGACCGAGTGCAATTTCAGGGCGCTAACCACTGGGCTGTCGCGCCCCCTCTTACGAAACTGAGTACATGTTAGTAGTTACATAACAAAACCGATCGCTTTCCTAGCTCTGAGCATCATCCGCGGACCGATTTTACAGGTTTTGGACTCTGTAGTCCAAAATAGCCGATAACTGCACTGGTAGAAAAAAATACTTTCTATGTACCTCAATTTTGCGAAACTCTGTGATAACCGTGGAAATCAATCGTACCACCCTGCTGACTTCAAATTTAAAGTACACTGAACTCAAACTGCAATAGCAAAGTTCATAGTTAAAGAGCTCATATAAGCATTTATATGAACGTTCGTAAATGCCAGACTGTTGACAGACGTTTTCTTGCCTTTGCTAATGTAATTTCTCCTTATCAATAATCATGATGAAAGAGGCTTTGCCCCCTTGAACAAGCGGGTTATACATATTATTATTTATTATATGCTGTTTTACTAACCACATATTTTCTTTACAGTTATGTTTGCATAATGTAAATTTATTTTCTTATTTATAGTACAATTTGAATGGCAAGAAAATGGAATCTTTGGTGAAGAAGATCATCAACACCAACACCAACACCGTCCCGCCCGTCAACAATGTTCGCAATCCTGAATGCCTATCGGAGTACTGCAATCTCCCTCAGCTGCAGCAGTTTTGAAGGGTTGGTTCCCAGGAAAGTTTTCTTTACCTGATATTTAAGATGAGATCATGAGAAAGAAAGTGCTACATTCAAAGTCCCTCTTCATGAATTTTATCCCTCTGAAAGATCAAAAGGATTTCAATCAGTCTTTAAACGAAATGACTCTTTTTCTGTTTTCGTTTCAACACGAGCGAAACTTCAAACTCAGGGTACGAAATTCAATATTACACGTAACTTTTCAAAATGAACGATGTATTCAGCCGTTTTTATTGTTTTTCAGTGCCTTAAAATTGAAGTATATATATGTATCACTTGTATGCCCTACAAAGATTGAGTCCCTTTTGAACGACTATACCCACCGGACCCCCCAGCGATGAGGAAGCCCCAAAATGTAACATAAACAAAATTTTAATTGATATAATGTTTCTCTTTTCACTTTCGTGATTACATCACAAGCTCAGCACGCAATTGTTTACTTATAAGTGCAATAATATTTTTTTTAATGTACTACAATCAAATTTGATTCCTTAAAAGAATATTTTCAAGTAATTCGTATTTAGAAAGATGCATAAATTTTGTTTTTCTTACATATTTTTATCCAGTGTTTTTTTTTTTTTTTTTTTTTTTTTTTTTTTTTTTTTTTTGTTTTTTTTTTTTTCTTCTCTTGATGAACTCTGTTCCAAATAGTTGAAGTCAGAAATAAAGAATTCCTTCAAAATTCTAAACTACTGATAAATGGTGTCCAATATAATTTAGATGGAATATTTTTTATCCAAAGTAAGATATTTAAATGGTTGAACAGTTTTAAGTAATTAGAAGGAAAACTTCAGCACCTAATGTCAAAACACATTATTTCTGAAAATTTAAATTAAAGACATGACTCTATTTTTTTTTTTACCAATATTTAATGTCCTTCAAATAAACAAAAGTTACTGAGTCCGTAAAAGACCATATCAAAATACTTCTTTCTGCAAATTTCGTGTTGCATCTGCCAAACGTTTGGTATTTCCTGATAAAAATTTAAAGCCGCTTTATTCAAGAAAAGCATCATTTTGTGAAGATAATACGCAAGAGCATTTTTCCTCAAGCCATCCAGGGGTTCATATTTATTGAAGAATTTTTGTGAATATATGTTTGACATTGTATTTTTATTTTGTTTAATAAAATGTACATTTTGTAAGTTCCTGTCTTCTTTCTGTTGCATCATAATTAGCCCCATATTACGGCAGGGACATGTGGGTCCTGGAGCCTGCAATTTTGCAGGCCCCTAAACAATACTGGACTTAACAATTCGGACTCCAGCCTTTAATACAGCCATTTATAAATAAAGTTTTATCCTTAAGTTTTGTACATAAATAAAGTATTTAACTACGATGGCTCTCTCTCTTAGACACATTTAAAAAAAAATCCCTAACATGTTAGGCTTTTCAAGACTAACATTTAGTAAACTTTCTTGAAACAATGAAACAAAATATTAAAATTAACATGTTTCATTCTTTAAAAATACTTTACTCGGAGCCTTGAATGATGAGATGAATGACTAAATTAGAAATCTACTGTTGCCAATCGTGAGAATTAAATAACAGTAATGCGAAAAGCCAAAAATAGGTTATATTCTACGGTAAGAGCTACAAAATAAAGGGGCATATAATATAATAGACATCATAGAGGCTAAAGCAGGGGTGACCAACCTTTTCAGCAGGCAGGCCAAATTTCAGAAATAATATTTCCTGCCGGGCCACGCACCTAATTTTCTTTTGTTAATTTAAGTAAACAAGCGAGCGTGATACAGCTTCGGCCACATCATCGCTTCCCAGTAGTGAGATCGTGGTCAAACGCTTGCCGGGTTTAATGTAAAAATAAAACAAGAAATATATATAGGTATATTTATTTTTTTGAAGAAAATAAAACATAACTGAGAATCAAACATATTTATTAGACAATTTAAGAGTGAGATATCTGACTTTGTTTTGCAGAACTAAGTGCATCAAAATTGATCTCGATTAATGTTGTCGCAACAAGCAAACAGTTTTCCAAATAAACATCAGTAATTCGTGTTCTAACTTTTGATTTGATGTACGTCATGTGACTAAAAAGCTGTTCACATGCATAAGTGTTTCCAAATAGCGAAACCATCGACAGAGCATGTTTTAAAACACAGGATATTTATCCTTATCTAAATATGTTTTATAGAACTCTTCCAAACCAACTTGATGGAATTTCTCCTTTAACTCTGCATCACAACACATTTCACAATGTTCCATTTGTAATCTTCCTGGTAATAAATTCACGTCTATCGCGAATGGCGTTGCAAATGCACAAAAAAGCACATGATGTGTTTTTAAAATCCTGAAATCGGTTTTCAAATTCGAGGTTTAAGTCAGATATCAAAGAAGCATATTTATCCGCCGCCTCCTGTGTGACGTCTGGTTGCAATGATAATGTAGGGAAGGGAGTAAAGTTTTTTTGTCCTCAACTGTTGTTCCCAAAGACCAAGTTTCATTTGAAATGCAGAAATATGATCATACATCTTATTATTTAATTGATCTGTCCCTTGTAGACGAGTATTAAAGTCATTTAGGTGGCTAGTTATATCGACCAGAAATGCAAAGTCGCAAATCCACTCTTTGTCTTCAAACTCTGGGATACTTTTTGACTTGTTTGCAAAGAATGATTGTATTTTTTGCTGCAAATCAAACACTCTTTTCAACATTTTGGCACGTGTCAGCCATCTTACTTCTGCATAAAAAGTAACGTTATTATAATCTGAGTCCAAAGACTTTAGAAATTCTTGGAACTGACGGTGATTCAACCCGTTCGACTTAATGAAGACCACTATTTTGACGACCATTTTCATTATATGGTCCATTTTGAGGGACTTCGAACATAAATTCTCCTTGTGAATAATGCAATGAAAATTTAGCATTGAAGTATTACCGACTTTGGAGGCCTCATTTTCAATCAATTTTACTAAACCTTCGTGTTTCCCAACCATTACTGAAGCACCATCCGTTGTTAAGCCCGATAAGTTGTAACGAAAAGCGATTCAATGTCGATGTAACTGCCTCTAACTCATCTCGTGATTTAGTAGTGTCCTAAAGTGGATACAGTGCCGCTAATTCTTCTGTCTTTTTAAAATGGACATGAACACCCCTGATAAAAATTGCCAATTGGGCAGTATCTGTCATATCTGTGCTTTCATTCAATGCTAGAGCATAAAATATAAACTCGGATGCTCGACTTTTCAAATTACCTTCAATATGTTTTCCAATGTCGTCCACACGCCTAGTAATAGTCTAACGAGACAGACTTATTTTTGAGAAATCCTTCTTCTTTTCTGGACACAGAATTTCAACGACGCTCTTCAAACATTCCTTAACCATTTCACCATCTGAATATGGCTTCGATTTTTTGCTAGTATCATGGCTACTGCATAACTAGTTTTTACATAGCATTTTGACTCTGAACCCGCTCTAGTAAATATCTTTTGTTGTGCAGAAATTTTTTTTTTAAGTCATTTACTTGGTTTTGTCGAAATTGCCCTTTGTACTTATCAAACTTATTTGCATGTTTAGTTTCGTAGTGCCGTTTGATGCTATACTCTTTCAAAACAGAAAAAGATTCGTTGCATATCAAGCATATGGGCTTTGTTTTAATTTCCACAAAAAAATAGTTTATAGTCCACCTGTCTTGAAAACTTCTTAATTCTGTGATTCTTCTCTTCTTTGATCCAACGTCTTTACTAGTTGACGCCATGGTAGGTCTTCGTTTTTAATTGAAAAGAATAAAACACCACGAATAATACTAATTAATAATAATTAATTAAATTAAATAACATAAATAAAACGTTTCAGGGTTTACTTACCTATAGAATCGATATGGTAGACAGGATACTTGGTTAAAGTAGTTTGAACTCTTATTATAAATATGATAAATATGTATTTTAACGTCGATCTCAAAATCTCTCCAGACGTAGTGGCGATAATAGAACGAAACTACAGAATAACACGGAACTTTGTCAAGCTGGACTGAAAGTAGTTATGAGTATGAGCCCGATCGCGTTGCGAGCTTCCCGAAGACGCCGAAGACCACAGAACATATATATCAGAAGTTGAAGTCTCATATTAAATGTTATCAACACCTAGTGTCAGACAAAAAACTAAGTAACCCTGAGTGTCAAATAACGGGATATTTGAAACAGCTGAAATCTATGAATTTTCCCGAAAATGCGGGATATTTAAAATAGCTCAAAACCAATGAATTTTTCCAAAAATGCGAGATATTTCAAATTTCTCTTAGCTATAATTTAAAAATTATATGAAACGAACGAATCATGATGTATTGCTCTTTTGATGATATATACAATAAAGTTAACATTTATATTCATTTGACCTAGCTCCGCGGGCCTCGTGTTGGCCACCCCTGGGCTAAAGTATAAGGAAATGTAAATACATTGTTATACTTATTCAAGCGATAGTTGATGTATGGCTAATATAAGATGCTACGAGGAGAATTTAAGAATATTCAGCCAATCCAAACTCTTCAACAATACCATTTACTAAATATGCTGGATATTTATGTAATTTGCTGATAATTTTTAGATTATCAATATGCATAGCATGAAATTTTTTATCTGATAATCTATAAATTCTAAAAAGTTGATTAAGTATAATATTTCTAAACAATTGAATCGAGTTACAGGAATTAAATGGTAATATTTTATTAATGTTAAAATTAAAATATTCTTTTTTATCGTATAAATTAGTAACTATCCCTTTAGTCGGTTCAATAATTAGATTTAAATCCAAAAAATTAATATTATTACTTATAGTATCTTCATTAGGAATTAATTACAAATTATGCAGATGGAAATCAATATCTATGACATAGTTGTCAGTAAAAACTAAACAAATCATAACATCTCTCTCAATATATCTGTAAATTTTATAATCTGTTGAAGTAAAATATTTTTCATAAAGATAAAGGTATAAATTAGCTAACATACTGCTGCTACAGCCACCTTGTGGAACACCTGAGTATAATTTATTACCTTGAAATATATAATTATTGAAAAGAACAATGTGGAAAAGTTTAGGAAAATTGGTAAATATAGTATGAGTGGATTGATTACGATATATAGAAATGTCGGAGATTTTGAATAAACACCAAGACAAATTACCTATGGGAAATATGAAAGTGAGTATCACTTGCAAGTACAATACCTATTAGAAGAAAGGTGTATAATTACAACAAGGTATGCAAAAAATTAGAGGAAACCGTTAATCAGTGTAAATATCGGAATTATCCCAATTTTATGAATAAAGATTTGGGACACGTTATCACAGGCGATCTCGACATGCTGATAGATAATCAAATAAAAGGTTGGCTTGATCTGGAAACAAAATTCCGTTTTCCCGAAAATGGTAACATAAAATATATTATTATAAAAGACATTGACCAATTTGTATTAAAGAGAGCGATCAAATATAGTTTACCTATAGAGGATTTCAGTAAATGGAAAGAGTGTGTTATAAAAGATTTTTTCAGGTCCTATCGGGGCATTATAGAAAATGTCCAATCATCAATTTTTGGGGAGAATGAGCTGAAATATTTGCAGAGGAGTTTTGTTATAACATACGTTGACAAAGTAACTGCTAACTAAGCATCGATTTATGCACGCGATTGATGGGGGAATGAATGCTATGATGATCAATTTCAAGAGTTGATGAGTCAGACACAATTAGAAATAGAAAATCGTATTACGGCTATATATAAAACTATTGGTTATAAAGATAATAATATTCGTTTTCCTTATTTGACATTAATCCCTAAGTTTCATA
The DNA here is from genome assembly GCA_951213105.1 of Amaurobius ferox. Lineage (NCBI taxonomy): Eukaryota > Metazoa > Arthropoda > Arachnida > Araneae > Amaurobiidae > Amaurobius > Amaurobius ferox. The sequence continues at coordinate 140,025,212 of OX578138.1, read as the reverse complement.
AGGATCCGGTAAAGTTTAGGCCTATTACCATAGGCTATAAATCGTACCTTACTATTGCAAATAAGTTACTTCTAAGTACTTTAAAAGTAGTAATTGCAAAAATAAAGTCAAAAGGTGCTTATTACTTTCCTTATATACAATAATGTATAAGGAAAGTATTGTGACGGGGTTGAAAATTCGAATTCAAGTTTTCGACGGGAGAACACGTTTCAAGCATCCCTGATCACGAATCGAGCATTTTTGAAGTGATGTGTGTGTGTGTCAGAGAGTCTATGGAGACGATAACTGACGAACGAATAGACCGATTCGAACGAAATTTAGTACAATAATTACAATACATAAAAACTGTAAACCTATTTTTTTTATACGCAATCGAATGCTCAGAACCTCTCTAAATTTTCGAGTGACATTTTGAAAAAATCGTCAAAAAATCAAAACCGCTAATAAAGTTACGCAAATAGACATTTCTTATGTAATCTTTGATTATAAAACGATTGACATAAATTTTAGAACGCTAATATGAACCGTTCTCGAGATATTGCATATTTTTTCAAAAAAATTATCAAAAAGTCATATAAAATAAAAAAAAATATTTCCTATTGAGAGACATGTTCACTTTTCATATGTAATACCATGCGGTAAATTTAGTGACATCATTCTCGTGGATCTAGCTCGTTCCTTTCATGAAAAAAGATACTTTGAGTAATACTTTTGTATTTAAACTCAAATAGTAATTTATCTGCTGTAAGAATAACTTATTTCTCCGTCCATAACGCTTGGCGAAATTTTGGCGACGAATTTAGTGGAATGTCGCCAAATTGGCGACTTTTTTAAATGTTGCTAAATTAACGAAAAACTCGCCAAATGGATAAAAATGACGCTAAATCAATGAAAATGACGACTCATCGACGAAAATTCAATATCTTGGAAAGAATATAAATATCTACTATAAAAATAATCTATTTTTTTTTTTTTTTTTCTGCAAAAGTAGTAAATTCATTGCATTATATAAGGAAAGTCATGTGCTGCCCACATCAGATTTTTTTTATTTATAATAGCCAAGAATATCAAGAAAATTGATGTGATTCCAAACATCTTATTTTTTCAAAGTTTTGATTTTAGTGACGTATTTAGTAACATTGATGTAAACGACCCGTATGAAATCATCATAGATCTATCTGTATGAGCCATACGATGTTAATTCCTGTATGACAAGAGGTAAATTATAAGGCCTTTGTGAAAATGGTACTGTTTAAATACAATGAAAACAAATTTTACAAACAGTTGCATGGAATCCCTATTGGGGGGGGGGGGCAATTGTTCATCCATTCTAGCCGATTTATATTTACATAAATACGAAGAGGGAACTCATGTTTTAAACGAGGTTGGATTTGTACTTTACGTTGACGTTATCCTATGAGCGAGTGAATGTGAGGAATTTGAATTGGATTTCAGTTTTTATCCAAGTTGTTTAAAATTGGTGGAGACTAGGCAAAACGATAATGGAAGTTTGAATTTTCTGGACGTGAATATTAATAAAAATACAGATGGCAAAACGTTTTATCGATTGTTAAAAAAACTCTTATTAGGTTTCAACATTAATTATTTAACACCATGGAAGTCTTCTACACAAAAATGTGTATAGAAATATCATCATAAACCAATTAAAACGCAGTAAAAGGTTGAACAGTGGAGTTGAAGATCGATATGTTTGTGATAGGTACTTTTTAAACAAAGCGGTAGAACAGGGATATCCTAAAGGTTTTTTATGTCGGATTGTCTGTAGTTTCTACGGCATAACCGTGGCGGAAGGTCACTGCTGGTATTTGGACTCAGATAAAACACGACAGCGCGAATTTTCGGTTTAGTAACATAATTCACTACCGTGTTATGGAACGGTATACGTTAAGGGGAGGTTCGAGCAGATTAAACTTGCATTTGGATACAGCTTAGTTTTCTACACCTTTAAATGCTATTACTACTGTGGTACAATTTGTGGATATAGGATGTAGTGAATTGTTACATTTTACGTATTCTTTTAAAATTCTACTGTGTTTTGCTTTGGTTACACATATTCTGGGTATGTAATTGAGAGAATTTGATATCATTTCTTACTTTATGTGGTCATTTATCCGTTTTTTCCACTGTTGATACTATTGTATTTACTTGTATGGATTGGCAAGTGTATCCAGGAGTGTTGTCGCGACACAAAGTTTCCTTAGCCGGAGAGTGGGGATCACAACTCCCCCACGCCCAAACTTGAGGTAACTTCCTTTCTTTGTATGTTTCCATATTGGGTTATATCTTTTAATATTCTTGAAAGTGTTGCGTCGCGCCTTTTAACTGAGATTTAAGTCATTCATTTAAGCGTTTTATTTCTTACATATATACACACACACATATGTATATATATATATATATATATATATATATATATATATATATATATATATTATATATATATACACTACTGGCCATCCAAAATGCAACACCATGAAGGAAGCATCCAATAAGCATGAAATTTTCACCATGCGTAGACCCCGATAGCATATACAAATGATCAGAATTTTAGTTCATATGCAAATCATGTGCGCCAGTAGCGCCACCTACAAGCGGTCCTTCACCTGACGTTATGGTTTGGGGTGGCATTGGATTTTACTCCCGCACCCCCCTAATACGCATTGCCGGTACACTCAACAGCCACCGCTACATTTATGAAGTTTTGGAGCCTGTTGTCCTACCTTACATTCAAGGCTTGTCTGCGGCCAAGTTTCAACAGGACAATGCGAGACCACACGTGGCACATATCGTTCAGCATTTCTTCATTGCCCACCAAGTTCCACTGCTCCCTTGGCCCGCCCGTTCTTCAGATCTGTCTCTCATTGAACACGTCTGGTCAATGATTGGCAAACACCACCAGCTGCTACGACAGATGAAGTTTGGCAACGTGTGGAAGCAGTATGGACTGGCATGCCCCAAGAACACATCCAAAGTCTCTTTCTTTCAATGCCGAGGCGTGTAGCAGCAGTTATTGTCAGGCACGGCGTCTGCACAAAATACTGATTTCTTCGTGTTCTGCAAGTCGAAAGGGAGCTGTATTTCCAATCAATTCATCCTTGTACTTGATGTTCTTTGTCCAATAAATTTGGCTTTGATATCTATTGTCTTTCATGGTGTTGCATTTTGGATGGCCAGCAGTATATATATATATATATATATATATATATATATATATATATATATATATATATATATATATATATATACAGGGTGTCCCAGAAATGACTGACACATTTGAAAAATGCATTATTGATGATTTCCATAAGATATGATTTCCATAAAATAAATATAATTAAACGAAATATTCAAAATATAAACATTTCTTCCAGTCACATAAATCAACCTGCTATCAGGAATCTTAAATTCACTTAGTTCGGTTATGAGCAGAGAGAAAAGTAGTCGCATTTTCCAGCTTTTGTGAATCTCGTCTTATCTACGACTAAAAATATTCAATAAAATTCTGAAGACAAAAGCAATAATTTTAATAGTCTATTATATCAAAGTTCATTAGAAATTTTCTATTGTGTCAATTTTGCGTGGTCTCTGGTAAAACAGGGCTTCACACCATTTCTGCGGCGACCTTTGGGCCACGTTTAGAGCGTGAGCGTCTCTTTTTGGATGAACCCTTCCGGCGTCCAGAACGTCCCCTCTTTTTGCTGGAGGAACGCTTCCTTCGTCGACCCGTTGACTTGCCTCTTTTGGAACGGCTTCTACTCCGTCTGCGTTTAGCCTCTTTCACCTGAGGCACAAAAAAAAAAACTTTAAATTTTATAATTTGCGCAGTAAATTAAATACTGCTAATTCATTGATTAGTAAGACTGCTATCTATTTGGGTGGCATTTTGCTGAGGTCGTTAATTATTTGCAATTTTCAACTGTATAACTGGTATTTCTAAAGACACTTCATACATTACATGAAGAAAAGCTAATTACTCATAATTGTTTATGTCAGTGGTTCCTAGTCAATGATTTCCAATTGCTCGACATGAAGAAATTAGTTGAAAGTTGAGTCTAACTGCATAACTAAAACTGAGAACCATTTTCACAGCAAATCAATCTTAGGGATCATGCTCAATACTGGCTTGTCGGAGCTGCTTAAATCAATGGTGAGCATGAAGCCAGAACAGATGCTTTATCGCCATACTGCTTAGATTAATGGCTCAAAACAGGTGGTTCATTTCAGTGTGTAAAATTGTCTATATTATAGAGACACCTTCTTTAATTCTTCAATATATTTAAATGTATATATTGAGTACGGATTTAAAAAAATATATTTATGTGTTAAATTTTGAAATATTGTTGGATATAACAATAAGTACAACTGCTGCTTGTCAGAATATTTTCAAATACTTCCTTAAAGGAAACAGGCATATGAAAAAATAGGTGACTTTCAATTGATTCGTGGGCGATTATAGCCTTCTTCTTCAAGCTAAAAATCAACCTCTCAGAAAGTGCTGCATGATAGCAAACAGACTCCTTTTTTCTTATCTCCAGTATCATGCTTTGGTAATTTTTAAGTAAATTGTATGTTATTTGAATTATGTGGCTAATATAGGACTCCAAACATGGTTGTCTTCAAATTTTTGCTAGTTCTTTAATTATTGATGTCTGTCCAGTTATATTTTAATTAACTGATTTTAAAATTTCGAATTAAATATTACAGACACCGGTAACATCATACTCAATTTCCAAATCGCCTGTTTTGAAATAAAACCATTCTCACGATACAAGTAAAGTCTCAATCGAAAAGTGAGAATCACAATTGCCCATATCGTCCGCAAACTGCGTAATTTTTCCAACACTCCATTTTGACCGTTTATGAAAACACGAAAGGAACTAAATGGCTCCAACACTCCCCCGCGATCTATGAACACACATCAGTACGTTTCCTACTTTCGCAAAGTAGAAAAAAATAAAACATTCAAAACCTCTCTCCGAAAGTTTCTTCCCGAATGTCAAAAACATATCCAATGCGCACGACCCGCTTACCCCTCTTTAAAATGGCTTTGATCCAAAAAGGGAGGAACTCATAATCTCCGTCGAAGTGCAAGACGGTGCATTGCGATGACCGAAGGCGATCGCACAAAATATTGCAAAATTAAAAATTACTTATGAAATTGAAAAACACATTTTTCTATTAGATTGTCAAGATATAGGGGAAATTTAAGCCAAATTGTAGAATTATGCGGTTCACTCCCAGAGACAGGTACCGTCGTTTGTTTTTCATATTATTATTTTTTTTATTTGTCGCGCCATAAGCAGAGTGCTATGTTGCGATCTTGGCGACATTTGGTAACTCTAACAAACCTCTTTAGGGAAACGTGTGCAGAACAGCAGCTCATTTCTTGCTTTTGCTGCTCTGCTCGGTCATTTCAAACGTTTTTTGATTAACCAGCGACGTTGATTTTGGGGTACAAGCAGTACAACCACATATTGATTTTAGAATTTGATAAATTGGAGCAAGATTTGGAGATCTTTTTTCATCCTTTTTCAAGTTTCTTTGATTTCTTTTGTGTGTACTAAATGGCTGTGAAGAGTGAAAAATTTGTATTGTTTTTTTCTTATGGTTTGAATGATAGAGGTAAAATGAATGTGATTGCATTGTGTATGAATCAGTGGTTGATTGCAAGTGGATACGAATGTTCTAAGTTCCGCGTTTTATCAAATTTCTTCTAAATATTGTTTTCAGTCAAAATTTTTCTAAGTATCATTTTTTATCAAATTTCGGTACTTTTCGGATAACGAAGCGACCGTCGGATCTGGTCACAATATGGCAACAGGTTTTTGTACAACAGTTGGTCGGTAGTAATTGGAATATGGATCTACGCGCTCGTCTGCTAAAAAAGCATCACAGAATCCAGTCTCGCTGGCTGGTTCCGCTGGCGAGGCGAATCCTGTTGGATCTCTCACGTAACAAAAGCTGTTTGTGCAAAAGGTGTTCCATATCTCATAGAGCACACGCTTACGTCCGCTTCGCGGACGTAACATGAAAATCACTCTATGAGACACGGAACACAAATAGCTGTCACTTCATGCGACCTCCGACAGACAGCGGGACCGAATTCTGCGATGTTTTTAGCGGCGTAGATCCATGACGGAATTGCTACATCACTCTTTAAACCACGGAGCACCTGTTGCACAAATAGCTGTTGCTACATGCAACCTCCGACAGCCAACGAAGCCGGATTCTGAGATGTTTTTAGCAGGCGAGCGTAGCGAGGTACGCTCGCGAAGCTGACGTAGATTCGTGTTTGAATTGCTACATCAATATATGAGCCACGTAACATCTGTTGCACAAATAGCTGTTACTACGTGCGACCTCCGACAACAAGAGGGACCGGATTCTGTGATGTTTTTCTAGCGGGAGTAGACCCATGTTCGAAATACTACAGATCAACTATTGCACAAACGGCTGTTTCCATATAGCGACCTTCGACAGAGAACGACTGGCCGAAAAATACTTAAATTTCTTCTAAGTATCAACCTTTAAAAATTTCTTTAAAAGTTTCGTTTTTATCGTTTTTTATTAAATTTCTTAGTATCAACTTTAAAAAAAAAAAGGCTAAATCCCTGAGACCGGTACAGTTTTTTTTTATCGCGCCAAATCGGCGATAAGAGGAGTGCTATGTTGCGACCCTGGTAACTCTTTCACTCTTCATAATCATGCTAACCTTGCGAATTGGTTGGATACTACAGCAACTGTCTCACCATCGGGCGCCAGAAAAGTCGCCAAATTCAAGACCGTACCGGTCTTTGGGATAATGCAAAAAAAAAATTTAGTTGTATGTTTTAAATAGTTAGGATATTGTTAAATTTGCAAAAAGATGGAAATGCCATTCTATAAGCTAAAGATGCATTTTAAAAACATCTTGCGCCGTAAGAGAAGTGGCACCAAAAAAGTCGTCAAATTCTGGACTCCTACCGGGGTCCATTTCGCCAGCCCCGCCCATCTCGAGTTTAAAGTTCAAATTAGGCTCAATCGTTAGTGCATCGTTAGTGCACGTTAGTGCACGTAAGCATTTCGTTAGTGCACAGCCCCCTCTTCAGGTATTACAAATAATAAAAATAACATGGGCGGGGCTGGGGAAATGGCCTCCCCACCCACCAACCTCGAATTATAAGTTCAGACTAGGCTCAATCGTTAGTGCATCGTTAGTGCACGTTAGTGCACGTATGCATTTCGTTAGTGCACAGTCCCCCCTTCAGGTCCTGCGAAAATAAAAATAACATGGGCGGGGCTGGGGAAATGGCCTCCCCACCCACCAACCTCGAATTATAAGTTCAGATTAGGCTCAATCGTTAGTGCATCGTTAGTGCACGTTAGTGCACGTATGCATTTCGTTAGTGCACAGTCCCCCCTTCAGGTGCTGCGAAAATAAAAATAACATGGGCGGGGCTGGGGAAATGGCCTCCCCACCCACCAACCTCGAATTATAAGTTCAGATTAGGCTCAATCGTTAGTGCATCGTTAGTGCACGTTAGTGCACGTATGCATTTCGTTAGTGCACAGTCCCCCCTTCAGGTGCTGCGAAAATAAGAATACATGGGCGGGGCTGGGGAAATGGCGTCCCCACCCACCAACCTCGAATTATAAGTTCAGATTAGGCTCAATCGTTAGTGTACGTATGCATTTCGTTAGTGCACCCCCCCCCCCTCAAGTAATACAAAAATGAAAATATATAAAAATTGTAAGGACGAAGCACAGTGCTGTACAGGAGATAGAGACAATCTAACACTAATCTAACACTAATCTAACACTAATCTAACACTAGAGACAATCTAACACTAACGATGGAACCTAATCAGAACGTATAATTCGAGGTGGGTGGGGAGGCCATTTCCCCAGCCCCGCCCATGTTATTTTTATTTTCGCAGCACCTGAAGGGGGACTGTGCACTAACGAAATGCATACGTGCACTAACGTGCACTAACGATGCACTAACGATTGAGCCTAATCTGAACTTATAATTCGAGGTGGATGGGTGGGGAGGACATTTCCCCAGCCCCGCCCATGTTATATTTATTTTCGCAGCACCTGAAGGGGGACTGTGCACTAACGAAATGCATACGTGCACTAACGTGCACTAACGACGCACTAACGATTGAGCCTAATCTGAACTTATAATTCGAGGTGGGTGGGTGGGGAGGCCATTTCCCCAGCCCCGCCCATGTTATTTTTATTTTCGTTGCACCTGAAGGGGGGACTGTGCACTAACGAAATGCATACGTGCACTAACGTGCACTAACGACGCACTAACGATTGAGCCTAATCTGAACTTATAATTCGAGGTGGGTGGGTGGGGAGGCCATTTCCCCAGCCCCGCCCATGTTATCTTTATTTTCGCAGCACCTGAAGAGGGGACTGTGCACTAACGAAATGCATACGTGCACTAACGTGCACTAACGATGCACTAACGATTGAGCCTAATCTGAACTTATAATTCGAGGTGGGTGTGTGGGGAGGCCATTTCCCCAGCCCCGCCCATGTTATTTTTATTTTTTGTAATACCTGAAGAGGGGGCTGTGCACTAACGAAATGCTTACGTGCACTAACGTGCACTAACGATTGAGCCTAATTTGAACTTATAATTCGAGGTGGGTGGGTGGGGAGGCCATTTCCCCAGCCCCGCCCATGTTATATTTATTTTCGCAGCACCTGAAGGGGGACAGTGCACTAACGAAATGCATACGTGCACTAACGTGCACTAACGATGCACTAACGATTGAGCCTAATTTGAACTTATAATTCGAGGTGGGTGGGTGGGGAGGCCATTTCCCCAGCCCCGCCCATGTTATTTTTATTTTCGCAGCACCTGAAGGGGGACTGTGCACTAACGAAATGCATACGTGCACTAACGTGCACTAACGATGCACTAACGATTGAGCTTAATTTGAACTTATAATTCGAGATGGGTGGGTGGGGAGGCCATTTCCCCAACCCCGCCCATGTTATCTTTATTTTCGCAGCACCTGAAGGGGGGACTGTGCTCTAACGAAATGCATACGTGCACTAACGTGCACTAACGATGCACTAACGATTGAGCCTAATCTGAACTTATAATTCGAGGTGGGTGGGTGGGGAGGCCATTTCCCCAGCCCCGCCCATGTTATATTTATTTTCGCAGCACCTGAAGGGGGACAGTGCACTAACGAAATGCATACGTGCACTAACGTGCACTAACGATGCACTAACGATTGAGCCTAATTTGAACTTATAATTCGAGGTGGGTGGGTGGGGAGGCCATTTCCCCAGCCCCGCCCATGTTATTTTTATTTTCGTTGCACCTGAAGGGGGGACTGTGCACTAACGAAATGCATACGTGCACTAACGACGCACTAACGATTGAGCCTAATCTGAACTTATAATTCGAGGTGGGTGGGTGGGGAGGTCATTTCCCCAGCCCCGCCCATGTTATCTTTATTTTCGCAGCACCTGAAGAGGGGACTGTGCACTAACGAAATGCATACGTGCACTAACGTGCACTAACGATGCACTAACGATTGAGCCTAATCTGAACTTATAATTCGAGGTGGGTGTGTGGGGAGGCCATTTCCCCAGCCCCGCCCATGTTATTTTTGTTTTTTGTAATACCTGAAGAGGGGGCTGTGCACTAACGAAATGCTTACGTGCACTAACGTGCACTAACGATGCACTAACGATTGAGCCTAATTTGAACTTTAAACTCGAGATGGGCGGGGCTGGCGAAATGGACCTCTCCTACCGGCCCTTGGGAAAATACCAAATATTTTTCTTTAAAAAGTAACGATGAGTTAGCTATATAAAGGTTACGTAAGTGAAAAATAAACAAGAATTTTTAAAAATTAAAATTAGTAAAAATTATACTAAATTTTTTTACATGTATTTTGAAACATTAAGTTTTATTATTATTTTAATATGTTCCAATCTGAGTTTGCATCGATTTGCATTTTTCGTATTTTTTTTTTAAATATTTAAAATGTGCTTCTTCGCCGTTTCATAACAACAATGTAGTTTCGGATCGCCAAATTGGCATCGAAATTGCGCCATCGGAGGTCGATGTAATATAGAAGTATCGTTACAAGTACCGTTTAATATAGAAGTACCATAATAAAAAATTATTTTCAAATTTTAAAAGTAAAAAAGAACATTTTAAATTTAAATATATATTTTTTAAGTAACGATGAGCTATATAAAGTTTACATACTTGAAAAATAAGCAAGAGTTTTTGCAAATTTAAATTAGTAAAAATTAAATTAAATTTTTGACATTTATTCTGAAACATTAAGATTTTATTATTATTTTAATATATTTCAATCTGAATTTCCCTTAATTTGTATTTTTGGTATTTTTTTTAATTATTTAAAATGTGCTTCATAGCCGTTTCATGACAATATGGTTTCGAATCGCCAAATTGACATCTAAAATGCTCCATCAGAGGTCGATGTAATATATAAGTACCGTTACAAGTACCGTTTAATATAAAAGTACCGTAATAAAAAATCATTTTCAAATTTTAAAAAAAAAAGAAACATTTTTGGATTTCAATATTTTTATTTGTAAATTAAGAATAAGCTCTCAACAGGTAAGCTCTACACATTTTGCATAATTGAAAAATAAGCAAAACACTTTAAAAACTAAATTAGTAAAAACTAAAAGGTTTTGACATTTATTCTAAAATATTAAGGTTTACTATAATTTTAATGTATTCTAATCTAGTTTTCCAACATATTATATTTTTCAATTACTTAAAATTTGTTTCATCGCTGTTCCGTGACAACAATGTAGTTTCTGATCGCCAAATTGACACTTAAAGTGTGCCATGGAGATACATATAATATGGAATGACAGCTTAAATAATTGTGGTAAATTTGGAACACATGGAAATCACTAACCTAGCAATATTTTTGCCAAGCAGAAATTTGACTAAAATTTCCAGACAATTTGACTAAAAAGGCAATGATACATTTGTCATCATTCGGAGTAAGTGCCACATTCTTGGAATGATCTAAATAATTAATTAAAAATATTTTGGTTTTCATTATAATAAATTTTAATAAATTGACAAAAATTTGCGAATTCTGTAAAGTTTACCATATTTTCAACTTAAAGAAAAATTTATATTATAATTTATACCTGGTTTTTAAACCAATTGAAACGTTTAAAGAGTTTTTGTAAAGAAAAGCATTTGTAAAGATTTTTACCTTAAAATTTCCTCCTTCTTTTACAAGTGTTCCACGATCCATAGCAGTTTTCAAGGATAATTTCAACATGACATCCTGAGCTGCAATATCCACCTTCTTCTCGTCTCTGAGAAATTTCTTCAAATCACGAAGGGAAACACCTGATTTACCCTGAAGTTTGCGGATAGCGTTGAGGGCTATTCTGCCAACATTCACTTTACCTGCATCCTTAAGAACTGGCTTCTTTTTTTCATTCTCCATCTTACAGAGTGCAGTTTTCAAAGAGATAAATAGCAACAAGAATTTCTATTAGTCAAATTATTGAATCGAAAAATTGTTTAAAATTGAGACTGGAATGGCGAGGATGATTAATAAATATGAATGGAAGATGTTTAAATTTTAGAACAGTGAACGTGAAATTATTCTTATATTCGCTCGTGTCCATATTACATCAATGCCATTTTTGAGAAAAATATCAACAGTGTGTGCAATCCGATGAAGCCGAAATAGTTTTGCGTGAATATCATCATGTAAAATAAAACTCCGATAGAGATCAATACGTTTATTCCTTCCTTTCAGTCACTGAATGTTTCGTATTTTCGAGATGTTTAAATAAAATTACAGGTAAAATAAATTATTGTAGTTCTGTGATAATTAAAAAAATCTGATGTGGGCAGTACATGACTTTCCTTATATAATGGAATCAATTTACTACTTTTACAGTAAAAAAAATAGATTATTTTTATAGTAGTTAATTATATTCTTTCCAAGATATTGAATTTTCTTCAATGAGTCGTCATTTTCCATGTCGTCATCATAAATGAGTCGTCATTGATTTGGCGTCATTTTTATCCATTTGGCGAGTTTTTCATTAAGTTAGCAACATTTAAAAAAGTCACCAAGTTGGCGACATTCCACCAAATTCGTCGCCAAAATCTCGTCAAGCGTTATAAACGAAAAAATAAGTTATTCTTACAGCAGATAAATGTCTCTTGGCGTTCAAATACAAAAGTATTACTCAAAGTATCTTTTTTCATGAATGGAACGAGCTAGATCCACGAGAATAATGTCACCAAATTTATCCCATGGTATTACATATGAAAAGTGAACTTGTTTCTCAATAGGAAATATTTATTTTTTATTAACACTTTACAACAAAGTTGAAAAGTGTTTATGACTTTGTTCATTCTGTCTGTCTGTCTGTCTGTCCGTTAGCACGATAACTGCCGTAAAAATGACTTAATCAAAATGAAATTTTAGTATGTTGTTCAGACGGTCTGTAGGACCTATGGGAATATAAATAAATAATATCACCCAATTAGTTTTGGATTGAACCCGGGTTGAAAAAATGAAATACATTGAGCCCTATGGGACCTAATTTTTCAAACATTTTTTAAGCGGATTTAAAATTCACAAATTGCTTCGAAAATTTTAGGTAATATTCAAATTGTTCCATAAAATATATAAAAAAAAATTCAGCGAAATATATTCAGTAGTTTTTTAAATAAAAATTAAAATAATAATAACACCTCTTATATGAAACGATCACGTGACCATGATATGAAAGTAGCACGAGATCCACTTCAAAATGATATATGACATCCATCTTGTCTCAAAATCGTGATTCTTAAAGTTTTTTTTATTTCATATTAAGTGTTGTATCCGTCCTAAAACCACTTTATTTTGGTTTAAATTCTCTGCATCTACATACTAAATCAACGCAATTACAATATATATGAGTTTAAATGCTCATCCAAATTTGATTATTTCTACAACGAAGCCTATTTTTCACTTATGTAAAATGTAAACAGCAAAATATGTAGGATGAGTTGTATAGAAATTGCTGTACTTTTTTAACGCAAAAGAATTTAGCTCATGGAGTCTGCATAGCTGATATGAAAGAAATATTCATTGACTTTACCGAGAGAAGGACGATTTTTTGCGATGAAGTTTTAAGCATAGAGTTTAACTACTTGTAGCTCCATGGTCTTAATTTTTAAATAAAATAAATTATTATAGTATTGTGATGAATGACATGAATGGGAAATTATTTATGAATGAAATGCTGCTTTTTTAGAGAGAGACAGGCGTGTTATTTTTCTATGACGTCATTTGAATGAATTTCATTTGTTTTCGATGAAGTTTTTAAATATAATAAATTATCGTGGTATTATGATAATTCTAAAATTATTATCGAGTAATATATCACATTTTAGAGATGTTTAAACCAGGAAATTTATATTTCAATGCCGTCATTTGAATGAAATTCATTTTTTTCGATGAAGGTTTAAGTTTTCAAATATAATAAATCAATGTAGTATTGTGAGAAGTTTTAAAATATTACCGAGGAATGTATTGCATTTTAGACATGTTTAAATAAAATTGCATTGCTGTTGGAAAGTGTTTCATAATCAATGCTTTAAGCATGATTGATCTTTCTTGTTTTATACGATTTTTTGATAATTTTTTTGAAAAATGTGCAACATCTCGAAAACGGTTCTAAAATTAATTTATAGCGTTCTAAAATTAATGTTAGCGTTCTAAAATTAATGTCAATCGTTTTCTAATGAAAAATTACATAAGAAATGTCTATTTGCGTAACTTTATTAGCGGTTTTGATTTTTTGAGAATTTTTTCAAAATTTCACTCGAAAATTTAGGGGGGTTCTGAACATTCGATTGCGTATAAAAACAATAGGTTTCAGTGCTTACGGATTGGGATTTTTGTACCAAATTTCGTTCGAATCGGTCCATTCATTTGTCTGTTATCGTCTCCACAGACTAACTGACACACACACACACACACACACATACTTTCACACACACACACACAGAGACATCACTTCAAAAATGTTTGATTCGTGATCAAGGATGCTTGAAACGTGCGCTCCCGTCGAAAACTCCAACCCCGTTACAATACTTTCCTTATACATTATGTATATAAGGAAAGTAATACATGATTGAACCAACCTAATATTTCTAATTGTCAAGCAAATAAAGTCCACAGGGTGTCCCCAAAAGATTGAAACGCGTTTTAATTATTTACCTGTTGGAGATAAGTGGGCAATGTAAATTGCAAAAATGTTGAAAGTAAGGTAGGAAATACAGGTAAGACTACGTTAATGAAATAGTTCTCCCATTAATTTTCAAAAAGTTACACTTTTTAAATTTTTATACGACCCCCCTTAGACAAATTGGGTCAATCAGAAAATTTTTATTTTTAATGCAACAAGATCATTAAAAAATCCGCATATCTGTATCTTTAAAATCAACTGAATTATGATAAAGGAAAAAATCTGACACTTTTCCGTACCATCTGAAAGGCTGTTTCATTAGTGAAAATAAGGATCATAAACAAATTGACGATGGAAATTGTTAAGATCAAAAATACGTTAATATGTGTCAACATTTTTTATCACAAATGCATCTAAATAAAGCATTACACAGACAGAGATCATATAAAGCAGTGGTACTCACTACGCGGTTAGGGCACATAATTAAAATAAGCATACATTGATAGAAGACCACTGATATAAAGGGACAAATTTCGTTACAAATACTAGATATATACAATTCACAAAACGCAATTCACAAAGCATTCTCAAAATGTTTTCCTTCAACTCCAATACATAACTGAGGTCTTCTAATAATGCTTCTGTAAATATTTTGTAGTTCTTCACCACTAATATTGTTGAGGCATCAATTATCTTTTATTTAAGGTCAATTGCGTTTAGTGGGCGAGTATTATAAACTAGTGCTTGAAGACTACCCCATAAGTAAGAATCGAGAGTGGTTAAATCAGGGGATCAGGTGGGTCATTCTGTGGCTCCATTCAAACCAATCCACTGTTTATCAAAGTTTTCGGGGAGTCAGTTTGTCACAATTATAGCCTGATGTGCAGGCCCGCCATCTTGTTGATAATACATGTTTTTTAGATGCGATAATACTGTCGTCTCCATAAAATCCGTTACAGTACCGTTTAAATAAGCTGCATGTATTTTTGTTGCATGTATTGCATGTATTTTGTTCGGAGCTGTAAGAGTCCCTTCATAAAACGCAGGACCAATCAGTTTTCCATTCCAAATCCCGCACCATACAGACACAGAAAACTTTATCTGGTGATGTATTTCACGGACAAAAAATGGTTTCGTATTATCCCAATAATGATCGTTATGAGAATTGATTGCTCCATCTTCCGTAAACAAACATTCATCAATCCACAGAATGTTCTCAACAAAGTTCGAATTGATGTCTTGTTGGATTAACAACCAGTTGCAGAATGGTACACGCCCGTCAAAATCGGAGGGATGAAATGCTTGAAGTCCATAAATACAAAATGGATGCTAATGGTATTTTCCAAGTATTCTAGCAATTGGCATCCTAGGTGGCCCAAAGTTTGGCTTGCTTTTCGAATGCTTGTTCGTGGGTTGAAAGAAAAATATGCGATGATGTCAGTTTCTTTGGTCCTCCGTGTACAAACGATTTCTTCCAGGGCCAGGTCTTGGATGAAATTCTCCTCACCATCCCTTAAACAAATGTACGTGAAATTTCAGGCAAGTTTGGATATCACCGTTCAAAATCCTGAGCAGTTTCTGTAGAACTTTTATTACACAGAGCATAAATAATTGTTAATTGGAAAAGATCGTTATTTGTTAAAAATACCATAATGCACAACCAGTTGCTTGTTCTTAATTCGTCAATTCATAACTAAACATGCTGACGATTCACTGAATGATTTCTAATCTTCTTTATTTTGGTATAATATTAAAAAAAAGTTTGGTTGTATTGAATAGAAATAATACTGAGAATAAATACGTGAATTAAAAAATAAATCGTCTGCATTTCATTCTTCAGTTTTTTTTAAATAATTTTACTATAAACATTTGAAACGGCTAAATTAGAGTTAAAGGAAAGAAAAAACAGTCTGTGACTTCTATTCTTCATTTTGAAAAATTGTGTTAAATTTCAGAATCAAATACATACTTGCATTTGTTTACTTATATATTTTAATTGTTTCAAATAAAAAATGGCATGTCTCAATGTGAAAAGTACTTAAGAATCCGTGATTGCATCGTGAGCCTACGCGGAATTCGCTAAAATGGCTCCTATGTATTATAATCCAGTTTTATATTTTTTGTGATATGTCACAACTTTACATTTCTAATGTGATATAGAGTCCCCATTCACAATGTTCAATTTTCAATTAAATATAACTCGCTCAATTTTAAAGATACAGATATGCGGGGTTTTTTAATGATCTTGTTGCATTAAAAAAAAAATCCTGATTGACCCAATTTGTCTAAGGGGGGTCATATAAAAATTTAAAAAGTGTAACTTTAAGAAAATGAATGAGAGGACTATTTCATTAACGCTGTCTTATTTCCTACCTTACTTTCGACATTTTTGAATTTACATTGCCCACTTATCTCCAACAGGTAAAGAATTAAAACGCGTTTCAATCTTTTTGGGACATCCTGTATACAAGTTATAAAGTCCACTTCGACGACAAGAACATGAAATTACATCCCAGAAGCTCAATTCGGCTAGCCCATAGGTTCTCAACCTTTTTTTGCCCACCGCCCAATTTGAGAATATTTCTTTTCCTAATGCCCCCCCCCCAATTTTTTTTACTTGCAAATCTGAAACAGCTATTGCCACGATTATATTTAAACGCGTAATATTATATACTATAGTCGTAAAATAGGATATGGCCCTATCCTATTTCTGAGTTTAAAGAAGACTGTTTCAATGAGAACAATTAAAACGCATACTTAATTATATTGAAAAGTATTTTTATTAACATTCAAAAGACATTGAATTTATAACTTATCTAATGAGAAGGTTGAATTTGATGCATTTTAAGGAGTTTGTTAATATCAGGCTCGATTTTACTTCGAACAACCGTAAGTCGCCGCGTTCAGTAACATGGAGCCGATTTCTCTTTTTAGTTACCAACGTTGCTACGGCACTAAATCCACGTTCAGCTAAATAGGAAGATGGGAATGCTATCAGAAATCGTTGAACAATCGACCATAATCCTATGTACAGTTGCAAAATCGGCTTCTGCAGCCAAAATTCTTGGTAGCCATTCTTGAATTTAATTTTTTATTTCTCATTTGTCGTCAGTTCCATTAGTTCTTCTTCTAACTGGGATGATCCTGCTGTGTTGACATTTGAAAAAGGATCCAAAATCCAGTCTGGTATGTCCATGTTCAAAATGTCCTGGAATCGTTGCTTGAAATCACTGTGGAGGTTTTCCAAGTGTTGACAGTAAACAAGCAAGTCGTCGTGCTTGAATGATACTGCTGATAAATTTGGGAAGTTATTAAATTCGCGTCTGCCGATATTTCTTTTGTATAATAGCAGTTTGGACACGAAAGCAGCAACGCTATTTTTTATCTTAATCAAGTTTAAGTCGTCGCCTTGAAGTTGGAGATTGACATCATTAAACAATTTATACAGGTCTGTCAAGTACGCAATATCGTTCTTTGATGAGATAAGGTCCTTGTCTTTATTTCCTAGGAACTCTATCACAGATCCAAACAGATTGTAAAATCGAGTCAAACAAGTACCTTTTGACAGCCAGCGCACCTCTGTGTGTAGCAGCAATCTGTTGAAATCTTCATCATTGGCAATGCAAAGCTGACTAAATAATCTGTCATTCAACGAGTTACTTCTGATTTTATTAACTGCTCTGATAACATATTGCAGTGATGTATGGAGGCGTTCACTCAAATTTTTCGCAACCAAATGCTGGCGATTAATTACGCAATGCACAGCAAGCACGTCAGGAACTTTATTTTTTAAGCACGCTATGAAGCCTTTGTGACGCCCTGTCATAGCCGGTGCGCCATCCGTATCAACTGACAAAATATTATTAAAAGGAATTTCCTTTTCGTCACAAAACTTTTCCAGTGTATTAAATATGGTTTCTCCTTTTGTATCTGTTTCCAAATTCGTAGCAAACAATAGTTCTTGACATATTTTCTCATCTTTGATAAACCTCACGTATGACAATAACAATGCTTCATTGGTTGGTAAAGTGGGCTCATCCAACTGAATTGAAAATTGACAAGTTTGCAAATAATTGCACAATGATTCTACAATGTTTTCAGCCATCTCATCAATTCGTCTTTGTACAGAACTATTGCTCAAAGGAGTTTTTCGGATAATATCTGCAGCTGGTTTATGGAGCACAGTGGTTATTACTTCATTTACTGATGGTAAAATTAAATCTTCCCCAATAGTATGTGGTTTGCATGTTTTAGCAATCAACAATGAGATATTGTATGAAGCTCGAAGTCCGTCATCGTCTTGCTTAGAAGCTGATGAAAAAAGTTTTGATACAGTTGGCTGAATTTCGTACTTCTTTTTCATGTCTTGAAAATAGGTCACATCTTTGTCTTTCTAATCCGGGTGTATTTTACTAAAATGATCTTGAAGCCTAGAAGGCTTCATCGCTTCATTTGAAAATGTTTTTTGACAAATAAGGCACATTGGCGGTGATGGATTTGTGGGATTTTTGATAAATCCGTATGTTGTGATACAACCATTCAAAAGACTTAATTAAAGAATAATAAAATCCCCTGAACAATTATATCTCAACACCTGATTGGGTCGGACACTCACATACAATAAAAGGGAAATTTTAATTAATTAAATACTTAATGGAAGGGGATCGTATAGTGGGAAATAGAATTTGGAATATCAATAATAATTGCGTTGTGTTAATTTAAATATTAAACCATACTTGTATGTGAGCGCCTTAAAATTACCTTACCTGTAATTAGATCATTTAATTAAAACCATCAATAATAATATGAAATGTCTCATAATTTTTTGCTGAATATGCTTCAATAGTATGTGCAAAGTCACATATTCGACAATGATGATGGCCACCTCAAGAGTTCCTTTTCTACTGCACTTAAAGTTCAAACTCATTTTGAAGAAGAAAACTATATAATAGCAGAGCTCGGGTCCAAATTATAAAATGTAACACAGCCCAAAGAAAATATGGCTGAAATTTCAATCTTCATGATGACCCTGTTAACCAATCTCCATATCCTGAGGGCAATTCTTTTTTTTGAATAATTCATCAAAAGCAGATGATAGATGATTTTTATAATTATGTCAATTTAATAACCAACATGACGATTCCAATAATGATTCCAAAAAAAACCAAAAATTTATAGTGACAGACGTAACTATTCTTGCAGAAACCATAATTGTATAGTGATTGACAAAAATTCAAATCCACAGAGAATATCCATAGTGACAAATGTTGCTGTCGAACTAAGAAATAAATAAATATTCCTTAACTTGACTCAATTAATTTTAATGAAATGATTAATAGATACTTGCACGCACAATAAATGACTTGATATTGCCATATAAAATCATCATCAGAACAATTTTTTTTCACAACTTCATATTACAGTCAAAACATTCAGTAGATTGCATTCTTTTCACAAACTAATAATATATATATATATTTAACGATGTGTCTTTGATGTATTTAGATTAACATATACCTTTATAAAACAATATTAGAGCTAGGAGTGCCAATGGCACATCTTACCAATTGAAAAGGTGTGCGCGTATGCAGTCATTTTTAAAAAGGACGTACACTGTACGAATAAAAACATGAACTGATAGCAGCACATTATAATTAAAGTTAATAAAAGAGTCAATTGGTCTATTAATGAATATATAAAATAAAAACAATTTTGAATAGAATAATTTGGAATAATAAATTAAATAAAAATAAAATATTTAATGATTTATAAAAAAAATGTTAATTTGGAATAATAAAATAAAGTGTTGTGACGTGTCACAACACCGTACTTAATATAATCCACACTATACTGCCGCCTCTTTTTTTTTGCTTCCGACATGGTTTTTACTTTACAGATACGTGAGTAGTATTAGTGTACTTTTAAAACCCTGTCATCAATTGCTCGCGATAATGTTAATGAAAATAAAATGAACAATCGCTGCCTTTATATAAGTTGGAGACATATAACACGCATCGACAGGAATAAGATAAACATGCAGTGACTCGTTTATAACACCCAGCGCCGAAGCAAATCGCGGGGGCAAGGGTGATGCGGGAGCAGAGTGCGGGTTAGAACAAGCACAGATAATACTGTCAATTCTTGCAGGATTGCAAAAATCACGTTATTTAACAAAAACTTGTTATAACTGAATTGCTACAAGTATATTTTTTGCTATTTTTTATTAACATGCTTTTGTTAACTTTACCTGTATTTATATATGAGATATTTCACGTGAAATTGGAAGATTTGAAAATTTTTAATTCAAATCTAAAATTAAAAATTTTTATATCATCCAATTTAATGTAGATCTGAATGTAATGGAATCTTTAAGTTCGATTTTCATTCACTTCCCGAACTACCGAAATATGTGAATTTTCGCACACGTGATAAAAATAATTAAAATACATACAATAACAAAAATTAACCAATATTAAAGTTTACTTTAGTTAGTACGTGATTAGCGTGTTTTTTTTTTTTGTCTTTTTTAAACTATATTTTTTTAATCTGCCCACCGCCCCTCTGTACCATCTCAACGCCCCCTAATTTTCTCTGGGTCTTCTACTGCCCCCCTGAAAGTCTCAAACGCTCACAAGGGGGCGTTATCGCCCACGTTGAGAACCTATGGGCTAGCCAGTACAAAGATCCGCGTTTCAAGTGCCACACCTACGGGCAGTAACGTGAAATGAGAATCAAAAGTAAAAGAAAATATAACACATTTATTCACAGAAGGTTCTAAGCAATTACTACATTGTACGCTATGCTACATACATTTCATACCTGTCCAAGGAACAAGAGGTTACTTTAGCACACACAAAACATACATTGTAAATAATTGTGATGAGGCCTACAATTGCGTAGCTGGATATTTCCTTCGGTATAAAGTATAAGGTTTAGCTACATGATGCTTGGGTAAAATTTCCCAACTGATCAGAGCAAAACAACTAGACTCGTGGTATTTTGACGCTGGCCATTGCTAGACGCGCATAACGATGTCGTCAATACAGAATGCATATTCGCCAGAAGTAGACTGGAATTCCACCAGATAACCTAGCTTTTTCCGATCAGGCCTAGAAAGTCCAACTAGAACAACTACAGTTCAATGACATCGAGCTAGAATAGCTCACAAAATTCCATGTACCCACATCCGGAATTCGCAGCTAAAACCAAGCGACCTACAAGCTCATATTTAAACCAAAGCCAAACGAAGCAATATCACGGAATGGCGGTAAAGACATGAGCTAATTCCTTACTCCACACCTCGCACTAAATACTCTCAACAAATGCTGCCAACACGCGAAAAGGAACATCGCAAAATAGTTACCTACTTAACTCGAGGGCAACCCGAGCCTGGCCTTCTGCTTATTGCTCCGCTGTTTTGGAACTGGATTCATAAGAGCAAGGCCCCCACAAAGGGGAGGGGGTCAGTTGGGACCATGGTACTGGAGTCCGACGAACAATAGGGGCCCGTGAAGGTGCCTGGAGAAAAAAAAATTTACAGTATTATTTGTGCATATGAATTTATAATAAAAATTCTTTTATAATACAATATAGCATATTTTGTGCAGTTATAAAATTACAAATATGGAATGGATGGAAAGCAAACGCAAGTCTTTTGAAACATTAAAAAAAAACAAAGAATTGTAGAAATTAAACACGTGATACGATAGAGAACTTGTTCTATTTCTTTGATTCCACATTTGTTGCAAAAAAGTGAAAAGAAAAAAAAGACGGAGGGCCAGTAACGTACAAGGAAGATGCCTTGTACACTATCCCATCGACAAGGGATCAGAAAACTGGGTGAGAAAACAATAAATACTTCCCATAAATTGCCCGATTTTCAAGGGAGGGGAAGAACATTTTATTTGAACAATGGTAAACATTAATAACAGAAGAAATCGTAAGAAGTACATGCCAACTTGGCATACAAACATGCTAAGTCAGATCTCTATGCGAAACCGACATTCTGCAGACCTGTTGATTCAGGAATCTTTAGCAGAATCTGGAATGGAATGTGGAATGGTCTGTCATCCAGCTGGCAGATCAGCCTTTCTATATCCGGATCGGCGCATGCGCAGAACTCTGTGTTGCGAGTGATGCCAAACTATTATTGAAACGCATGAGAAAAATTTTAATATATTGGAACAAGTATTAAATTTAATTGAAAATACACCTGATTATGCAACATCTCAACCTACAAATTGGTTTTCTTATCTTGATACATCCGATAAAACAGACATACAAGAATTTAAAGGAGATGATGTAAATACACCTGCTAAAGTTGAGGATATTGCTCTAAACATATTCAATCAAATAAAGATTAAATAAAGGATTTGCGAAAAGATATGAATATACAAAAAAACAGTAAAGTTGTACATATTTATAAACCTTTAAGAAAGATATTTAGCTTCTTAAATGGTTATAAAAAAGCTTTTACGGGATTTACATTCGAATTTACTTTTCAAAGAAATGATTGCAAAAATATGATTTATACGGGTGAACAAAATCACTATAAAGTATATGTTGAAGATATATATCTTTTACTGCCTATTATTAAGTTTAAAAATGATGCCCTTATTAGGTATAATCAGTTAACTAATGATAGTACTCCCATAAAAATAAATGGAATCAATATATTATAATTAGATCCAATACCATACTTAAAAAAATTTAAAAGGAACCCAGTTAATTTGGATTTATATAAAGCATCTATCTTTCAAAAGCTTTCAAAAGATACAATGCGTGAATTGAAAGATGATTTAAATTGGTTATATATAACTAGATATCAAACATTTGGTTTAGGATTTATAGAAGAATTTATGGATAAGTTAGATTTTTGTTATCTCGTTATATACAAATTTGATTTATTACCCGATCATTTTTTTTAATGTTCATTGGAGAAAAATACAAGCTATACAGATGAGTGAATTAAATAAAAAATTTGGCCATGATGAAAAAGAACCCTATGGAGAAAAAATTGTTGAAGAGCTTTGTGAAATTAAAAATACAATAAGAGAATGTGTTTAACTTTTAAAACAAATTGTTAATAAAGAGGTAACGTTTGAAAAATTGTTTACTATTAAATGATTGTTATTTATAGTGATAGGAAACAAAAATATTTTACTAGTTTAAAAAATCAGAAGAAATAATTAAAAAATCAGAAGAAATAATAATATTAGATTCTGTCGCGAACGTTTTGGTATACTCGACAGAGAAGACAAAGTTTTGAAATCAAACACATTTATTAAACATGAAATAACAAGGCAGTTGATCGAAAACAGTGGAGTACAAGCATTTCTCGCAATAACTCAGAGTTACACTCGGTAGGGTGACCATTAAGAACACCCCTGGAGGAAGAGGAACCAAGAGAATACACATATTTTCTGATACATAAAATAAACACAATATTCCTCATATTATACTTGACATTTATATATCACATTTGTATACTTTGAACATATACGACATTTTCATATAACATCATCAATGACTTGATACTCACGAGGATTTGACAATTAACACTGTATTCGTTAGGTGGAAGACTAAATATATATAAAACTTTACCTCGTCTCTTTTAAATATAACATTTACAATTCTGTACCATGGGAAAGGATATCAGGATGGACTCTCGGCATAAACTCATCGAGATTCTTGCGCAGAACAAAATCCATAATGGTCGGGAAACTTGACTACACAACATCATGCTGGCGGAATTCGACATCTTGGTTGGTTACGGAGATTGGTTGATTCGTACCTTAGGACACAAGGAGGAGTCAGGCAAATACAAATCGCTGTAAAATGAGCTTTCCCTCTAGCCCTATTAGCGATTCAAGCCGACCAGCGAAAGAACCATTTTCTCTTTTCACAAGACTCATTATTCCATTACTACCAGGCTGATTCATTTAAAAACACGAGTGACTCATCTCTGAACCGAGCCAAACGACTCTACGCACAACTTGTCGAACTATGTTACATATTTTAATCACATCCTTCCACTTTCAAAATTAATCCACCTTTTCTTAAAATTCGCGATCATACGCGAATCAAACACACACGTCTACATTTTTCCACGACTCCTTCCACACTGCTTCCAAAATCCTTTTTCAAACGCGCGCGTGCGCAAAACCTGCAAGTTCCCAACTAGCGACTGAGAAGCGAAAATACAAAACTATTACTATTTTTCTGGAACATAAACACTTTTGCGATTTTAGAGTTCACTTCCCTTAAAAGTCAATGTAATTGAAAACATGTAGAAAAGACATTTACATTTCGAAATTGACACTTTCAATCACACAGAAATAAAACAATACTTTAATATACAATTTTAACACAGAGGTGTGAAAGCCTTATCACACTCCTTCGGGGCCCGGGAGAAAAATTTCCTGCAAAGCGGGGAATTTTTCCACACAATACTAGGAAAATACCTGCATTAAGTTCCCAATGACATATGTTCCATTGAGAGGAATTTAGTGTAAATTTTGAGCGATGTACATGTACATCAAAGAAAAAAAACAAAAACAAACAAGATCATGACCAGCATAATAACCAAAATCCAAGAGTGGCCTAAAGTTTGACTCGTGAGTCAAAAAAAATAAGTCTCAATACAAGCATAGACCTTTACAAGACAACACCAAATTAACAAGACACAAATGATGAAATTGCCCCTTTTAAAATTTAAACACTAATACATTTTCTGGTGAGTACCACAGAGACATGAAAATTTAATTTACTCAACTCACAAAAAGTTTAACTAAACAAAAAGTTTTCTTTCTTCAAAAATTTTACAATTAAAATTCTATAAATTTACTTTTCACAGAAATCAATTTATTAACTATTATCCAACCTTGCCAACAAATTACTTTAAAAGACATTTAAAAAATTTACTAATTTAGAAAATGAGACAAATTTTCAAACCAAGAATGTTGATCAGGCACCCAGGCAAGAAACAAGTCCATTAGAAAGTTGCAAACCTAGAGGTGGCGGTACCCCCAACCAATAAGTCAACAAACACCAAATGACAAAAAAAAATTTCTAAAATTTACTAGACCTTTAAATTAAAAAAAAATCATTCACACATTCATAAAATAAAACAGAGATAAAAATTATCAGTTATCCTTAAAAATCCTTACCAAAACTCTAATCCATCAAGTACTTAATTATCTTAAAATTACTTTAAAACATTACTGCTTATCATTAAAGCAAAGCAAAAAAAAAATTATTATTTAAGTATTTAGAATTTTAAAACACTACTTCAACCTGATTAACATGGCACTCACATTCAGAAAGCTGCACTGGCACAGAACTTGCAGTACAGAACATTCAGCTGACTGACACATAAAGCAAATTACACAGAAGTTCAGAAATATTGGATCCATTTTAACATAGCATACAGTTTTGCAAAACATTTTGTGAAACAATTGAAAATATAATATTATGAAATATAATTGTCCATCTCACAACAATATCAGTCTTTTTTTTTTTTTTTTTTTTTTTTTTTTTGAAAATGTGAGAATTTCATAGTCTAAACATTTTACTTTACTTTTGAGCCAATTGCTCTCTTGACATATTGCCTTAATTGACAAGTAACTTTAATGAATAAATTGGCCTCTTGGGCGCAAGTCATACTTGTGTGAATTAGGAACATTTTGAGTTTTAACCCTATTTTGATGGTTTAGAAAATATCTACTTTTAAATTGTCTTGTTTCTTGAGTTGAAGAATTATCAATGTTATCATTATATGTGCTAGAAATCAATTCACTACGTCTAGGAGGTAAAGGAGTTAATCTATTAACGTGGACCAATTGCTGATTACATGGATTGTTTTTGTGTTGAATGACAAAGTTAACTTCAGTACCACCTCTAACATGATTTTGCTTTTCCCCCATATGCAAAGTAACATTCTGTGCATTTACTACCAAATCTCTAAAAGATTTGCTTCCATTTTCCAAATCGTTAATATGTACCTCTTCACTACCCAAATGTGGCACTACATTATTTTCCGAAAAATTTCTGCTCACATACTCTTCCCGAATGACCTGAGACTCATTCACTACCGGTGCCAGATCTGCTTTGCATTTGGCACATGCATTCGTATGGAACTCTTTCGGTTTACAGTCCTCTACCACACGAACATTTTTTCCACTACTCATCTGCGAGTCAGGCACAGCAATACGCTTTGCGACACTACTTAGGTTTGAGTCTGCAATTTCCGACTCATTTGCCGGTTCATGATTTGAAATCGAAAGTAAATTATTCGTACATTGATAACCAACAAAAGGAATGGAAGAGTTTGAAAACTTAAAACAGAAGTGATTATAATCTATAATAGCATTATGTTTATGTAAAAACTTGTTACCAAGGATTACATTATATGAAATAGGAGCTGGTGATTTTAACACAAAAAATTCGGTAGGGAATCTTTCTTTTCCCAAATTTAGCGAAATAGTGGCTAAACATTCAACTTTAGTATCTTGTGAACTAAAGCTACGCAAAATTGTTGGTTTGTATGTTAGCAACATATGTGCAATGGGTACAGTATTTAAAGCTTCCTCATACACTAAATTAATTGAACTACCCGTATCAATCAATATTGACACTTCACTGCTCACTAATTTTCCTTTTATAATAGAAGAAGATGACAAAGAATTTGTAATATTATGACAAATATTATTTTCCTCAAAATGTGATGTTTGCCTATCAAAAGTTTTTCTATTATTATAATTGTGCATGGGATATCTACTCTGATTCCCAGAAGAATGATTTTTGGAATTTTGCAAAGATTTATATGACTCCTTATTTTTATAATTTTGCGTTCCTTGCTTTCTATACTTCCACTCATTTGCAGACATTTGCCCTCTGTGTCTTTCACCCTGGTGATACCTAGTTCCAGGACTGGTATAAATTTTCCTACATTTTATACCGTACGCATCTCTTTTTTGAAAAACCTTTTTCCAACACTGTTCTTGAACGTGACCTAATTTACCACATTTGTCACACTTTGGACGCGGTGAACGCTTTTCGTTAACTTTATCTGAATTAAACTTAAATTTTTCTATTTTACCCCTAAGAAATTCAATGTCCCTTTCCTGTTCTAACACTTTTCTTTTTAAATCTGACATACTTTCACTTTGATCTGGTGTGAGAACATATTTTTCTGGTGTGAGAACACCTTTTTTTGTAAGTACCGGATTAGTCAAGTACATAGCATTATTTTCATTTAAAATAGATTCCACAAGAATTGCAAGTTTTCTAGCCGAATAAAAATCTCTAGGGTTTTGTGACAACACCAATCTTTTTAGTTCCGGATATAAACCATTAATAAATGAAGTTTTCAAAAGTGTTTGCCTGATTTTATTCTCACTTTCGGAATCTACATCTTCCGGAACAACCTTAAATGAAGCAGCTTCGATTCTCATCGAAAACTGTTTAACCGACTCATTTGGTCTCTGTGTAAAGTTCACGAGTGAAATTATGTTTTTAGTGACATTTTCGGTCACTTCAAAATGATCTTTCAAAATGTGAATAATTTCCTGCAAATTTTTACAATTTCTGTGCTTTGGATTCTCTTCAATCAATCTATTTGCTTCCCCCTCTAAATTCAATCTCAAACAAACTAATTTGTCACACTCACTCCAGTTTGCATGAGTGGCTACTAAATTTAACTTTTCCAAAAACTGTGACAACGAAAGCTCTGAATTTCCCGAGAATTTTGGAATATGATGTGCGAACTTAGGTGTGAAAATATGGAATGATTTTAACATGTTATCATTTACCGATGAAGCACTGTTTTGATTTGGCAAAGTGCCAGAAGAAGAATTCAGACATACCGGCGATTTATCTGATATATTTTCCTCATTAGATTTAGCTTTGTGGCTAACATTTTTAACTTTACTTTTAGAATTAACAGTATCCGACTCAGTAGCAATATCAAGCGACAAATTCAAGGAGGAATTTAATTTTTTACTTGAATTTTTACTCATCTTACCGACATTTACTTTTTTGTTTCTAGTAATTGGAGCCATTTTGCATAACAATATAGTTTAACACAATATGCAATTGCAATGTTCTTAAACAGTATTTACAATAAAACCAGTTTTTATCAAATCAAATGACATAAATATGCAAACAAATCAATTTTTTTTATCAAATGGCACATATCAAATTCCAAGAACACTCGTTTTTGAGAATACCGAAAACAGAACATGGAACTCTGTTTACTTAAGAAAACACTCATTTTAGCACAACGGTAATTTTTAACCTTCTAAATTTCAATTCTTAAGAAAATTTTTTTAAAAATTTTAATTCTCTCAGCTCTTCCCCACTCACCGAGAAAAGTAACAGCACCAATTCTGTCGCGAACGTTTTGGTATACTCGACAGAGAAGACAAAGTTTTGAAATCAAACACATTTATTAAACATGAAATAACAAGGCAGTTGATCGAAAACAGTGGAGTACAAGCATTTCTCGCAATAACTCAGAGTTACACTCGGTAGGGTGACCATTAAGAACACCCCTGGAGGAAGAGGAACCAAGAGAATACACATATTTTCTGATACATAAAATAAACACAATATTCCTCATATTATACTTGACATTTATATATCACATTTGTATACTTTGAACATATACGACATTTTCATATAACATCATCAATGACTTGATACTCACGAGGATTTGACAATTAACACTCTATTCGTTAGGTGGAAGACTAAATATATATAAAACTTTACCTCGTCTCTTTTAAATATAACATTTACAATTCTGTACCATGGGAAAGGATATCAGGATGGACTCTCGGCATAAACTCATCGAGATTCTTGCGCAGAACAAAATCCATAATGGTCGGGAAACTTGACTACACAACATCATGCTGGCGGAATTCGACATCTTGGTTGGTTACGGAGATTGGTTGATTCGTACCTTAGGACACAAGGAGGAGTCAGGCAAATACAAATCGCTGTAAAATGAGCTTTCCCTCTAGCCCTATTAGCGATTCAAGCCGACCAGCGAAAGAACCATTTTCTCTTTTCACAAGACTCATTATTCCATTACTACCAGGCTGATTCATTTAAAAACACGAGTGACTCATCTCTGAACCGAGCCAAACGACTCTACGCACAACTTGTCGAACTATGTTACATATTTTAATCACATCCTTCCACTTTCAAAATTAATCCACCTTTTCTTAAAATTCGCGATCATACGCGAATCAAACACACACGTCTACATTTTTCCACGACTCCTTCCACACTGCTTCCAAAATCCTTTTTCAAACGCGCGCGTGCGCAAAACCTGCAAGTTCCCAACTAGCGACTGAGAAGCGAAAATACAAAACTATTACTATTTTTCTGGAACATAAACACTTTTGCGATTTTAGAGTTCACTTCCCTTAAAAGTCAATGTAATTGAAAACATGTAGAAAAGACATTTACATTTCGAAATTGACACTTTCAATCACACAGAAATAAAACAATACTTTAATATACAATTTTAACACAGAGGTGTGAAAGCCTTATCACAATTGTTCTATCGAAAAGTTAACCTCGCTTGAAGGTATAGAAAATTTAACGAATTTAAAAGAAATATATTGTTCTGTTAATTTTTTAACCTCACTTAAAGGTGTAGAAAATTTAACAAATTTAGAAAAATTATATTGTTCTGGTAATAATTTAACCTCACTTGAAGGTACAGAAAATTTAACAAATTTAGAAGAAATAGGTTGTAGAAATAATGAAATTACAAACTTAAATATATTAATATTTTTACCTAGATTAGATTATGTATATTTTGATAAAGTAATTTTATCTCCAATTTTAAGAAGATGCTTATTTCATAATAATAAAGCAAATATATATAATGATTCTCAAAATGTGCATAATAGTTATATTCAAAAATCTTTGAGAGATTCGATCACAAAATTATTAAATACAGATATTAAATATGATTTAGATGAATGTATTAAAGAATTAAATATATCTAAAGAAATTAAAAAAATTTATTCGTTTACTAGATGATGATTTTCATACTATTAAATTTAGAGAAATACTAATTGTAGTATTTAATACAATTTTAGACAGAAAGGCTAACGCCTTAGAAAATTATAATAAAGATGAATTAATAAAAGTGCTAAAAGAGAAATTAAAAGCTGGAGATGATAAGTGTTTTGTAGGAAAAGTAACTAGAATGGTTAATGTATTAAATGGATTTGATGATGATGTTTCTATTAATATTTCAGAAAATAAGTAAAAAAGCATTATAGCTCAGAGAATATATAGTGAATCAAAAACGAATGAAGAATATAGAGAAAAACTCATAAAAGAAATGAAAGAAAGAGGATTTACAAATTATGAGGAATGGTTGAATTTTAATTTATAAAAATAATTCTAAATACATGATTAACATTTTTGAAGATATAGACGCTCTCTATCGTGATAGAGATAAGAAAATCTGTGAAGAATTACTTCAACGTTATGATGAATATAATGATTTATACATTAAAAAATTACTGTCAAAATATTTTGTTCAAATGTATGTAATATTTAATAACGAAAAAAATGAAGACATTAAAAAAGCAGGTCTACAGTTGTTAAATGGCATGTATAAACCTTTTATTTACCAAAAAATATTTGAAGAAAATAATTCTATATAAATAAGATGGATGAATTTAATAGTTTCAGAAACGAAGTTAAAAAGTTTACAACTTTGCAGTTGAAAGATTTAAAACCTGGAAAATATAATCTAATATCTTTATGCAAAATAAATACTATATTTGGAGATTCAACTATCGTTAAATTGGATGTGAATAATTCAGAAAAAGATTATTATCTTAGAAAATATTATGGAAATCTTTCTGAAGAAGCTATAAATGAAATTAGTGAAGGTGAATATATTTTTAATTATTTGGGGATGCTTAACGGCATATACGATTATATATTAGAGAGAGATAATTCAAAGTAGTGTTTTTTGAGGTCTTATTTTTGCATATTTTGGAGAATTTCAAAAATGCTTAAATTTGACTGAATTTATATCTTTTTTAGTCTCATTGATAATTGAAAAATGGGATTGTGTGCTGAAAGAAGGGACAAAAAATGGTAATAATGCAGCATATTGGGGTGTGCTGTATTCCCCCTCCCCATATGCTGCTCAAATCTTTGATTATTTAGTTTTTTAATCTTGAGGAGGAAGGATCAGTCATGATAACCGTCATAATGACAGATCAGTCATGTAAAATTAATTTGGAGAGATAGAAAAACGGGGTCCAAAATTTGCAAATGGAAAGTTTCATGATATATATTTTAGCTAGGTTACATTTAAGACTTAAAGTGGTGCCGGATTATCAGATGTCGAACTAAAATGAGGTAAGAAATAAAAAAAATAATTTAAAACAAAGTATTGAGCAATATATATATATTTTTCCGAAGCATTAGACAGAATGGATTACACTGTACAGTATGTTGTTGTTGTTGAGACCCAGACTGCCCGACCTACCAAAAAGGTGAAAGATAACTGTTTGGACGGCCGGAAAGTGCCACCCAATTTAGACCGGAACCCAGTGGGGGAACTGTACAGTACGTGAAAAACATTTAAATTAATTTATATATTATAAAATAGACTTCGATAAACAGAAATCTGCATACAAAAGCATTTAGTCTATTACAATAAATATACCTTAGTACAGCTGAATGGACCTGAACATATCCGCCGTCAGAAATGTTGGGCATATTCAACAAATGTGCACCCCTCCTTATTTTACAAGTTATGGATCTATTTTCACAAACGGAGTAGGCAACATGGGGCCCGGGTGGCGGAACTGTCCAGTTGTTAGTGCACTGGGATTGCACTCGGATCACCCAAGTTTGATTCCCAGCTCTGCCCAAACTGTCTATGTGTTCATGCGGAGTACTGGAACATTAAAAATGTGGGCTCGTAAGTTTTCCCAAAAGGTACAGTCCCTGTGGATGCTGCCCCACTGGATTCTGGTCTAAATTGGATGGAACTTCCCGGCCATTTAAACAGATGCCTTACACCTTCGGGTAGGTCAGATGGTCTGGGTAAAAAAATGAAACCTCCTGGGTCCCTATGAAAAATATTCTTTTGCCTTACGTATCGGTGCCTCTGTACTAGGCTGCGGTTTGTGAGGTATTCAGTACTGTTTTAAGCAATTTTTCGGTAATAACGGAATTACAATTAAAATAAAGTAATGGCATTTACAAATTTATTGAAATGAAACCTCGGTTTTGTAATACAAACATTATATGCAGGAAAACAAAATACACTTAGCACTCCATTTTAATTAGAATATAAAAATCAAGGAAAATATATGAAAAATAAATACACCACTTGTCAAGCTTTACTATTTCATTTGATAAAACTTTTATCAAGAACAATTCCAAATGTGTATTCGTATATTACATTCAAGATTGATTTGGTTTCCATAAGAATTTTTTACCTTGACCTTAATACATAGATTTGTAAATTTCTTTGTTATAAATAACTATACTACTTCTAATCTATATAAAAAAATTGAAGCAAATAATAAATAAAAATCAAAGAATGTAAGGTGAAATTGAATAAATTAAACCATCAGGATACTTAAGATGAATGTCTCATATTTTTTAAAAATATCAATTCCACATGTCGAGTTTTTAACTCTGAAAAATATCGAAACAACCCTATAATATCAAAACCTCTATAATTTAGCAACTTTCCAAATCAAATTTCCTATTCAATATTAAGAAAACAGCCACTTCCTTATAGCTTAGATATGTCTATCAAAGACATGCTGTAGCTCGAGTATAAATTGTGTGCATATTTTCTTTTAGTTCCATTTCCAATGGAATATCTTCCGACGTGGGTGGACAGAGAGAGATTCGTCTCTCCTGAAAACCCACTTGACGCTTAGCTTTACTAGACAAAGTAAAAATACTTTATTTATTTATATTTACACAAAAATATTTTATCCATTTATTTCGGATAATATATAATTAGAATAAAAGTAACTTGATCTCAAATTATTTGGATAGACGCTATCTCCCTTATCAACTATAAAACCAAAATAAATAAAATATTTCTACAAAATTAACTCTATATAAAAACTTCAAACAAAATTGTAACAAGTTACATATATAAAAGCATAAGGTTACCGAATTGATTTTTAAATGAAGTGATAAAATCAGTGGTGTGCAGCGATATTTTTCTTTAGGCAAGCACATTTAATTCTGGCATATAAAAACAATAAGAAAAATATATTACAGTCAACCCTCCTATAACGCTTTACTCTCATAATGCGGTTTCTATATAATGTGGAGCAAAAATTGCGACAATCCTCTCATAAGGCGATAATCATCAAACGCGGTAGTCTTATAACGAGGTTTCTCTGTAATATAACTCAATTAGTTTAAGCAGTCTCCTATTACACTTTTAAGGTCGAAATTAATGGGGAATTCCTCTGTTTTTTTCATCTACGTACATCATCATTTTCAATTTCAGTTATCAGGGAAATCCCCTGTAAAAAAATTAATACATTCACGTCAAATGCATTGGTAGACGAAAATATGGGTAAAGAATGGGTTTCAAATTTCAATTTAAGTGATATGAAAAGATGACTCAGTTTGGATAAACAATTAGAAAATTACTTTTTTGAAAATGATCCTTCAATAGTGCGAAGTGCAAAGTTTAAAAGAGAATTACAAAATTGCTTATCTCCTTTTAGAAAGATTTTGTTAGAGTTACAAATTAAAACTACATTTGAAAACGAAAATGGAGATATGCTAAGTGAAAAGGACATTAAACGAATTCGGCCACTGATACTTAACAGCGATGATGAATATTAATAGGATTTTTGTTGGAAAAAGTTTTTAAGTTTATATTTCACATTGTATTTTTAATTTTCTTATAAAGTCTTAATAAAAATAATTCGAAATATATAAACATATATTTATTGCATTTTGTATCTATAAACTTATATTTCATAGCCATATTCATCATAACATGGTACTCTAAAAATACAGTTTTATATAACATAGAATGAATCAGCCTGATTTATATGTTCTGAGTTCCACTTAATGCGGTTTTCGCATAACACGGTACGAATTGTTCTGTTTGTACTAATTCTGAGTTTCTTATAAAGCGGTATACGGTTTTCATATAACATGGTACGAATTAATCTGATTTACACTAATCTGAGTTTCATATAACGCGGTATGAATTAATCGCATTATGGGAGGGTTGACTGTACTGTTGAACCTATTTGTACATAAATTCCAATCTATTTTTTTTTTTTTTGCAAACGCATAATGACATTTTCGTGGAAATTAAGAGTTCTTATTTCTCATATTCGAAGAAAACTTTTTAAGATACCACAAAAATTTGTGTCTTTGCTATTAGATGATGTGTCATCACATTTTAATACAAAATTGACAGATTGCTTCTCTAATCAGATTATTTTGTGCTAATTAGACTTTTCTGCTGGCACTGACATTGTAAGCACACAAAGAAACATTGATATTGGGAAGATTAATTTGAGCTTGGTGACCAATGATCTATTATCAATCACCATTTCACACATTCTACTGAAATATTATAGTAAAAAATTTTAGTTTTTTTAAACTGATGTTAGGTAAGTAATGACATTTTCGTGGAAATGAAGAGTTCTTATTTCTCATATTTGAAGAAAACTTTTTAAGATACAACAAAAGTTTGCATCTTTGCTATTAGATGATACATCATTACATATCAATATCATATATCTCTGCAGAAATTTTATAGTGAAAAAAATATTTTTTTAAACTGATGTTAGGTAAGTAATGCTTGCATTGCTTCTATGGACTGATATACCACTGGACAAAATCTAACTAATACTGATAATATTTGGAACACATTTGAAAAATTTCTGCTACGATTATAACAGGTGACCACCAGTCATGACCAGAGCATTTGAAAACTTTTTCATAACAACTGCCATTTGAAAACTTGTTTCGGTCACAGTCCAGTTATAACCAGAATGACCAAGGATTTTCTCCATCGATGTTATGTGGTCACATGATACACAGAATACTTGTTTTGCTTGAAATGCTGTCTAGAATCGTGCAGAATAACCATGCTGTTTTTTTCTCTGGTGAGTGACTTGATAACTGATAAACAATTGTTAACGGAGATGACCATTTAGTTACATTTTCAAACACACCCTTGACGTGTGCAAAAGTTATACAATAAAATCAATGTGCAACTCATTGATTGTTTCAGAGCGAACCAAATCTTGCTTAACATAAATGATAACAGAAAATGCATATCGCAACAAAATTACTTACTTCTACAAAAGAAAGCTTGTTAAATGAAAGTTTGTCCAAAAGTACATACAAAATTAGTTAACATATATATATATATCTACATGTGTGTATGTCTGCATTCTGTAACTATTTATTACCAGGCATAGGGTGGTTTGTGTAAAAAGATGCTGTTATGAATTGTTATAAAGATTGGCAAATAATTGATCAGTTACACATGCAATATAATTTTTACATATATGGATATCTTTACAAATTCTTGGCCAGATAAACACTGGAAAGTTTGCTGAGATTTTATAAACAGCAAAATCTTCATTGTGTTCATCTAGCCTTTCAGACATTTAACAAAATATGCACTCTTTTAGCTTGTACTTTTATACACGATTGATAAAAATTTGATATTTTTGTAAATACTTGAATTTGATATAAAACAATCTTGAAATGATGTTAGATTACTGGTAAAAGGAAATATGCGTTATTATATATTTTTAAATATAACACTTCCTTGATTAATACTTCAATAAAAAATTATTTCCAGCATAATAACCATAATAGCATTATAGCGTAAAGAAATAAAAATGGATGTAGCGGAATTGAAGTGACGTATGGGCTTTTACGCCACAATTGCCCGCCCCTGAACTCCCCATACTTACTACCAACACCCCGTCTCAATATAAGTATACAATATTGACACTACATACAATATGGCTACGAAATAACGGTTGCTAAGTAGTAATATTACGAATTCGATAGCAAATTCGATCTGTTTATATCGAAAGTCATGTGTTGGTGCAAACTTTTACTTCTACTACAATTATGTTTTGGTTTTCCTGAGACCTGTTTTTATGTCTAATTACGTATTGTATTTTAATTGTTAATGTTGATTATTTAAACTTCATATTTGTTCTTTCGCAGATTTCAGTTATTATTTTCTACCATGTCAAGTTAATGCACAGACTTTAAAGCATTTATAATTGGTGGTATTCGTGATACTTGTATGTATTCTACGTTGCATTTCAAACTGTATTTTATGTTAAAAAGTTTTTTTTTTTTAAATTGATTTATTGATCTGATTTCAAATTATACTTTACTTTATTTGAAATTACGTCACTGTTGTCATTGTAACGCAGTGTGTTTTGGGATAGTCTAAATAAATAAAAGCTTGAAAATTAAGAATTTATTTTACAAAGTTAGGAAATAAAATAGAAATTAGAAAACATTTATATTACAGTGCTACATGTGTGGTGAATAATGTTTTTTTATAATTTATAATGTTATAATTGGGGGAGAGTTTTCTGCTTTTTCCTTACATGTTTTGATGTGCGTAAACTTACCATTGAGTGTGGAAGACCCAGGCCATCCGACTCACCCTAAGGTATGAGCAGCAAGATGAGTGGCCGGTTACCATTGAGTGTGTAGAAATATATTTTTATGATTTTTCATTGAAAGAAAATGTAAAAGTACATGCATGTTTACGTTGCAAATGTCATTCAAACTCCAAATTGCATTTTTTCAGAGCTTGGGACATTTCTCAGTTATTGATTTTTATAAATATTGTTTTGAATTTTAATTTAATGAAACACTTACTTCATATATATGTATTAAACTCTTCCACATAAGGTAAAAGTTCGGCCGTCCAAACGGTTGCTCGAGTCCTTAGGATGAGTCGGATGGTCTGGGTCATCAACATAAGGTAAAAGTCCGGCCACACATTAAACAGCTATATGCCTCAGGGTTAGTCGTGTGGTCTGGGTCTTTGATATAAGGTAAAAGTATATATACTCCAAATGGTTTTTATGCAATTCATTATATATTTCAAGGGTTTCTCTGAATTTTTTATTACTTTTGCCAAATGAAATTTTTTTTTTCGTCAAATGGAATTTGCCAAATTTTATTTTAATTTTCCATTATAGAAATATTTAATTTGATTCATAAATTCTCAAATTTGACAAATCATTGTTTTGAAAAAGATACACGGACATGCATTACTTTTTGTAAACTATGATTTTCAATTCAGAATCACCAGCATTTTTGCTAAATCCTTTTTATAATTGAATTTCTAATTCCCATTAACTGGTATGGTAGTTTCTTTTATTGTGCCAAATCGGTGATTAGTGGAGTGCTATTTGGCATCTTTTTAGCAACTTTGGCAACCAATAACATTTTATGCACATTTCTTGCTTCTGCTTATTTTGAGGGGGGGGTTATGTCTGAATTTTCTTTTGGATTAAATAACTACATGACACTATCTATTAGGCAGATTTTTAAAATTTAATTTGAAACCTTCTTTTTTTTTGTTATGGTTATACGTGGGCTTGTCATGCTTTTGTAGTGAATGTGCATTGTGTGAAAAGTAGAAGGCAAGTGTTTCAAGTCACATGTTTCACTTTTAACTTGCGTGTTTTATCAAATTTCTTTTAAAATGCATCTTATAGAAAAGCATTCCTGGTAAATTCTTTTGCAAAATTAATAATATTTTAACAGTATTTCACTTGTGAAAAGTTATATAAATAATAGTTGGTGAAAAGTAGAAGGTAAGTGTTTCAAGTCATGTGTTTTATCAAATTTCTTTTAAATATCAACTATTTAAAAATGAACTCTCATGTTGTATTAAAATTCTTCTACATTCCATATTTTTTTTCATTCTTCTAAAGTATCAACTTTTAAATTTTTGGCTAATCCGGAGACCAACCCACCACACTTTCAGCTCACTTGCCAAGTCACCGCTATGTTCCGATTGCGAGCGCTTTATGTTGTAATCTGGTAACCTCTTGTATCTGTGTCTTTCTGCAGTAATTGTGTAATATCCAATAAGAATATTCACGTAGGTGATGTAAGAATACGTTTCTGTGGTTGCTACAGTTTTTTTATGTAGAAGCAGATTTCGTTTGCCATAGTTGCACGTGCTTTTATTATTTGATCTTTTGTATAAAATTCTACTATAATTTGGAAAATAAAGGTTTGAAAGAAGTGATTAATTGGTATGTTATGAAAGGGATTATGAGTGATAAGTGTGTTTGTCCTAAATGTGGAGATGAAATTAAGTTGAGTGCGAGAGACCGAACGACTGATTTGATTGAATGGAGCGTTTTTAGCATTTCAGCCGAAAGAGGAGTCGGAGTCCTGAAGGTTAGTGTTTTTTTTTTTAATTTATCCCGTGTTTTGAAACTTGGTTTATATTTTCCTGTGTTTAAAAAATTGCTTCCTCCTTTAAAAGTTCTTAATCTTTTTAGTTAGAGTACAAACTTTTTTAAAAGTATCAATTTTTTTAAATTTTGTTAGAGTAGAAATTTTTTTTCTAACACGGATTACTGGTACATTCATTCCACAGATTTCGACCATTAGGTCGAACCCCTGACCCTGTACGGATCTTCGGATACATGGAGAAAATGATCTTGCTACGTGCAACAAGCATCGATAAAATTGTAGTATTCTGTGTCTGGATGCCGTAGGTGACCATTCCTAATAAACCGGAGATCACTGGGGTTCCTATTCCAGTGCAGAATGACCTTTAGGTCGAACCCCTGACCCTACATGGACCATTGGTACATACAGATCACTGGTACATTCATTCCACAAATTTCGACCTTTAGGTCGAACCCCTGACCCTGTACGGATTTTCGGTTCCATAGAGAAAGTGATCTTTTACGTGCGATATGCACAGATATAATTGTAGCATATTCAGTGTCTGGGCTCCGCAGGCCACCGTTCCTAATAAACCGAAAATCACTGGAGACCCTGTTCGAGTGTAGAATGACCTTTAGGTCGAACCCCTGTCCTACACAGACCATTGGTACATTTGTTCCACAGATTTCGACCTTTATGTCGAACCCTTAACCCTATATGGACCACTGGTACATTGGTTCCATAGATTTCGAACTTTAGGTCGAACCCCTGACCCTGCATGGACTACTGGTATATTCGTTCCACAGATTTCGACCTTTAGGTCAAACTCCTGATCCTACATTGACCACTGGTACATTAGTTCCACAGATTTCGACCTTTAGGTTGAACCCCTGCCCATGTACGGATTTTCTGTTGCATGGAGAAAGTGATTTTGCTACGTCGACATGCACAGATAAAATTGTAGTATACAAATTTTAAATTTCACAAAATATTCTTTTGTAAGGTTTTCATGAGTACTGTAATGCCAGAAATGTAAAGTATTAAATATTTGGAAGGATTAAAATGATGGAACCAGGAATGCAGGCGGATTATCCCCACGCTAAGCAGGTAGGCGATAGTATACAGGTGGCCCATATCTTACATACCACGCCCCATGTTTACATACCACGCTAAGCCGTTTGGCGGCAACCGAGACGGCGACCCCATGTCTACGGATTAGCCCTCAGCTCTACATTCCAGCACGTAGACCGCCCACCGAAAAAGGGATATACGTGAGAGTTGCTCGAAGTTGAGAGTCAGAATTGGTCAGGGCAGGCTGTTGGGAGTTGGACTAGTGAAGAGTAAGCGGCTGTAGCAGTGTTAAGAGTTGTGTGTGCGTCTATGATATAGGAATTCGAAGGAGAGCTCATGTTCATCTGGTATTGCAAGTGTAAAGTGTGACAAAGCATCGGTGTTACCCAAGTTATATGGAAGAAGATCAGGTACCGTACAATTAACTATATGAGGATAACCTCTTTGTCTAAATTTGTGTTTTTAAAGAAAAGCTAATTAATGCATCCCACCAAGTGCTCCAACCAAATATCAATTCATTTGGCATATACCCCCCGAACTACACTTGAGATGTATTCCGCTATTGTGATACTTATTTAATTTGTAAACTAAAGAGTGTAAATTAAGTATGTGATAAATAAATGTTTGTTCCTTTACTATTAACCTTATTTTTAGTTTGTTAACTTAGTATCCCGTTAAGCACAAAAATGGGTGGGTTTTGCGGCCACCCACGCAATGTACACAGCAGTAAGTTTTAGAAAATATTACATGTATAATTAATATACAAATTAATGATTAATTTAATGTAAAATGCATTTTTGACAATTATAATTTTAATAAAGAAAAATAATAATCGGCACAAGTACTATTCGCTGTTGCTTAAATTACATTACACTATCATTTACATGAAAAACTCTTGTTCAAAACACAGTAGCAAACATCATTTTGGTGGGAGGAACCTATTTCTAAACATAGAAGAATACACTTAGGATGAGTGGGGCCAATTTCTAAACACTGGAGAATGCGCCAACTTGGCACGAATTGTACTTAAAAAAAATATGTGGGGTGGGCTGGTCTCCGGATTTATCAAATTTTTTTCTAAATTCAATGTTTTATTAAAATTCTTCCAAGTATCAATTTTTTAAAAAAATTTCCAAGTTCCGTGTTTTGTACATTTCTTTTATGTATCGTTTCTTATTAAATTTCTTCTGTCACTTTTTAATAAATTTCTTCTAAGTGTCTTTATAAGTTCCGTATTTTATCACTATGCATGTTTATTTTTATAGAAGTATCAACTATTTTTAATTTTCTTAGTATCGACTTTTGTTTAATTCCTTAAGTATCGTGCCTTTTTAAAAATTCATCCA
The DNA here is from genome assembly GCA_951213105.1 of Amaurobius ferox. NCBI lineage: Eukaryota > Metazoa > Arthropoda > Arachnida > Araneae > Amaurobiidae > Amaurobius > Amaurobius ferox. Next base: position 139,984,113 of record OX578138.1, on the reverse strand, counting down.
AGTAAAAAATTTTAATTTAATTGTTCAAAGTGTTAGTTTTAAAAATGTGTTTTAGTTTATAACAAAGGATTCCACTGGATTTTTTATGCAAATTTGACTATTTATATATAACTTTTCACAAGTGAAATACCACTAAAATATTGTTAATTTTGAAAAAAAAAAGAAATTACTGTAAATGCCCTTTTTATAAGCTAAAGATGCAATTTAAAAACATCAGGCACCATAAGAGAATTGACACTAAATTCAGGACCTTACCGGTCATTGGGAAAATGCCTAGTTCCTTTTATCTATAAAAAAATATTGTCAACTTTTCTGAAACATTTTCAATTATATTTCTTAATTTAAATAACTAAAATAACAGACTCTGAATTTAAGCAGAACCAATATTATACAATACACATTTATTGAATTTAACTACAAAGAAAGACCTGAAAAAAATCTAATGTTTCGACAAATGATAAATATAGAAGTGTCTGGAGTAACAAAAGCTTAAATTGAATATATACAGCAAATTAAAATTATTGCATACGGCTAAATATCTGATAATTATTCATTTTTTTCCCTTGAGCATTAAAAAATACGATAATTTTACATATTTGTTTTGAATACAATTTGTTCTACATATTTTTCGACAAAATATTGCCGGTGACTCCAGTTCAATGGAGTTGAAAGAGTTTTGTGGGAATAATGTCATGTAAAATAAAATACAGTCGACCTTGCTTTAAATGGAATTCAGGGGACTGGAAGAATTTTTGGTCTTAAAAAGGTTTCCGTTTCATGCTGGTCATTTCAGGAAAAGTGAAGTTTAAAAGTTTTGCTGGAAATGCTGATAGTCCATATGTAATTGCTCACCTATACATCAGACTTTAAAAATTCTGAAAAGTGTTCTGATTAATACTGTATTAAACCATAATAGCTAATTTAATTATTTTAAATATATGTATATACGTACGTCGTACATTTTTGCATACTGCAATCACAGGAGTATATGTAAATAAAAATATAGTGCACCCCATGTCCTTAACTGTTAGCTTATTACCATACTTTAAAACCGAGATGAATTGACTTACAAACAAAATATTACTGCTTACCATAAAAGAAAAAAATAAATTTAAAAAAAATGTGAGATGAACTTTCAAAATAATCCAACATGGTTTTTTGGACATGTGTCTTACTAATGGTGTGACTTAAAGTTAAAAATCATGCATTGATTAATATTTCTAGCGTCTCAAAGTCTCCCTGATTAAAGGAAAATTCTTAAAGTTCTGAAATGGCTTTCAGAAAATCGTGGTACAATTCTGTGAGTTCTGAAAGTTCTGTGAAAAAGGGTTCTCATGGAAATAAATGGCTAAAATAGTTGGATGATTTTCCTATTCTCTGTTCATTATAATAGGTGCTTTTTGTTAACAAAATATTTTAAATTGGCCGTCCATTTCTGTGTTGTGCAGGTTCCATTTCACATAGGAAAAAATAACAAATTTCCTATATTTTGGACGGGGCTAAAAATATTTTCCGCTTATTACAGTATTCTGTTTCCTACAGGTTCCTTTTCAAACAGGTTTGACTATTAAAATATCAAAATTTTAATTATAACCACAATATTTAAAAAAACTAAGAAACTGATCCAAATTTAAATTATACATCCTTGTAAGGCTTCAAATGAGCATGGGTGCTCATAGAGCATTTTCCAGGAGTGGGCAAACCACTGATATCAGTAGTTGAAACAAACATAAGGTTAAGATGCAAGCATCAAGAAGCTTGATGTCCCCTCTTTCCTTTCTTTATGGGTGCATATGCAAATGGGTCACCTTATTGCTTAGCTCTTTCAGTCTTCGAGATATATAAGCATTACCTACAAATAGGGGGCACGGTCGAGCCCCCAAATCTTTCCTCGTCGTGTATTGGCTTCTCTCTTTTTTATTGACTGTCCACTGGTCAGTTTTCTCATGCTATGGAGCTTCAAAAGAGCCGACCTTCACAGTAGCCCCGTTCACATGCACAATTTAAAGCCGGTATTAAGGCTGCATTTCGACTGTGCCACCGTTCTCATGACCAAGCGGGGAAAATACCGGGTTGAAAGGGGGTATGATTTCCTTCCTTCCTTAATTGAGGAAACGAAGGGGGTAGATTGGGGATTTTTACCCACAATTCCATGCGCGCAGCTGCGATTTCTTGAAAAACATGGCGGATACTGAGATACCTCGTGGACCTTGTTTACAAATTCTATCTGAAGATTGTACAATAATGATGAATTTATAGCTTTTCATATAGATTATTTTGCATTCATTACACAGAATTATTTACGAATTAAACGGATTGATCCTTATTATACATCAGAATTTAATGAACGGAGAATCCTATTGAAAAATATTGATGCGGATATGTACATTTTGTTTATTTGAGCAAATTTTTATCTCATGAATTAGAAATATTTGTTCCTCGATTTCAGGATAATTTTTATAGAAATGTTTGCTTCTTAATTACAAAACGTATACAATTAAGTGTTAGTTAAAAGTCGTAAGCCAACTGATTTTCCTTTGAAGCAGCAACTTTAAAATATAATGTTCTGTTTCTTGGGCAAATTTTATGGATTTATATGAAGTGTAAACTTCAAAATTGATTTTGAAGTTTACACTTTTCCAAATTGTTCAGAAGTCTTTTTTTGTCTGGTACAGTTTGAAGCATGGTGTTATGCAAAATCCTACGTCGCAATCAGGGCAGAAATATCGTGTTTCTTTTCGGATTCTCTTTCCATTTTCATTTCTTTTCGAACAGCAAACGGCACATTGTCTTGCAGGTCTCAGTTTCTTATCTGTGGGAGCAATGATTTCTATAAAATGCCTTTCTGTCAGTCTCAGAGGATTAGGCTCAGAACCTGGTCGTCCACATCTGAAATTTATTCCCGAATGATATGTTTCAATAATGCGGTCAACGAGATCAAGTCTAAACTCTAGTTGTATGTTTTAACAAATGATAAAAATATTTTCTTAGATTTATCTATTATACATTCTCCTTATATAAAACTATCTTAACCCCTTAACTGGTCAATTTTTTTACCAAAAATGTTAACAAAAAAGTCATATTTTTTTACTGCATATAATTAAACACCATACTTAATAAAATAAGAAAAGGGGAGATTTTTTTTTATTTTTTCACTTTTAATGCTTTTACACTATTTTTTATTTTATATTTTCAAACACAAAAACCCCTAAATGGTTGCTTTTTGCAAGCATACTCTGTATGCAATGAGGAATCTTTTAGAGAACTTACAAAAATTTCTCTCATACTTACTATAAATTTTGAAGTTTACACTTTTCCAAATTGTGCAGAAGTCTTTTTTTGTCTGGTACAGTTTGAAGCATGGTGTTATGCAAAATCCTACGTCGCAATCAGGGCAGAAATATCGTGTTTCTTTTCGGATTCTCTTTCCATTTTCATTTCTTTTCGAACAGCAAACTGCACATTGTCTTGCAGGTCTCAGTTTCTTATCTGTGGGAGCAATGATTTCTATAAAATGCCTTTCTGTCAGTCTCAGAGGATTAGGCTCAGAACCTGATCGTCCACGTCAGAAATTTATTCCCGAATGATATGTTTCAATAATGCAGTCAACGAGATCAAGTCTAAACTCTAGTTGTGTGTTTTTTCCTCCTTTCTTGCAGTAGACGACATATGAGTTCCATATAGCAATATCGAAAATGTGGAAAAAAATCTTTCTGTAAAACTTTTTCCCCATTTTTTTGATGATTTCAAAAATTTTCAAATTTTGATCCATGCGGTCTACCCCTCCCATAGTATTATTATAATCCATCACGATTTTTGGCTTTTCCTTCGTGTCAGAGCGGACCTGAATTTGTTCCATTTCAGTATTATGAATTGTGGAAAGTAATGAAACATTTTTTTTGTCCATCCACTTCATCACAGTAACTTTTCCTCTCTGATAAGCTATAATTTCCCTTTTTTTCAATTTTTTTTTCTGCATTTCCCTTGGGACTTCTTTTCTTTTGAGGTTTAGTGTGCCGTATGTGTCTGTTCTACATGAAACTAGTTTGTCTGCTAGCTCCGGCGAAGAATAATAATTGTCTATCGTAAGACAATATCCTTTATGAAGTAAGGGCTCCATCATTGTCATGACAACTTGTGATGAAATGCATAGTTTAGAATATTCAGGTTTCAGAATTGTGTCTTTACGTGTGTAAATTATAATTGACCACATATATCCAGAAATTGATTCGCATAGCATTAAACACTTCACTCCAAATCTAGCTCTTTTGAGTGGAATAAATTGTTTCCATCCTAATCTTCCTTTGAATAGCATAAGGCTCTCATCTATTGTTACATCTCGCTCTGGCGTCACCGTTTCACTAAATTTCTTATTGAGATGCTTTAGAACTGGCCATAACTTTACTAATTTAGGGCATTCGTGATTTTGTGGGTCAATTGCTGCATTATCAGAAAAATGTAAGTAGCGTTGCAAAAGAAGGAATCGACGATGAGACATTATTTTAGCGAAAAAAGGTGTGTATGTTGAATGTCTTTTGCTCCAATAATGATCAATCCCAGGTTTCTTTATAATTCCTTGAAGTATATTGAGAACGAAAAATACATGCATCTCTTCCAGAGTTGTTTCTTCCCAAAATTTACTCTTTGAGAATTTTCTTATAACATTCGATTGGATACACTGTTTAGCATATTTATTTGTCTCTTCCACAATCTTACTCATGAGAGAAGAATCAATGAACGCTTCATAAAATTGTAGGACGTTAGAAGTGTCGTCAACTTGCACTTGAACAGAAGGAATACCAGTAAAATTAAACCGAGGACACTGAACAGGTGGATTTTTCACATCAACCTCGGTAAAAATTGTGGCAGAGCTCAAATCTTCATCAGAGCTGAGCTCACTGCACGAGTCATCTGAAGAATACTCCAAATAATTAGAAGACAGTTCTGAATCAGTATCAGAATTCAGTTCATCATCAAACAAGAAAGTATTTTCGTCGTTTATTTCATCCATAATTTAAAAACAACTATGATGGTTTGAATTCACAAGCAGTGGATATAGCAGAACAAAAATTTCACAAAGCAAAATTCCCGCTTCCGTTTTAGAAAAGAAGCTAACTAACAAAAAAGCTTAACAAAGGAAAAACCAGTATGAAAGCATTTTAGTGACCTGGATAAGGTATGCCATCTGTTGAAAAATATTGATACTAAATAGCCTCTTTACCAGAATTAAAAATACGGGCAAACCAAAAAAGGAAAGGATAAAATATCGACGCCCATATGCTGTACGGGCAAACCAGTTGGGGCTAACTTTCGGTTCCCCGTACACTGTATGGGCAAACCGGTTAAGGGGTTAATACTCGTTTATTTTATATTGTTAAAAAGGAGTATAATGTGTTTATATTTAAATGAATATATGTTGTTAATTATTGTAAATAAATTATTTATACATTATATTTGAAGTTTGATTATTTTAGTTTTGTAATCTAAGCTTTTACATATTAAAGCGAAATGTTCCATAACTTGAGATGATGTGATTATGATGTCAATATTATGATTAGTAAAGAATTGCGTTTTATAATTATGTATCAATAACAAAAGTAAAATGTTTCAGGCATTCAAAATAACTTTACATACATACATTTTGCAATAAACTGAACTGTGTAAATTAGCTTGCAAAATGTTAATCTCTTCCCTCCCCCCTTAAAAAGGAAAAGAAAGAATACTCCATCATTATTGCTAGTATCAGAAATATAAATTATTTTTATATATTTTAGATACTAACTACATATGAAGTCGATTTTATTTTATTAATTTTATTTTGGGATTACTTAAACTTAGAGAAGACCACCTATTTTACATATCAATTTAACATGTCCATCATAAGTATTTTTTATACTGCTATATTAAAAACATTGTTTTTAATTGCTTTATTAGTGGTATATGAGATTTTTTGTATCTGGGCCATGCAGTAAGGTCTTATGTGTTTTTAATAAAAAATGAATTGAACCGATTTTGTAATAGTTAAAATGTATTCGGTATAAATATGAATACTTTTTTCTCTATGCCAACTTCTTATATCGATTTGTCTTGAATAAAGTTTCTTGTTACACTTTTTCCACTAATTCAAGTTTATACGTCATAATTTAGCTTAAAAACGAAGATTAAATGAGAAAAACTTTCTTTTTTGATTTTTAAGAATGCATTTAAACAGTTTCATGGAATAAAACTTTTATATATATATTAGAATAAGCATATATTTACAGTTTTAAAAATATATTAAATTTAATTTTGGCATATTATTTTTAATTTGATGTTTAGTTTACAAAGATCCAAGTTTAATTTATATACATTATTTAGATTTAATTTATATATATAATTATTTTGTTTCTCATTTCCGCACATTTGTTATATTAAATAGATAAAATAATAATATAGAATAATGAATTAAAAATAATACGCTTTTTAAAAAAGCAATTAAAAAAAAAAGATATATTGTTTACCAAAAGTGAATGTCAAAAGCATTTAAGAAAAATTGGTCCTACCCCTTTAAGTGGGAGTATGGGGGTTACACAGGTGAACCGATCTAGAATGGATCCCGGAAAATACCCCCTTTTTCACTTCAATGCTTCATGGCTGGAAAATACCCGCTTGCATGTGAACGGGGCTAGTGAAGCTTCTCTCTTCCGACTGAACGAATCTTTCTCAACTTGAAAAGATTGGGGTGATGTTATCCTTTTCACTTGAAAATTTCAAGTGTCCGATTAAATGTATGTGTAGTTAGTGCATGCTCATCCATTCCTTCTGCTGGAAATGCATTTCAGCAGCTTAATGCATTATATTCTTTCATAGAAGCATCCTATAAAAGACATGCTATTTTCGAAAAGATTCACTCATCAACAAATACTTTTTCTGGAGGTCTTCAACTATACAATAACTAAGTGATACGAGGTGGTCTTCCAGAGTTAAAGCCATAAAAGCACTACTTGATAATTTTGATGTGGTGATTTTAACATTGGAAGAATTATCTGAAAACGATTCTCTAAATGGTGGAAGAGCTGAAGCACTTTTAACATGCATGACATAGTTCGAATTTTCGTTCTCTTTGTTTGTATTGCCCAGTGTTTTTGATCAATGCAATACTCTCTCAAAGCATCTTCAGTCATCTGATCTTAATTTTCAGACTGTGCAAGCTTTGGCTAAAGCTACTATTCAAACTGTTAGTTCTTTTCGCCCTGATGCATATTTCAATCAAGTGTGGAGTTTTGTGACAGAACTTTGCGAAAAAAATTCTTATTCTGGACCCAAACTGAAAAGGTGTAAAAGAAATTCCAAGCGAATTCGGAGGCGGTGAAAAAAAGCCCCATGATGATGTTAAATCATATCACAGAATCAATATTCAATATGAAACTATAGATTCAGTATCTAATGAAATTGAGACAATATTTAATGAGAACAATATATCTGTTTTATTTGCCCTTAGTTCAGTATTATCCGGATCAGATGTCGAAAAAGAAAATGATTCAACCGTATGCAAAGTAAATAACTTCCAGAAAGAGGAATTGTTATGTGAATTGCGACTGTTTTATTCAATGGTGAAAAATGAAAACATAGACCATCCCAATTTTAAAAGTCGCCTGGATTATTTTAAAGAACGGAATTTAAAAAAATGTGTTTGCTGTCATAACATTATTAGTTAAATTGTTTTTGACTGTGCCAATCAGTTCAGACAGTTGTGAAAGGTCTTTTTCATATCTCAGGAAGCTGAAAAATTATTTTCGCAGTACAATGGGACAAGAAAGACTTTCATCTTTAGCTGTTTTAGCTATAGAACAAGATATACCATTGGATTATGATGATATTGTAACAAAATTTTCTCTTCTTCCAGACTCTAAGAACCCACGTTTAAAACTTCAATGAAAGGTAAATAAATATAGATATTTGCATTTAGAAAAATTATGTTAACACAATTATGTACAAAAATTATTTTTCTCAACATCAATTCAATTTTGGGATCCCCCCCCCCCCCTGTTAACAAACATTTTATTTATTTCATATTGTGGATTTTCATACATATAAATCTCACACCCCCAAATGAAATGCTGAAATGCCACCCCTCAGGGTTGTTTGATTTAAATCGGCTTGATTTAAATCATGATTTAAATCACTTGATTTTTTTTTAAAAAATCATTGATTAAAATCATTTTTTAATTTTGTCATTTCTTGAAGTTTTTGTTTCTTTTGTATTTTTATGCTAAAATAACCTGGAACAGAATAAATGTTTAAAATAATAAAATTCCACATTAAAACATCTTTAGAGTATATAAAAAAAAAACCGAAATCCTTTCCTTAACTCTCGGTCAGTGGAGATAACACTATTCATTGCTTGGAGTATAAAATCAAGTAACAATGACAACTGCCCAGTATTGCCAACCTATTTTCTAATTTTATAGCTAAAAATCACTCAAAATATATCTAGAATTATCTAGAATTTCTGTCAGTTATCTAAAAACATAGCTAGACAATATTTAACATTTTAATTGTTCTTGTGATGATTTATTGGGATCAGTGGTTGTGATACAGTTTTTACATGCATATTTCAAGCTACAAAAATTTAAAATACCTTTTGAAATGTTATTTATATGTGCTGTAATAATTTTTACCATAGAAATAAGAAAATTTGGTTCCTTCCTGTTTTTGTGATTTTTGCTGGCGCATACCAATATAGCAAACAATGTTGGGAATGGGATTGACTGGCCCTTAAGCAGTTTAGCAGATTGGGCTCCCACACCAATCCCAACGGGACCATTGAATGTTGGTCGTAATAACCAAAGGTAGTTATAAAGATCACACATAACATCTATGAGGATGCATCCGGGGCCAAAGTCTCTGGTCGATATATTGGAAAGGTCCGAAAAAGAGGATCATTATACCGAGAGTCTGCTGTATTACTTTACTGTTTATTTAAATTTGTATTTTTATGCTTGTTTTTTTTTTCCCAATTTCCAGTGTTAGAAATTTGTACTAATAAAAAATCATTTAAGAGACTCAGATGAATGAAATTACCTGTTAAATGGTAAGTTTTTATTATATAAATGAAAAAGGTATTATTAAATATTAATACTTAAAAACATCATCTTTCTCTAAAATCTTGACTTTTTAATAAGCTTGTCATAATCCCTTCCCTTTTTTTTCAAGTCCTTCATAATATCAAACATAATAGATTTTGAGATATCATAGCTCTTTATTAATATAAATTCAAATAAAGAACTTAAAACCACATAATAGTTCCATATAATTAATATAGCCTAGATTTATAAATTGAATAAAAAAACCCAATTAAAAAAAAACCTATTTATTTAAAGTCTTTGGTTTTTTTTAACCCCGGCATATATTTTTTAATCTTATATTAATATATATTCAATTAAATTTTTTTAAATTATACAGTACATTAATATAGTCTAACCTACATTTTGATCTGAAAAATATAAAAAATTGATGTTGAAAAAGGTTAATATAAATTAAAAAAATCTGATTTAAATAAAAAAAATCCGATTAAATAAAAAAATCCGATTTTTTTGATTTTTTTAAAAAAATCATGATTTTTATCCACCCTGCTGCCCCTGCCTACAAAGCTTTAAATTGGAAAGTTTTCAGCTCTCTTTAACTTAACAAGATGATTGCTCTAAAAATAAAAGAACTTTGTAACAAATTATTAATGTAGGAACTGGATTTCTTACTAAATGTTTTTTTGTTACTTAAGATTTATATTTTAGAAGATATTCCGAGTGAAAAAAGGCAAAAAATCACTCTAATATTTTTTTTTTAAAAAAGAACCTTAAAATATAAAAGTATTGAAATGATATTTGTTCATGAGTCCCTATTTCCAATAAAACAAGTATATATAAATTGTTTAGATTTTTAGCTAATGTTTAGAGATATAATGCCCTCAAAACAATTGTTATCACCTAAGTAACATATGTCTGCTTTCCTCAAGGAAGTTTTGTTAGTATTTATTAAGAGTGTCAACGGTTAAAAAATTTTCAAAGTGTAAAGAGTGCAAATTTGTTTCTTCTGCACATATTTAAAAAATTCAGAAATTTTATAAATTCTGATATTGTATTTAAGAAATATTAAATTTATCAAAATGATCTTAAATTGGATATATTAGTTTAAAATAATTAAATGATATAATGTTACAATATAAAGTTTCAGTACAAAAATATTATTTTAAAAATCTAAAATGTTTCTAGGAAATTTCCCATTATCTTACATTTATTTCTACAAATGAAGTGTCATATATATATTTGTATTAACAGTATGCACGAAATAAAAAGAAGAATTTATTTACAGTAAAAATGCAAAAATTTGTTATCAGGATTTTGATATGAGAAAATCATATGATTGCCTGTAAGAAAATGAATGTCATTATAAAGCTAAATTGCTACTTCTAAAAATTTAAATAATTTGTTCGTAACATTATAAGACAGTTGATTAAATGTATCAACTGGTTTTGAACGTACAAAAAGAAGCAAGGGAGAATCTTTGACAGAAATATACATCTCTTTGCTGTAGTTGCTCTGTCTCTATTATCCAAAAAATTGACTTTTTTTTGCTTTCACAACTGGCTGATGACAAGACAGCAGTTCAAGTGAAGTTTCCGTAAAATTGCTATGTATTGCATATCATTATCAAGTTACATTAATAAAGCATTTGTGTAATATAAAACAATGACATCTTTAAAACCTACAGAAAAGAATAAATACCTTATTTAAAGCATGAATGAGAAAATTGAAGTTCATACTATAAACAGTATTATTCTTTCCAAAATAATTGAATTTTGTAGTGCATTTTGACATTTTATTTTAGCAGGGAAATACTTGGTTTTTATATTAAGTAACTCAATGAATCCTAATGAAATTGGCATGCAAAATTAAGGTTCCATAATATTACTATATTAAAAGAGAAAGTGAGAAAAAGAAATTAGCATAAGTAAATGCTTAAGTTAAATTTTGGAAAGAAAACTGGAAATACAATTGTATAATCTAAAGGTAAATTTTCTAAATTGTATATCAAAAATAGTTTACATATTAAATTTTGAGGCTATTTATTGAACTTAGAAATTAAACATTTATTCAAGATATAAAACTGATTTTTCTGAAACTTGTTTTGACTGTTTACTCAATGGGAAATAAAGTACAGTGAAACAATCTTTCCAGAATAGGGTTAATGTAAGGAATTCAAAATAAACAATTCCACCTCAAACAAGCTAATCAACTGGCTTATGTCACAACACAAATTGAAAGAAGATAAACGAATGAGTAAATATAACCATCATAAAATTTCTAAACGACCAAGATAATGTATTTCTAAAAGTGCCTATTGAGATTACATATGCATAGCATTAAATAAAACTACAATGCATAAATTGATTTTGAAATTTAAATTTATAACATATCTTTTGTGTTTCAATCCTAATAAATGGTTCATTTTGCAATGATTTCTGTTATCCTTTAATAGATTGGAACTACACAGCCCAGGGTTATAATCCATGCTTTATATCATCAGTGTAAAAGAAGTCACAAAAATTTTAAATTAACAGCACAAAATTAAAATAAAGACAAGCATGTGCTTAACACATACTACTAAAGAAATATTCCATACCCCTTGTAACGGCAAGTCTGAATCTGCTCTAGATTTGAATAATATTTAAATAATTCATATAATAGGTGTGAAAAATGCTTATCATGATTAAATGACTTTAAGAAAGTATTATAGACTTGATTTAAAAGTTGTTTTTTGATATTGAATACCCAGGTTTTTATATTTATAAGAAGATTTAAAGTTTTTTTCCAGCTCAGTAATTTTTGCTTTTATGTTCAGATTTTGACACTTTTTATTGTTATTCCCTCGCTTGGATCTTTTTGATGAGGCACTATAAGAGTTATAATTTAGGATGTTAAAAATAGAGAGATCATAATTTAAATTTTTATAGGTAGTTTTTACTCATTCCTGTTATTATAAATTTGATTTAATTCATATGGAAAAATAGTTTTATACTGTTTGATTAATGAATTTTCAAAATATAATCTATCAAACGGATTCTTTACGATGTCCAGGATTGAAATTGAAATATTATCAGTTCCATGAAGATCAAAATGGGCGCATTCAAAATTATTGCCAGTGTTATGATAAGCAGGAGGAGGAAGTTGTGAATTGTGAGATGCTCGAGAGCTAAATTTCTTAATATGGTTTTGGTGAGCATTAAAACGAAGGTGAAGAGGAGTGCTAGTTTGTCCAATATACGAGGGTCACACTGAAATTTTTGAGATAGGGCTAAGTGGTACGAGTTAAACTTACCAACTCTCAGGAGTGTTCAACGTACTTACTCCCTCCAACATTAATGCTTATTTGTAGGTGAAAGCTGATGGAGTGATTGCAATTTGTAAGGATATAGATTTAAGATACCGTCAAGAATACGCCATACCGAGGATACAGGAATATCCAATCGCCTTGCAGCTTCAAAAGCGCTGCTGGTCCCAACCGCTGTTTCAGTTGCTAGGTTTTCAATTTCAGATGCCACAGCACTGGCACAGGAGTCCGTTAACGATGGTCTTCCGCTTCATGGACGATTCTCCAAACATATAGTTTCTTCAAATCGTGTGACAAGCTTCAGTAACCCAGAACAGGTGATAGGACCTTTTCCTTTCTTTAGATTTTTCTTAAATCGAAATTTTCGCAAAGCATCTGATGCTGATTCTCTGCTCACGTAATACAGCTTCACAAACAAGGCTTTCTCGACCAAAGTTAACATTCTCGCAAAAACTTCTTCTTTGCACCGTTTACTAATGAATCAAATGAAGAATCTACAGAGCACTACAGCTCTTTTATAACAGCCTCATTTGCATACTTCGGGAAGATGTATTCGGGTAAGTGCCACCTATAGGAGATTTTTTAAACTACAAAATTTTTTCACGTCAAAAAAAAACCCCCGTCCTGATACTTATGGTATAAACCGCATCTCAATGCGATGATTTTTTGATTTTCAATGAATTTTTAAAGTTTATACGGACTTTTGAAAGACCCTGTATAAAACATACTAATATTCATAGTATTTATACTTTTGATTTCTAAGATTTGTTTAATAATATTGATATAGATGATGTGTATTGTGTATAGAACTATTTTAGCAATTTTTGAAAAATATAATATCAACCTAAAATATTCAAATTTTCTTTTTAAAAAATTACTTAATTTCTCTCTCTCTACAAGAATTATATTCAACATGGTGGTACTTTTTTTAAGCAACAGTTTTGTATCCCACAAGGGGTGTGTGCCTTGACGTGAAAAAATTTTGTAGTTTAAAAAATCATCTATAGGTGGCACTGGACGCATTGGAAAGACAACGAAAATAACTTACTGTATGCTCAATACCTTTATTATAGCATCATGTGTTTGACATGTCCTCCTCCACAAGGTATGACACAATTCAGACGAGTGAAAACACCAGTAACTGCAGAATGCAGCATGTCTGGGTAGATCAAACTCGCTTCACGACGAATAATCAACTGATGTCAAATCTGGAGACTGATGAGACCATGGGATCTTGCAATGCCTACTGATGCAATGCCTACTGATAAGTCTGTTTTCCCCGAAGGTGTCAATTAGAAATTTCTCTACTGGATTTGCTATGTGAGATGGTGCTCCATCCTGCATAAATGTTACAGTAGATATCACATTTCATTTTCGCAAAGACGGCATGACTTGCTCATGCAGAAGAGTCAAATAACGCTGTGCATTTACTGCGCAAGTTTTCCAACCAGTACTTGAACTAAACTCCTCGAAGAAAAAGGGTCCCAGAATGTAAGAGCCAGTGAAGCCACACCAAACTGTCACTCGTGAATGAAGTGGCTGCTCTATGTACTCACGTGGATTAGAAGTTGCCCATATATGACAGTTGTGTGTGTTCACATTTCCATGCAGTGAAAAGTGGGCTTCGTCTGTCTACAAAACATTAAATAACCACTGTGGCTCCTGTGCGATTTTTGACATAGCCCATTCGGCAAACATTTCTCTCTGTGCGATATGTACCTGTAAAAGCTGATGGAGTGATTGCAATTTGTAAGGATACAGATTTAAGATACCGTGAAGGATACACCATACTGAGGATACAAGAATATCCAATCGCCTTGCACCTTCAGAAGCGCTGCTAGTCCCAACCGCTGTTTCAGTTGTTTGGTTTTCAATTTCAGGTGCCACAGCACTGACACTGGAGTCCGTAAACGATGGTCTTCCGCTTCGTGGACGATCCTCCAAACATATAGTTTCTTCACATCGTGTGACAAGCTTCAGTAACCCAGAACAGGTGATAGGACCTTTTCCTTTCTTTAGATTTTTCCTAAATCGAAATTTTCGCAAAGCATCTGATGCTGATTCTCTGCTCACGTAATACAGCTTCACTAACAAGGCTTTCTCGACAAAAGTTAATATTCTCGCAAAAACTTCTTCTTTGCACCGTTTACTAATAAATCAAATGAAGAATCTACAAAGCACTACAGCTCTTTTATAACAGCCTCATTTGCATACTTCAGAAAGATGTATTCGGGTAAGTGCCACCTATAGGTGATTTTTAAACTACAAAATTTTTTCACGTCAAAAAAAAACTCCGTCCTGACAATACTTATGGTACTTAAACCGCATCTCAATGCGATGATTTTTCGATTTTTAATGAATTTTTAAAGTTTATACAGACTACTAATATGCATAGTATTTATACTTTTGATTTCAAAGTTTTGTTTAATAATATTGATATAGATGATGTGTATTGTGTATAGAACTATTTTAGGACTTTTTGAAAAATATAATATCAACCTAAAATATTAAAATTTTCTTTTTAAAAAATTACTTAATTTCACTCTGTACAAGAATTATATTCAACATGGTGGTATTTTTTTAAGCAACAGTTTTGTATCCCACAAGGGGTGTGCGCCTCATCATTGTTAGCTAATCTGTATTTATTCTATGAAAAGAACATTAATCCAAGCTTGCATAATATACACATGTTTAGATATCTAGATGACATATTATGTGTATCCCTTAATAATATCCCTATAGTATTTAACTTTTATCCTAATAATTTACAATTAAATGCAAGTAATAATGACTCTAGTGTTGCAAACTTTTTAGATTTAAATTTAGAATTAAAAAATTGTAATATGGCTATAAACTTGTATGATAAAAGACAATATTTTAAATTTAATACATCAAAAATTCAACATTTTGACTCTTATTCGCATATATCAGTTTTTAGAAATATTATAATAAACCAGGTTCTTAGAATCAATAAAATTTGTGATGAAAATTATAAATTGGCACATTTTATGGAATTATTAAGTACAGCGACTAACAATACATATCCTTCCAAATTTGTTATTAAAATTATCAAGTCAGTGTATCAACTTTCACTTGATAACATCCAAGACAACTTTCCCAATTATAGTGGCTAACAATAAAAATATATATATGTTATTTATTAATTATATAAATATATAATTATATTTATTAATTATATAAATATATATTTTATATTAATTATATAAAATGAAAAATGATAAAATAAGCTAAAAAAATTAGAAAAATCAAAAACATCGGAAAATAAGATACATTAATATTAATGTTTTCAATTTTATTTTCGCTAAAAAATTGTAACTTTAGCCAGTTTGAAATTACGATTTGAGCGCCCTTATAATGATGTATAATGGCATTCTCATTTATCAATTTCTTCTATGAATCTCTCGTTTAGCAAGAACTTTCATCTTTGTTTTATGTTCATATTCTGTTTTGCTTATACGGGTAATAGTGCTGTCTCCTGCTCTGACTCACTAGATGGGTCTGGGAGTGTCGCTGTGAACGTTCATACTGCCTCCTAGGTTGTATTTTGTCATGTTCATTCCGGTGCTTCTAGATATTTATTATACTGTTGAGGTTGATCGCATATACATGTGGTGAAAGAAGAAGGGTTCCTGCCACATGGTAATACAAATTTTCCTAATGTTTCTTATCTTCATTTTTTCATCTTTTGATGCCTGTAGTCTGAGTTTGGAAATTTATAGTAATGTATTATTGTCCAATCTGAAACAAGCCATTTGTTTGGATTAATTAGAATTAAATACTCAGATCTGAAGATGAATTTAATTCTTTTTAATCTTCGAATTTGGGACAGTGCTGATCTTTTCTATTATCGGCATTATGGCAGTGGTTTTGCTTCTATGGTGATGTTAATATTTCACGATTACTTGAATTAATTATTTTTATTATTACTTCTTTCTAATATGCATATATATATATATATATAAATATTAAATATGAAAATCTAATGATAGAATATATAATATATATATATACATACACAGGGTAGCCATAATTAAAGTAGAGGTGTTTAGAGCCCGATAGTGAGAAAACTGTTGGGCCAAACTTAACCAAATTTGCAGTAAATACTATTTAGGGTACTTATCGGTTATAGGGACCATGAAGTCAAACATGGCAACACGTAGGGATCACACCAAATTCTGGTTTATACTGGTTGCTAATATTATAAATTGGACTCATATCTCGCAGAATTTATGTGGCGAAGCTTTACTGGTAGTGATAAATTTAATGAAATTTTATCGGCAATAGCTGAGTTTTGGCCACCACAAATTTCAATATAACACTATTATTTTGTTAAGTAAAGTTGATCAAACCCCATTATATATTAAATTTTAATCATTGTGTTTGTAGCGAATTTCTCGTATCAGATTATATCGCCAATGTTCGTGTTGGCGACAACTCTGAAAAGCAGTCCCTAACCCATGGTCCCTATAACCGATAAGTACCCTATTTAGACCATGGGGTTTTATTTTTAAAAGAGAAAAAAAAGTTCGGATTTTTGCCACCTCGGGCCAAAGTGGTTCCATTTTTGGAGTAAGGTCCATTTTTGGAATAAAATAGGCATAGGAAGTACAGAAAGTTAGCATTTTGCATGCATTTTGAAAAGAACATCACATTTACATTTTATGTGTATTTAGTACATTTTATATTTACATTTGCATCTTGCATTTATATATGTATGACATTAATTTTTATATTGCCATCATTTACATGTGTGATTCAATATGTTTTCTTTACGTATGTTCCAAAAAGTGCATTCTCTGAACAGCATTCTCTACTGCAGAATGCAGCAGATCTCCATTGATTTGCTTAACATGCAATGTTTTTCAGTCCTTCACAGTGGCTAAATTACCCACATTCCCTTGGTATACCAAGCACTTTACATGACCCCACAACCAAAAGTCACAAGGGGTCAGATCAGGTGAACACGGTCTGGCCACTTCATAGACGCTCGACTAATTATTTGGTTGTTGATAAAATGCTGTTGTAGGACTTCCTGTATGCGCAATCCAATATGAGAGGGTGCTCCATCCTGCATAAATATCGTAGATTCAAGACATCCACATTGTTGAAGTTGCAGAATAACAAAGTTCAGCAGCATTGTTTGATACCTCTCAGCATTGACGGAACAAGTCTTTGGGCCAATTGAAGTGTTTTCCTCAAAACAATATGGACCTGTGATGAATGAGACAGTAAAGCCACATCAAACTGTTACTTTCGGACAGTGCAGCAGGGTTCAATGATTTAAATCACGGGAAAAAAATTAAAAAAATCATTTTATTTAAATTAAAAGATTTTAAATCATGCAAAACATTTGCTTTTTAAGTGTTATAAACATTTTTTTTGAATGTAAATACTTTGTATTTGTACATAACAAAATTCCTCTATATAAAATAATAAATTCATTATAACAGTGTCTGTATTTTATTTAAATTAAAAGATTTTAAATCATGCAAAACATTTGCTTTTTAAGTGTTATAAACATTTTTTTGAATGTAAATACTTTGTATTTGTACATAGCAAAATTCCTCTATATAAAATAATAAATTCATTATAACAGTGTCTGTAATATATGTATAAGCATGTACTCCACTTAAAATTTGCATGTAAGAAGAATTAGATAAAAGTAGTGCAAGGAAAATAATTTATAAATCCTACTTTCGTCTTATTTTGTGCTGCAAGATAAGAGTGCATTTATTTGCTAGTTGCCAATGTGTATTATTTCCTTATCAGCCTATCTTATCAGCTCTATCTAATCTTTAGAGAGAACAAAAGGCAAGCAATGGGGCTGTCACAGTGAATTAATATTTTCTTCTCTACCCATGAACCCTATTATCCCAGTCTTGAGAAAAGGGGTGTAGTATTAATTACTAAATAGCTACAAGCCATTTTCTTATTGATTATTTATTAGAGACTGTGTCTCAGCTCATTTTTAAAAACCTGTTATCCTTTCTCACTTCTTTCTGAAGCCACAAAGATTCCTTGTATTATACTATTTATACATGTAGTAATAATATCTTGGTGACAGAGTATTATAAACTTTAATTACAATTATATTTGAGCTAAGCTGATTTTATAATGGCAGGTAGAAAAAAAATGTCTGGAACTATTTCCATAAAATTAAAACTAAATCAGGAAAAGGCTTATGTGCCAAGTGTATATTTTGTGGGAAAGAAATCCAAGGTATTGTAACTCGTCTGAAGTTCCATGACTCAAGTTGTAGAACTGCTGAAAATAATTTCAGTGATTGCTGTGTAAATGATCCTCAACAACCAATTTTTTCCATTGATCCTCAACCCAGTACTTCTACTTCCAGTATTTGCAATTCTTGAATAAAATTTTTCACGCAGAAAAGGGAACCAGAGACAACAGAATCATTCTTTCCAAAGAAATTAAAAGTGGACTGACTCTTATAGCACGTACAACACAAGAACAGAAAAAAGAATTGGATACCCAGATAGCACGAATGATATATGCTACAAATTCAGCTTTCCATACAGTAGAAAATGTAAAATTTCGAAAGTGCTTTGAGAATTTAAGACCGGGCTACATAGCTCCAAGGGAATCAGCTATTGGTTGTCATCTTCTCACAGATGTATATAATGATGAACTTAAAAAATGTACAAAAAACTTAAAAAATAAGTGTTTCTTGAAACATTGACAGTTGGTCAAATGTAATAAAGGATCCGATTGTATGCAGCAGCATCACAACAAAGGAAGGACGTGTTTACTTTTTGGATACATTTGACACCTCAAAAAGTAAACACACTGCAGAATATCTTCCAAGAAATTTGTGAGAAAAGCAGCATAATAGCCGAACAAAAATTTAATTGCAAAGTAAGAAGTGCAGTCACAGATAATGCCGCAAACATGGCTAAAATGAAAAATGATATGGAAAAAGTTAGCGATGATGATGAAGCAAACACCAAAGATAAAGATGACTATATACCAATTATAACCTATGGATGTTCAGCCCATTTACTAAATCTTTTAGCAAAAGATCTACAAATAACAGATGTCACTGAGCATGTTATTCAAATAGTTAAATACTTCCGTAATCATGATTTTGCAAAAGCTCCATACAGGACCCCCTTATTACCACAGGAGGTCCGATGGAATTCAATGTGTGATTGTCTCGCAAGTTACATAAAAAATTGGCCAAATATTGTCACAATTGTGGAAGCAGATAAAGGTGAAATTAACTCTAAAACAGAAAGTATTAAATTTTTCAATAAAACGCAATGCCGAAGACATGGTAGCAATGTTAAAACCAATTGCAAAGACACACAAAAAATGTCTGAAAAAATGGGAGTTGGAAATAATTCACAGCTGTTGTCTGCATCAGCATAAACCACTAGAGTTGAATGCATATTTTCAATATTTAACCTAGTACACTCTAAACTCAGAAATAGACTTGGTGTTGAAAAAGCGACTAAACTTATCTTCTTGTTTAAATCATTAAATGCTTGATTCGTACAATAATATGTAGTTAATTAATAAAACAGCTTTTCTTTAATTAAGTGTTTGTAAATAATTATTTTGATTATGAAATATTTTGTCTAATTTTTAAGACATCAATAACAAGCTAAAAGTATATTTGTACTGCAGCATATTCTGTTTAAATCCTAAAAAATGAACAGCTGCTTTAAAATGTTAAATAAACACAAAAATTTATTTCTTTTAAGAACAAATTATTTTAGTTAGTTCAAATGAGCTGCTATGATTTTATTTGCATATTGAAATTGAAACATTTAAATATAATGGAAGTTTGGTAACTAAGTTATCTAAATATGTGTTACCTAACAACTCACTAAATGCATAACTGATTGTATTATATGAATTGAGTAGAAAATTTTGTTTAGATTTAAATCTGTTTTTTTTTTTTTGTTTTTTTTTTAAGTAAGTAAAAAAGTCCACTTTAAATAAAAAAAAATCATGATTTTTTTAAACTCTGCAAGGCAAAGAAATCTCCTGAAACACATGAGGGTTCTCAGAAGCCCAAATGCTGCAGTTCTGCATGTTTACTATTCCATTCAGATGAAAATGTGCCTCACCACCCCACAAGATTTTCCAGGGTCATGATTCGTCAACTTCCATGCGAGCTAGGAACGTCAGAAAAAAGTCCAAGCGGGCTTATATATCTCCTTGAAGCAACTGTTGAGTGTGGCTGATTTTGTGTGGGTAAAATTTTAGCAATTTGCTCATGATTTTCCATACTGTAGAATACAGCATATCCAGTTGCCTGGATATTGCCTGAGCACTGTTAGATCCGGCTGTTGGATGTGGCAGTTGCAACTGTATGAAGTTCGTCATTCCTTATAGGTTTATGCCCTCGTTCTGGTAACACTTGTAAAATTCCAGAATTTTCAAAATGCAAAACCATTTTTCGCAAACCTGTGATAGTCATTGAATCTTTCTTTAGGCCCTTCAACGTCAAATATTCTCGAAGGGCAGCAGAAGCATTTTCACTTGTTTGGTAGTAAAGTTTTACTAGCAAAGCATGATCACGTAATGTTAGCATAACGAACTTTTAACAGCAAAGCACGATTGTAAAAATGTAGGTAATCATTGATTCCGATACATTCTTTCCGTTTACCTTATATCCTCAAAACTAGTAGTACGTACTAATGCCGCCAATGCCAGCTGACTAAATTTTGCATAACATTTTGCATTACCACCTCTTTTCTCCGTGAAAATCTGCATATTTACTACAATGCACTACTACGTATGGGAGACATGATTGCTAAAATGTAAGTGCAAATGTGAATGTAAAATGTGATGTCAATATCAAAATGCATGTAAAATGTTAACTTCTGTATTTTCTATGCCTATTTTACTCCAAAAATGGACCTTACAGTGCCACTTTGGCCTGCAGTGGCAAAAATCCGAACTATTTTTTTTTTCTTTTAAAAATCAAAACCCCATGGTCTAAATAGTATTTACTGCAAATTTGGTTGAATTTGACCCAACAGTTTTCTCACTATTGGATTCTAAACACCTCTACTTTTATTATGGTCACTCTGTATATCTTTTTATATTTATGTTTTGATGATTTTTGAATATTTTTATACTTATATTTTTTATTCTTTTTTTTTTTTTTTTTTTTTTTTTTTTTTTTGATAGTGTATCACCGATCCACCACACTTTTACCACTTTATAGATAAGTTACCTGCTAATAAATTAGGTTAAAACTTTATCGTATCTAAACTAGGTTAAAGTTTTATCGTAACATGTGTGCTAGAGTTGGATTGTTAATACTTTCGTTTTTAAATATCCTTATATTTTATATAATATACTGTACAATGATCACGTGATAGCAAGTGTACACTAATAAGTAGTCACTAGTCAATTAGTTGACATGCCTGCTTTGTTTAAGGAAGTTTTGTTATTTTTTTATATCACATCCACATGATAGACAAAATATTTCTCTTAATGTTGGAGGTTCTGCTGCCCACATGTCAGTATAAAAATAGTTTTTTATTAAAGTAAAAGTAATGTGTTTCTAGAACACTTATTTCAGTAATGATTATTATATTTTAGTTTCATAAATGTATTATATAAAGTATATTTTGCATTTTAATGCCTTGAATCTTTTAACATCAGATACGTATTTTAATGGTACATACTATCTTACTGGTTGTAGTCAAGTTTTAACATGGGTAAATTATGATGCAAAAATAAAAGTCCTTTAGCAGTGACATGTCTAGGCCTGTGTCTTTCCTGTTCATAAATGCTTCCAACCTCAGAAATCAAGCATTCACTCTGAACACTGCCGGCTGGTGTAGGCAGGTGCTTTCTTGTTACTTTTCCAATGGTAATAATAAACCTCACAGAAAATGAGGCAGAGGAAAATTTTTGATGATATTGGACCCATGAAATATACGCTCTTACTGCCATCAGTTAAAATTAATGTGTAACTGTGAAAGAAGAAATTTATAAATATTTATTGGTATCAGGCTTCAAAATTAGTGGTTGTTAGTCGTATTTTGCATTTATAAATTTCATTTTCATGAATGAGATTTTTTAGACCCAGTTGTCATTTTTAATATCCAACTTTCAACTTTTTTTTTTGCTTGTATAACGTACATTCCTGTAGTGGTTTGTGTTTGAGCAGTAGAGCTGATATGATTGAAAGGGTGTAGGATATTAATATACATTAGTGAATTTTAGGCTTTTAAGCTTGCAGTTAAATATAAATGATGCCCTTGTTATTGCAAAGTAAATGCATGTGCACAAAGTAAAGAATATATATATATGTATAATAGATTATTTTTTTGCAATAAAAGTAATAAATTTTATTGCAAAAAACTAATCTATCATAGTGTATTGGATCGAATACCAAACATTCAGGTCACGTTCACACCAAACATTTGGCATTTAACAAAAATTCTGATTCAGTCAATTTCAATTAATGTCTTGTGAATATTTTAATTTTTTATATTTATTTTCAGGACAATGGCAGCATCTCTATCAGAGGAAGAATTTCATCGAATGCAAGAACAACTTTTAGACTTAAGAACAAAAAATTACAAACTAGGAGAAAAGAATGTAAAAATACAGACTGAACAGCTTCAAAATAATAAACTTATAGAAGATTTGCGAAAAGAGTTAACCAAATGTCAAAAGATTGCAGCTCGTAGTAAAAATGCAAAAGAAGTAGAGCAGCTGATGCAGGAGAATGACGTTCTTCAGCATAAGTTGCAGATGCAGGAAGATGAATTCCGATTGCAGAATGAAACCCTGATGAAAGAAGTATCTGCACTTGTTTCATCAAATGATGAGTTAAAGAATTACTTAGAGCTTGCAAAAGCTCAACAGCTGACATCTGCCATTTCAGAAAATCAAAATGATATTATTAGACTGGAAGCTGAGAATGCAGCACTTAGAAAATTGCTATCCAATGATAAAAAATCTATCTCTGGTACACCAGAATCGACTATTAAAGAGCTAGAATTAAAATTGGAAACTATGGAAGAAGAAAAACGATTGCTACAAAATAACTTTTCAAAAATGGAAAATGAGTATGGAAAACAGTTGTTAAAAATGAAAAATGAAAACGAGAAATTGAGTGAGAAAATAAAGAAAAAACAGGAGAGCTTTATGAAACTTCAAGAAGAAAAAGAGCAATTATATAATGACAATAAACAAGCCTTTGAAAGTTTGCAAACTTCAAAAGATGCTGAGGTACAACAATTAAAAGAGCAGATATATAGTATGCAGTGTAATCTTAGAAGTGCTCTTGATCTCAATGAAGGCTATAATAAAGATGCTGTTGCAACTGTGGAAATCGATGGTGACAAAGCTACATTTGAATGTTCATTGAATGAAACTAAGATGTCGCTGATTAATATTCAAGAAAAAATGCAACAGTTATCAAAGCAACTGCAAGAATCTCAAGATAACGTTAAAAGCTTAGAAGAATGCAATGAATCCCTTTCTTCTAAGATACAAGATTTAGAGAAGGAGAATACTGAATTAACAGCAAAACTCATGGAGAAATCTGAACTTGCTGATAATAGGAAGAACTTAATGGATGAAATGAATAATCATTTGTTAGAAACAACAACTAAGCATTCTAGGGAGATAGAAAATTTAACACGTCAGCTTGCAGATGAACAAGAAAAGTTTCAAAAGTTATATGACAAAGAAAATGAGACAAGAGTTAAGCTTGTTGAATGTATGAATGAGGTACAAACTCATAAAGAAGAAGTAGAAAGACTTAAAGCAGCTCGGGGTGATATAAATATCAAATTGAAAGAATCTGTAGCAGCACTGCAAAACACAATTTCTGAATATGAAAACAAATTAGATGAAAAGGACAAGGAACATGCTGAGGCAATGGAAACTCTAAAAGGGGAAATGGAGGCAAAAGTCCAAGATGTTGTTAATCAATTAGAAATTGCTAAAATAGAATGTGAAGAATATGAAGAGAAAATTAAATCATTGCAACAAGCTGCAAAAGATTCTGTTGGTGAAAGGAAAATACAAGAAAAGAAAGGTGTAGCCATGGTAAAAGACTTGAAGCGACAGTTGCAAGTTGAGCGGAATCGAGCTGAGAAACTTCAAGAACGTCTTCAAGAAGTATTAAATGAACAAAATCGTTCTGTTGATGAAATCCTTCAAACATCCAATTCTGACAAACCTAAAGGTGATGCTAGCAGTATCAGTTCTTGGAGTTATGTTTCAGGATGTACTGCTGAGAAGGAGCTCAAGGAAAGCATACAAAGTGACGCATCTTCAGGTGGACATGAATCACCTAACAGAGTTTCACCTATTTCTTTGGAAAGTGAAACAAATAATCTGCTATGGAAAATTAAACAACTGCAGGAAAAGAATTGCACAGCTGAAGAGAAAGTAAATCACTTAGAAATGAGTAATGCAGCTCTTGTGGATGATGTGCTGAAGAAAACAGCCTTGATTCAATTTTATTGTATGGAAGGACGGTCCGATCATCATGCAGCTGTTGCACAAGATAAGTTGACTATAAAAAGAATTGTAGATTTCATTAAAGATAGGGGTGATGAAAATCTTAAAGAAATAAATAGACGTATGCAAAGAATGTTAGAAGAAACTCTTACGAAGAATATGCACTTGCAAAAAGACATTGAAACACTATCTAATGAAGTATCTCGTTTGTCCAAACTTGCTAATTCTCCAGTTGAGAATGGCATTCAAAGTGCTGTGTTTGTGGATGGAGTTTAATTAAAATTTCAGTACCTAAAAAAAATCTAGTCACTTTTTTAAAGTTACCAATAGCTATTGCTATGAATTTCTAAGTATTGCTGTAGGATGAAACTTGATATTCACTTTCTCCTTTTCTGTATAAAATGTTGTTTTGTTTCTGTACATATTTTCAGAGTTCTAAAGTTTTGTATATTTATGTTTTAAGATCTGACATATTTGTGAAATACTTTTGACTATTTGTTCTTCATAGAAAATGTTTTAATATTTGCTGTATTATGGCATACTACTATATTATCAAGTATAAATGGTCAAAACATTGAATTCCAAAATTTAAATCATTTACAAAACATATTTGGTGCTCTTTTCTTTTAACATTTTAAAAAATGTTTGTTATTTTTTATTTATATGTTTTATACAATTTAAAGTATATTTGTGTGCTTAATATGCATTCTTACATACAAAAAATAGTTTAGTATTATAAACTTGCATATATTTTGTAAAAACCACATCAATGCATTAAAAAACAAATACTTTGTTACTTTACCATTATAAAAGATTGATTAAAAGTATCAACCAGTTTTAGAGGAAAAGAACAACCTCATTTGTCAAGATAAAAGACAGAGCACCAGTATCAATAAAAGTAAGAACATGTATCTACCTTTGTTAGGGCTGATTTTCTGTTTTTTCATCCTGATGTAGGAGGCTGTTTTTTGCCTCCAAAACTGGTTGATACTTTTAATCAATTTTTCATGCTGTTAAAGTAATGAAGTATTTATTTTTGCAAAATGTTCCAGATAGCAGTTGGAGCAAATTTCGTACAGGGTTCTTGGGAAAGTCCTTAAGCACACCAATAACTTTGCAAGGAAAGGTCTATGAGTGTACATGTTACATATATCTATAGTAAATCGACCTTGACCAATTAAATAAAAGTGATTGCATTGCCCCAGTGGAGAATTTAAAATGTTTGGATAACAAACTTGGCAACAGAGTGAGGTAGATATGAAAAGCTAATTACAAAGTTGTAGAGTACTGTCTACTGCAGTGATGTGATTTCCAACTTTTTTTCGTTTGGAGGAAACCTTGAACTATTTCGTAAAATCTCACTGAACCCGTAAATGAGAAACACATATGTTTGACAGGGTAAATTACAAAATTGCAAACTTTTACAAATTCTCACAGAACTCCGGTATAGGCTTGACAGATATATGGAAAGCAATAAATATCTACCATACTTCATCAGTTACTATGCACAGTTATTAATTGTAAATAATTATTGTGTAATAATTTTTCTTAAATTCAAATATACATTGTCAATGATAGAGAACATTTTTAACAAGCTCTACACTAGATTCCTCTGCATGTAAATGTTTTTTTTATCATTTCTGAATAAGACAGCCATTCACCTATAGCTCTACTGCGTCAAAAGATGGCATCTGCAACCATTTTATTGTCAATTCCTACTCATTAGATAATGCTCAGCAACTTTGCAATTGCCATTTTTCTTCTATTTCACTTTGTCGCTGATTTTGTTATCTTGACTTTTCAAATTCTCTGCTAGGTGCTAGGGGCTTTGCAATTACTTTTATTCAATTGGGCAATGGTTACTTTATAGATCAGCGATTCTCAAAGGGTGTACTATGTGGCTGTGTGACAAAACCAGCAAAAATATTTTTATTAAAATAGAAAAAAATAAGAGTAAATGTAAAATAGGTATTAAGTATTTTTAGCAACATTATTTATTAATATGTGATGAGTGTTGACTGGTCTATATATCCTCCACTAGGGTTCGGGAGCATTTAAGACATTTCGCTTCTCGAATTGCGAATTGCCTAATCAATCTTAGTAGATCGGGAGGGGGGGGAGGGTAGACCTACATTAGATTTTGATGAAGGATCTAATGTAAGTCCACAAGTAAGAGTAATGGTTTTAGCATGATGCCCCGACCTGTAGTGTACCGTAATACCCCATACACCAAAACAATCTGCCAGGAGTTAAAAATATTTGAGAATCATTGCTATACATATACCACTTGTGGACATTATTGAAGTGCTTAAGGAGTTTTTAAGGAACCCAGTATACACATAAATGTTAATTTTTTATAAGAATCACTTTTCATATTGCTGTACAAGCTTAGATGATGTTTTGAATAATTCTGTCATTTCTGCTTTAGTATATTATTTGATGTTAAGTTTGAATTTTACTTGAAAATCCTAAATGTTATCAAAAATTATGTCTGTAGCATAAACTTATAAAATACTAGTTCATATGCACAGTGCTGCATATATTTTCAAATGTGTAATAAGGTTTGTATATCTTTAATGCTATTTAATTTAAAAAGTATTTTAAAATCTTACAGAACTTTACCGGTGCTTAATTTTGTTTCCTTGTGTTATAAAAATGTGTTGTTCACTTAAGACTATAGAAATGCATCAAATTTTGCATTTCGGATTCATCACATTATTGAAAAATTTCTTTATTTTAGTGTCAATATTACTCTGAGTAAACTGTTATGTGTCTAAAAGTTTATAAAGAATTTTCCTGTGTTCAATGAATCAAATTTGTCTTTATTTGGTTTACTGAAAACATCTTATTTTATTTCATTTCAGTTTTTAGGTTTGTAACCTACTGAAATTCTCCTTTCCAGTTGCATATTTTAAAATGAGGATGTAAGAATTTCTTTTTTGCCTGGAATAGGTAAAAACTAAAAAGGCATTTTGTCTTTTTAAAGTATTCAGGAATTTTAATCTTCTACAAAATATATTCAGTGCTCATTTCTTTAACATTGTAAAAAAAGATTTATATTTTTGTTATGTTTTATTTGTATATGTTATACTATTTAAAGTATATTTTATGTGCTTAATGTGCACTCTTACATTGATCAAATAGGTTAGTATTATAAACTTGCATATATTTTGTCTGAACCCATATCAATGCTAATTTATTAGAATTTTTTACATGAGAAACAATTTTTATTCAACGCTAAGCAAGTATGGATGATCTTTTGAATAATTCTATCATTTCTGTCTAATTGGTTAATATTATTGGATGTTAACTTTTTGTGGATGGTGGCACAGCAGAACTGCCATGGCTCAAAGGATGGTATACCTTTTGGATATGATATTATATTTCAAAACATGGATCCACATGCAGACTAGCATTGCAATTTTGCATTCAGAAAAACTGTCTAAGCCCTCTTCTTTTACCTCTTGTAGTCACTATTTGCATATCTTTAATTACTACCCGGTTGTGCTAGTATATTTTCTCACACACAGAAAACATCTTGACCTAGCCATTCTTTAATCTGAAGTAAGCTTTTAATTCCACTATTGCATATCCCTTTAAAACCTAAACATAAAAGATAATAATGTTTTACATTTTAATAACTCACCAATGAAATCGTTAAGCTAAAATCAAAATAAGAACTCGGACTAAATTATAACATGACCAGAATCTGTGAGGAGTGCTTTGTTTGTTTATATTTCGAAACCATTTTGCGCTGTTCTAGATGACTTGATGATTCATTGAGAACCCTCATAGACCTGTAAATAGGCACTCGCCACAGGTTGATTAAACAATGCTGTGTTTTGATTAAATGAAACAACTAATCTGCCACCACTCCCATTCCTCCATTCTGTTTTAATTAGAAAACTGCCTGGAAGTTTACTGTATATTTCTTCTTTCTTTAATTCTTATCCCACATATGTATAGGAAAAATTTTCAGAAATGGGAAAATTTTTCACATTTTTTTACTTTTTAATTAATTTGAAAATAGAAAATAATTTTTCCAAACTTTTTCTGAAAAGCAAGAAGCCTTTGATCATTTGAGTTTTCTAATTTTGTAAAGGAAAATGAAGGAGGGCAGGGGCAAATGTGTGTATGTGCATTTTATTTTAAATAAAAGGAATGGATGAGAACCAAAAGGATACGAGTGACATTTTACTCTTTCTCAGAAAAAAAGCAAATAAAGTTTTAAGAAACCTATTCTTTCAGTATTAAGTTCTCCAAAATTTATAAAAATATTAAAAAAATGGAATGTCTTCACAAATTCTGCTGGAAATGATAATGCTGTAATAGCACTAAATATGTGCTTAACACATCTTGCAACTTGTCTCTTCTTTCTCATGATACTGACTCATTCAATTACAAGCAGGTAGTTTTTAAACAATTTTTAATATTGTATAAAATAATTTATTTTAAAGTGCTTAACTATAAGCATGTTTTTAATTTTTGTCATATAATATAATCTATATTTTTATACCTATAATAAACAGTAAATTATTTATGATTCTTATAAGGTTTAACAGTTTTAAATTATTTCTCATGCTATTCTTTTTGTGCAATGCTTTAAAATTGGAATTTTGAAGATAAAAAAAACATCATAGATGAAATAGAATTTTTTTATAGTATTCGAAAACTATTGTATTTAAGGAAAATAATAAATTATAGCTGCTAACTGGAGTATACAGTGTTACTGGAGTATATATCTACATTTATATTAGATATTATCAAATTTTCATGCATAGAATTTTTTATATATTTCTAGATTTAAACCTTCTTTTAACCTTGTTATATAATATATGTTTAACTGTAGCTGTAATATAAGAATAAATACTGTTAAAATTCATTGAACATATTATTCTTGCTGAAATATAATATAGAGAATAATTTCAAAATTTTTGGGGAAATTTTTCCGTTTCAAAATTTTCTGGAAAATCCACATCTCTAATTATATATATATATATATATATATATATATATATATATATATATATATATATATATATATATATATATATATATATATATATATATATATATATATATATATATATATATATATATATATGGTGTTCCAAAAACATTGACCTCAGCTTTTACTCCCTAAATATTGATCTTAGACATATATAATAAATTACAAAGTTGCGTAAAAAAAGGTACAGAATTTTATGAAATCGATAAAAATTTTCAGATTAAATTTGAAGAAATACAAAATTCATTTTATATGGCCCCCATACAAAAACATTTCCAATGAGTGAAATGTGCCCCCATACACTAATAAGGTGATATACAAAATTTCAGCATTTTATCATAAAAAGTCCCAGAGATATGTTTAAATAAAGTTGTGAGGGATTAATCACAAATTAAAATGTAAATGTTTGCAGCAAGAGTGCAAATGACACAATGCAGAAATACATCATAGGCAAATAATATCTGCCTCTTATCTTTAATGGATCTTTGGCATGGATGGAAAACATTTTGACAAGCTTTATAATCTTTGTGTAAAGTTAATA
This sequence comes from Amaurobius ferox, assembly GCA_951213105.1. Classification (NCBI taxonomy): domain Eukaryota; kingdom Metazoa; phylum Arthropoda; class Arachnida; order Araneae; family Amaurobiidae; genus Amaurobius; species Amaurobius ferox. The sequence goes on along the minus strand of OX578138.1, from coordinate 139,953,712 downwards.
TTTCTACACGGTGTAGATACTTTTATACCAATAAATACCGAAATTTTTATTTATTTATGTAATTGTTTTCTTTTGTAATTTGTGTATAACCCCTGAAATGCAATCTGCCGACATGATTTTAATCCTCTGAGAACCCATGTCGATGCATCAAAAAGTGGTTTAAGTCAGCATTTTTGTCTTTTTATATCTCTGGGACTTTTTATGATAAAATGCTGAAGTTTTGTACATCACCTTATTAGTGTATGGGGCACATTTTACTCATTGGAAATGTTTTTGTACGGGTGTCGTATGAAAATTTAAATTTGTCTTTCTTAAAATTTAATTCCCTTGAAAATTTTAATCAATTTCATAAAATTCTGTACCTTTTTTTATGCAATTTTGTAATTTATTATATATGTCTAAGATCAATATTTAAGGAATAAAAGCCGAGGTCAATGTTTTTGGGACACCCTGTATATTAAGTATATAATAATTATCGATGTTACATACAAAGAATCTGTGATAGAGTGGCCAGTAAATAAAATAAAACTACATACTAACCACTTACTACTAAGTAAAAATTTGAATTTTCAGGTATAAAACCCCCATATGTTAGGTTAACAATTGGGAAAAAATACACTAGAACTGTTAGAATGGGTATCTAGTATTCACAGAAGAATGTTCCAGTTAGAAACTCGTACCTACTTTTTTAGTCTTTTAGGGTAAACATCTGATTTATATAAATGCACGAATATCATCCTTTGATGTAATTTTGTAGCTGATGCACAGGTGTGTCTGCCATCCTCAAAGGGTCAAATCTGAATTTTATTTAAAAAGTCAAAAGGTTGTTCACATGTTGATAAAATTTATAAAATTCTAGTTAATATGTACAATACTGTTTATATTTTAATAGATTTCTAATAAGGATTATATATCCTTAACACTATTTTATTCAGCATGTGTTTAAAATTATTAAATATTACTTTTTACTATTCTTTGAGTTTATTGTATTGTATCATAGAAATATGCTGTTCACCCCCCCACCCCCGTAAAAAAAATGCAAAAAAGCATAAATTTTTGTATTTTCTATTCCTCACACCATTAAACTATTTCTCCAGTTCGTGGTGATTCAAGTTTGGTCAATATTACCCTGACACATTGTATGTTTCTAAAATATTTTTAAAGGAATTTTCCCTTCTATTCAAAGTGAATCAAGCTGGTTTTCTGGAAGCTATGGTTGTTTCTATAACTGTCTTACATGTTAAAAAAAATTAAAAAGTAGCTTGAAATGCAATTTTAGAATTTTCTTTCTTATGACGCTATATACAAATTTTAAAATAAAACTTGAATTGTATTGTAAGAAAATTTTGCAATTTGTCTGTTCTGTGTATTGCTAAAACTGCATCTAAGAAACTCAGAAGACCCAGGTTAAACAATATTCAGATCAGATGGTCTTTTCATTGCTACCTGAAGGTTGATCTTTGAGTAGGATGTGAATGGTGATGAATAGTTGGAAAAGATGAATATGGATTTGATGTAACTAAAGCCGGAATTTAACCTTCACAATGGATGAAAACATGTCTCTTAAGCTGAATGATACCCCTGGTCAGAGCAGTTATATTTTTTTGTCATTGTATCATGCAGTGAGCCAGTGTGATCATATTAAGATTTTTGTATATTTCTGACTCATAAACTATTTAGATCATTTATACAATAATGATCATTTATGTTGTATGAATGTGGTCATGTTTTAAGAGTTTTAGCTATGGAAAGAAGCAGTTTTGATCTTACTGATTCAATATTATTAAAATACTATGATTTAAAACTCATTTGTCTTATTAATTGTTTCAGTAATTATATTTAAATTTGAAATTTTGAAAGATTTTTATCTTTGTTGAACTATAAAAGAAACAAGTAATCGTCAAACTTTAAATGAGTTATTTTTTTAATTTCTTAAGACCTAAATATGGCCACACAATTTTTTTTATTAAAAGATCCTGTTTCAAACTGTTATAAAATCTAAAATAAACTAATTTATAAATAGCATCTAAAATTCTAAACATCAGCTAATATCAGAAACAGATTTATACATTTTGTCATAGTTGTAATAAATTAAGACAAAACAATACCTGTAAGTTATAAAAATTAAGTCTTTTGTGCAGTGACCTCCATTAATAAGAATTGATTTCTTCCCTGGCTACTTCAATTCCTATAAGTGGCTGATTCTTATATATATATAATTGAAGAATTTTTATTTTACTTGTATTATATATATCCGAGATTGATCATTAATAGAAAATGTTCTGTATAGCAAAAGTGAAAGGAAGATGGACTGAAATGTAAATGTGATATCAAATATACTATACAACAAGCCGTTGAATATTTTAGAAAACATGATAAGTAACATTATAAATAAAACAGGTACTAGATTGATATAAAATACCCCTTTTCCATATATAAGTTAAGGAATGAAATAAGAATTTTCCTTTCACTTTTATATATATATATATATTTAAACAAAGTGCTTCTATCATTTTGGTTTTAAATAAACATATTTCTTAATATACATTAAATTTAAATTATTCTTAGTTAAAATTCTGAAAAAAGATGTTTAAATTTATATTGCCTAAAGAATAATTCCTGCAATAATTTATAATTAAGATTTTAGCAATATACATCTGTAATTTTATAGCATCATGCATGTCCAGTTTAGGCAGATTGTTTTTTTACTGCAGAAGATAATCAGACAGTTTAGCAAACAAGTTAGACAAATTTAATTTGAGCTCTACCAGTTACAAAATGAGTTAGATACTGTTGACTTTTCCAAACAAATTGAGTGCTCATCCAACATGCAAGTGTTCACCACAGTAATTATAAAGTATTTCTTGAAAATGCAAAAGATGTCTCAAATATGTACATGTATTTTTTGGAAAAAGCTTAAAAATCAAGTTGGGTTTTAGGCTTGACTTGATTCTTGTAATAGCGAGGATGATTCTTTAAAGTGGAAAATTTAGCATGTGTAAAAGTTGAATTAGTACATGGTTATCAAATTGTGATTTTTATAAATATTTTATTCTCATAATTAGTAAACACTAAACAGCAGACACTGCATAGCCTATTGAAACTATTGTTTCCCTATTTATAATTCTAATTGAGAGTGCTTATTTTTATTTTTTTGCATGTTGTTTATAAATGCTTCTTTTAATTTTTGTCTTCAAAAGTTTTATTTCATTGTATATTATCATTTTACATGTTTTAAAAATAAAGCAAGTATAATTGTAAAATTATATTATTTTTGTTTGAGGTTATTAAATGCTAAAAATGTATTGACGTAGTTTTTCTCAAAGAAATGATTTTTGTATTAAGCATAAAGGAAGGAAAGTAAAAGAATCTGTAACCATAAGTTTTAGCTTGTTCTCTGTGTATTGTTTTTTATTTAATGTTATCTCTTTAATTTTATGTTGAAGAATAACTAGAATTGAAAGCAAGTTAATATTTGGTTTTGTGGATTAAAAGATTTTTAGACCAGTAATTTTATATTATTCATTTACGTATTTTTGGAAAAATGAATTGGGGGGAAAATATTTTTACTGAAGGGAATAAAAATTTTACAATTAATTGCCAAACCTTAAGTGGGGAAATTTACATGTATTGAATTATTTTCTATACTGAGTTTAGTTACAAGCTAAATAAATGTATGTCTCCTGCTTACTAAATCCCTTATGGTGTAACTAATAAGGTAATTACAACTAACCGAATCTTCAATGTGGACGAAAAGACATACTTACAACTGTGGTATACTGATTATGTTCTAATTAAGTTTGCTGTAACTATACTTGAATATGTTTCTGAACTGCAAAATAAGACAATAGTTGCAATATTTAAAAACCATTTAGGAGATTGCATTTTCTATATCTTTTAACTGTTCTAAAATAAATATACCTCAAAATTATCCTTTAGCCTAAAAATCTCTTTATGAATTTATTGTTCAAAACAAAATTTAAAATAAATCTGGTGTAATCTAGTTTTTAATGCATAATTTTATGCATGATTCACAAATCATGATGGTAAAAATCAATATTGTAATAGTGCTTCTAAAATATTTATGTAGATTACACTTTGAGAAACACTGGCTCTTTACAATCTGTTTGGCAAGAATTTAAATTTCCATATAATGATTAACTTCTAAAATATATACTAACAAACAGTTATGAAGTTATGTAAAGAAATTCCATCTCATCTTTGATACAGTCAGTGTTTCTTTCAGGCATACCTGAGATGATTATTTGCACCCCCGGCGACATTTTTTGTTAACCTAGTTTCTATTTATGTGGCAGCATGTCGATACATTTATATAGGGCAAATAGAAAATTTGCCCTCCCTAAAGTTTCATTCGCCCCTCCCCCACCCCACCCTCCCAGCCAAAAAGTCCTGAAAGAAATACTAGATACAGTGTATATACAAAACCAATACATGGTGAATTTTGTGTTTATCAATGTAGCATAAACTGTAAATTTTGTCACTATTATTCACAGTTCATAAGACATTTTACAAAGGTTGGAGGTCATACCATTTCCATTGGTATAATTATTGTATTAGTTTTCCCATAGGGTCCATGTTGGGAAACGAAATCCAACAATGTAATCCCCCTCCTTATTTTTACCATGTCCTGGTTATGCATATGTATGGAGGGATGAACAGAATGTATTGCAAGTGTGTACAATACACAGGCTATAACAAGACTGACTCTTTGCCATGAACAAAAATGCCTTCTAAGTGAAGGAAAAAGCTGATTTGTTTATAAGTGCACCTATGCCCTATTATTAAAATAGTATGACTGATTAGGTAAGCAATTGCTAGTTCTCTCGAAATAAAAATAGAACATATATTTACAACATTTTATTATTTTAACTAAAAACAAAAAGAATAAAATACAAGGTTGACTCACAACTTGATACAAACTCTATGCTATGCCAAGACACAGTCTTTGTTGTCTAATTGGGACTGGATTTTGAATGGTTTAATTTTTCCAACTTTTGTTCAAACATTTAATGTGTACTACATGCCTTTGAAAATAGTGGCCCAGTAAAATTTATTAAATGATTAAGAATGCAATGTTGTTTAGGTAAAGTAAAAAAGGTTTTGCTTAAAACAGGTTAAATAAATAAAACCCATCTAATTGCCAATAGTTTGATATTTTTATTTGTTAATAAATTTACAGCCTCTTCAAAGGTTAAAAAGGAAAACATATGAATTGAAAACTAAATACTTTGTTAGTCCACAGAATATAAAAATTGAATACGGTACAAAAAAAGCTAAAGATTTTTTTTTTTTTTGTTAGGATAAATCAGACAGAGCACCAGTACCAACAAGAGCAAACATATATGCAGACATATGCTTGCCCATTGGGGCTCTATCTGATTTATTTTGACAAATATAACTTTTTTGCCTTTGAAACTATTTAATACCTAATTTAAGTTTTTTATATGCTGTTGATTAATGAAATATTAGTTTTCAAATTCTTTTTTTCAGCAGTCTGTGAAAAAATTGCTTATATCAAAACTCATATTTAAAAATTTCATAACGTTATATGCTTAATTATTTTGTCACGGAGCCAAATAATGTTGTTTGCAGAAAATCTACTTAAAACAGAGCTTGTGTTTAATGGAAACATTTTGAGTAAAGCCCTCAAAATCAGTATATGCTATAATGAAATCCATGTAAAACAGAATATGCAAAATATGTTATTATTATTATTTTTGTCCCGTGGAATTCTCTCGGGCAGATTTCACTGTATTTATTTACGAAAAATACCTTTTAAAAGTATCATATTTCAGACCTTACTATAATCAAAATGTCAAAGTTTCTCTTCAGTGTTTCACAACCTTTTGTTTAATTATATCCAAAATTATATAGATTGATTATTTTTTACCATCTCATTAAGTTTTTTTTAATCAGTATATTACATGTAAAGATTTATTTTTTATGCTTCATTGAAATCCAGGCTTTTTGTGATAACACAGTATTTTGAAATGGAATTTTTAATCATTGATTGGATAAGATGTATCAGAATGAACCTACTATCAATTAGCAGAGCTTTTAAATATCCAGGTTAGTAAGAAATTTAATCTTATTGACAGCACTAATTGTACTAACAAAAGTTCTTAAATATTACTAGGAAGTTTTTCAGCCAGTAAGTCAAGATTTTAGAAAGTCTGGGTTTCATACTCAAAGAGTTGTGATAGTGAAGCCTTTATCAAGTAGTTACAAATTTAAAAATCTGTAGTTACTTAAAATTCTTAATATAATTTTATAAAATCTACAGGTCGGGCTGGAATAAATTTTCTATCAACCATTTGAAAGCATAAGTAGTAGCATAGTATATTTCCAGTAATATATAGTATGGTAAAAATCAATGAATACATTATTTAAATTTATATTTACTACTGCTTTTCCTTGCTATATGATTTTAAAGATAATAGTATGATTAACTGTTTTCAAAGTAAGTTGGAATAAGATGCATTTTACCTCTATAAATTAAGAAAAATATTCATTCTTGATTACAGGGTTAAAGGAAAAATCACACAAACAGTGCAGGTATAAAATTAGATGAAGATTAACTTATATAATATATTGCATTTACAGAAATTTAAGCTTTTTAAACACAATCAGTATAAATCTGACAAATCTAGATGAAATACTATAGTAAAATAAAATTTATAAGATATTTAGAAAATTTATTAAATCGAAAAGGGTTACAATCAAGAAATGAAGGCATATAAAAATAATTTTTGCAGACAAATAATTTTAAGTACAGCCCAAACTGCTGCTAAATAAAATTAAAAGCAATATAAAATACACAATTTAATTTTGTATCTTATGCTGCTTTTAACGAAATAATTTTAGTTCAATTTTTTAAGGAAATATTTGCCTTTATAAAATAAATTTTTTTATGGATGCAAAATATTAGAAATATAAAATGTTTTTAAATGATCTTTCTTCCTATTTCAGTTTGATTAAGTAATTAAAGATTTTTTATAAGAATTATATGTTGTTCATAATTCCCATACTTTACCAATGTCTGGAAAAATCATTGAAATAAATGTTTTTAAATTACACAAATTATAACAGTTTTAGATAAAAATGGGGGGGGGGGGGGTCATTTTAATCTAAAACTGTTATAACTCATTTAAGACCATATGAATATAAAATTGTCAGAGTTCCCAGTTAAAATTTGTTTAAAAAATTATCCACACCAGGATGTATAAAATAATTATAAATTTAAAGAACAAAGCACTTAATGTTACACATTGCTTGTATTATATTAATCCAGGTGGTGTAAATTGCTTAAATATTTGTTTTTTATCTTTAGTTTACCTTCACAAAATTTTCCCTGTTCAGAAATATATATTATATATATATTTTTTTTAAGTTATCAGCATTTGCATATCCAACCTAGCTTTTAAACATAGACTATTTAGAAATGTTTTAAAAATGAAACATTCATTCTTGCTATTATTTTTATTTAACATGTAATAAAAGAATTATCAAGTATTGCTGTTATTTGAATTTCACTCAAAAGGAAAATAAATTGGCCAATTTCTTATCTGCTGTATTCAATGGCTAATGTTGGACATAAAGACGACAATGCATGTTAGATTAGCTGAAGTATATGAATATGTTTATCACTTCTTGAGCTATGTAAATGAGTCTTTGCAGAGTACTTTAAAAATAGTAATTTCCATGATTTGATTTAGTCAAAATGCTTTTATTTGATGAAACTTACATTCCATTCTAGAAACTACAATAGATTTGTTGAATATGAGCATAGTAAAGTTGCTATTTTTGCATGCTGTCACCGTCTCTTTTTTTAACAATGAATGTTTCTGTGTGACATAATATGTACAAATTATTGCAACCAGGAACTACTGTATTTAATATGCAAACAACTGAAATTAATATTTAATTTTGTTCATTTTCACAAAAACAGTAATCATAATTATCGATGTCTACGGATACAGATCTAAAACTTAGTTTAAAGTTTACAATTGAAAGCATTATCACAAGTGTGATTCTTCAGCCTTTATTGCACTAAATAGTCATAAGATTTTTTCCAATTAAAGGTGGAGCTATCAAAGATGCACAAGGAGTATTATTGAAATGGACTAACATATGAGCACTCAGTTTTTCTTTGCTATTAAAAATTTTCCCACATTGAGTACATGTACATGGTAATTTCTCTTCATGTGTGTGCATATGAATGTTGAGTTTACCTTTAGTTGTGAATGCTTTGGAACACTGACTACACACGTAGGGTCGTTCTCCTGTGTGTATACGAACATGAGCTGTTAGTTTATCATTTCGAGCAAAAGCTTTTCCACAGTGCTTGCACACAAAAGGTCTTTCCCCAGTGTGGCATCTGATATGAACTGTTAATTTATCTTTTTGAGCATAAGCCTTTCCACAGTGTTTGCAGTCAAATGGACGTTCTCCAGTATGAACCCTAACATGGTTTGTCAACTTATCTTTCCAAACAAATCCTTTACCACAATGTGGACAGTTATATGGGTACTTTCCTGTATGTGTGTAAGAGTGAGATGTCAGCTTATCATTTCTAGCAAATGCTTTACCACAAGTTTTGCAGACAAATGGACACTCACCTGTATGAATGCGAACATGTGCAGTTAGTTTATCATTACGTGCAAATGCTTTGCCACAGTGTTTACAGACATAAGGTTTTTCTCCAGTATGAATTCTGGTATGAACAACCAGTTTATCATTTTGTGCGAATGCCTTTCCGCAGTGTTTACATACAAAAGGTCTTTCTCCTGTGTGGGTTCGTATATGATTAGTTAGTTTATCCTTCCATGCAAAACCTTTACTGCAATGAGGACAGATGAATGGATGCATGCCTGTATGTATGTATGTATGAGCAACTAATTTATCTTTTCTGGTAAAACCTCTCCCACACTGATTGCAAATATATGGACATTCACCTGTATGAATTCGAATGTGTGCTGTTAGCTTGTCTTTTCTAGTGAAGCTTTTCCCACAATATGTACAAATATGAGGACTTTCACCAGTATGCAACTTTATATGATCATTCAATTTGTCTTTTCTGGTGAAGCTTTTTTCACAGTAAAAGCATACATATGGATTTTTCACAACCTGATTGTTGTTGTTCACATAATGCTCTGCTTTTACATCCACAAAATATATATGACAGTGTTGGCAAGCACTGTGGGGTTGGCAAGGTTGAATGTTCAGATTAACAACATCCGCCATATTTTGCATTAAAATGCATTTACATTCTGTTGAAAAGACATATATTTTTTTATCTTCATTCTTTACAATATAATTTTATAAAACTGTTTAAATGGATGCCATGGTTTCTAAATTTGCAATGAGTCTAACATTCCCCCCTCTGTTTATCTTTACCTCCAAGATGAAACATGTATCTGTTAGGAAATGATGCTCCGAATATCACATTCAATCAGAAATAGGCAAAAGAGACATTTTTCTGAAAAAAGAAGGGATGAAAAATGTCAGAAGCTAAAAGTAGTATTAATAAAAGATATTAAGTAAAATCATAGAAGATTTATGAGAAAATAGAGGTACATTTAGGAATATAATTTTGACCTGGTATGGGAAGTATGGAGGATGTGAAATGTTAAATTAAAATTAAGCAATTGACTTTAAAACCCTGAGGAGAAAGATGATTTTGGGTGAGTAGATTTGGAGGACAACTCACCAATGGTTTGGGTGGTTAATCAACTATGCATTAAGTTTGGCTTATACAGTCCAGATAAGATCTTGTGTATGATGGGTCTTCTTACATAAAGAGAATAGTCATCTTTTTTAAAAGCACTCTCAGCAGTACATTTATTATTTGATTTTGTTTAACAAAACTTCCTTCTAATTTGACTTTTACTACTGAAAAATCAACCGATGTCTTAAAAGATAATGTATTTTGATGGTGAAAGTAAAGTGAGTATTGGTTGTCTCTGTCAGTTTTAAAGCAGATACAATCAAAAGCTTTTCACATTTTAATCCATCTTATCTTTTCTAGTGAAACTTTTTCTATTTACATTTAATACACAATTGTTCACATAAATTGTAGGCTTTGTAGTTCACCAGGATTCTTACTTAAACTGTTGTTCTGATTAAGTCGCTTTCAGTAGTTAAAATCAGTTGTATAATGTAGTTATATATTGATTCATTCTTTTCAACCGATTATCAATTATCTTGTCTAAGATAATTGATTTTTCGGAGTATAATTTATTTATTTATTGCTTTACTGCATAAATACATTTTTTTTTATTGTTACTAATCATTCTAAATTAGTAAACCTGATTTCATTACTCCATGTAATTTTAGTGAACAATTTCTTGTAAATTATATCTATACTTTGCATGTAGTTTTGGTACATACACAAAATCAATGTTAAAAAAAATTTCTCTAAAATTACTAATATTCATATAAAATTCTGAAGTGCTCTTAAATAATCTCTAATAAGTTTAAAAAACATAGAAAAGGTAATTTTTAAAAAGTTTGTCATGACACACTAATATTAACTTTGCCTAAATTATGGCACTAGAATACACAATATGAAGACCAATGCACAGTTGAACAGCAATCCAAGTTTTGTCTATACTGTATTGCACATTGAAATTGCTTAAATAAGTTTTGGTGTATGTTAGGTATAGAATGTTTCTTTTTCACATCTTGCATAAACAAAACTTTACATTACGCTCACTAAATTTTATTTTTAATTAGTCTTAACTTTTTTAGCAATTTCTGTCATCCCATTTGTAATGACAGTCTGAGTGCTGTAATCTTGTAATGCTTGGGATACAAGTAGACGTTAAAGGTAATTAAAGCCATTTTAGCTTTCCTATTCCTAATGGTTTACTTTTTTAAAATTTCATGAAGCAGTCAATTTATTTTTTAAATTAATAATCACATTTTTAATTTTTATTGTATTCCTTTAAAAACCATATTTGCAGGAATTTAATTCTAGCAAAATTCTCAATATTTAGATACTAATGAAAACTCTTTAAATTAAAAATAAACTATTGATAATTTTTAAAATATGAAAAGTTATGAAAATATACCCTTGTTTCATGTGCAATTTACTAAAATAATATAAGGTTTAGAAAGTAATAATTTTGCAGCATAGTGACCCTTGTTTACTGTTAAAAAATGTCACTAAATCTGAACGTAACTTTTGACATAGAGGTGCTCAATGAGGTTTTCTCAATGGCTAGCTTTTTAAAGCTATCTTTAGTCGATTTTAAAATATATTTAATAGCTTATATTCTCATTGAACAATTCTGAAATTAAATGCTGAAACTACCATTTAATTCCATATGTAAATGGTTAAACATTTAACTGTGATACTCATACTGCAGTAACAAGATAACTTATTTTTGATAACATGAAAGTTTCGATTTCACTTAAGAGGTAATACCAAGACATAAAAAAGGTTAAGTACCTCATTTTGAAATTTGTTATTTATTTAATAATTTAACTGAAATTCCCAACCATTTTTCTTTAGAAAGCTATAAATAAACAGTGTCTGCATTATTAGGTGCAAAATGTTTGAATCAATAAAATGTCAGATCCAATTAAATGATAGAAAAAAAATCTCATTAATATCCTAAATTTAGTGTACTATATATTTAAATGTGCAATTCAAAATGTAAAACACATTATCACAAGTTTTGTGAGTGTTGGTGTTTCTTTTTTTTTTGTCAATATTCTTTTATTCTTTTCAATGTTAGGTTTGTCTGATAAATTTTTAGATACCCAACTTGACAATTTGAAATAGTAAAAAACAGAACAAATAAAATTTCAAATGAATGTACATTATTATGTGGAAACTGTTGCCATCAAAGAAACTCTTTGCCAATTTCTAAGAGATGTGGATGAATAATAGTCTTAACACTACTATAGCGCTATATCAATGAACATAGTGAGATTTTGGCAAGTCAATTAACCAGTTCTTTAAACAGGAATGTTATAACCACATTCACCCATGTCTGTTGGTTTTGATTTCTGAGTTTAAAGTAGCGGAATCAATTAACCAATGAATGACAACAACCACTGTATAATAAGTTAAAAATAAATTTTTCTACAAATGACAGTAAATGTGTATGAATTTGTTTTGTTAGACTGCAGTTTATGTATATGCCTTAAAGTGGTGTAGTTTAATAATTTTAAATCAAGTTTTTCACAGATTTGTTACAGTTTAATTTTGCTGAAATGAAATGGAGTTCTAGCTTTCAATGACCATAATAATGCTAATTATACTTTTAATAATCATACAAAGTTTAATTAGAATTGCTTAGTTTGTTCAAAAGATAAGAGTTTTATCTACAAAACCTTCTTTATTCATGAAGTATCTATTTGTGTTCTGCAATGCTCATGTTTATATCTATCAAAAACTTAATATGGAATTTTTTAAATCTTGCTTATCATAGTACTTTTCCTTTAAAAATCTATTCATTTAGGGAAAAGTCTTTGGGTATAGAATGGTGAATTTCCAATCTTGTTGCGAATGAAAATTATTATCAAAACAGAAGTGACTTTTAGAGCATCTAGTAATATGCTGTAATGAAATTATTTTGCAGTTTTGGGAAAATGAATTTAATATATTATATATATATATATATATATATATATATATATATATATATATATATATATAAAAGGAAAAATAAATTGAAAAAGAAACATAAGTTTTATAAACTCAAAGAAAACTAAGATCTTTTCATTGATTTGTTTATTATACAGACACATACAGCTTGCATCACAGTTTCAAGGTGAACAAGCAAACAAGATTTAACTGTAACTAGAGATAACAGAACATGAGTAATATTGGAAAAGAGAATTTATAACAAATGTAAATCTAGTTAATTGCCTAAATTTTCAAATATGTTTTCATTAGTTCACAGTTGCATACAATATGTTGCAATTCTATCATCAGTTGTAGCACACTCACTGAATTTTTTTCAACAAATATATATACAATCAAGATTGTTTTTTCATTTGAAATTTCCAACCTTAGCAACATTAACTGTAAAACTCAATAGAAAGCCCCTCTTTTGTTACGCAAATTTAGTATGTCTTTTTTTATTGTATTTAAAAATGCAACCATGTTAATAAAATATCATTACTCATTGCTATTGTTTAAATTTTATGCATTTTTTTTCAATTCTAAAAGTATCTATACAAACAATGCATAAATTTTTTATATTTTTATTTGCATTTTAGAAAACTATATAGCACAAAGTTAACAAAGATTAGTATACTATATGATTTGGTAATTAACAAAAGAGGCGCTTGACAGTTAAATGCAAAAGTAGAACTCACTGGCCTAGCTACTGGGAGGCGCAATACCTCTGGACCCATATCTTAAGTATAATGCTCATTCTGTTTTGAAAAGTTATTTTCAAGTATCTTATCTCTGAAAGCATACTTAACAATTCAGGGAAATGTTGCTATCATTTAGTGACATATATGTACATTTTGACAGCATAGCAATCTCTTCAGCTTGACATTTCCTGTAGTAGCACAAACTGATATATAAAATATCTTGCATACAAACTACTACACAATTTTCTTTAAGTGCTACTGTTGAGGAGCTGCAGGAATCATAACTTTTGCATCCGGCGTCAATACTGGTATTGTTAACTCAGGAATTTTTGCTGGTAGCGAAATATCTGGCATTTTTGCTGGCATAGTCATATCAGGGATTTTGGCTGGTAATGTTATTTCTGGTATCTTAGCTGGTAATGTAATTTCTGGTATTTTAGCAAGCAATGGTTTAGCAACTAAAGCTGCACAAGAACCGCCTCCTAGATGAATCAACAAATGAGCATTGAGTTTATCTTTACGATTAAACCCTTTACCACATTGATTACATGTGTATGGATGCTTTCCAGTATGGATTCGCATATGTGTATTGAGCTTTCCCTTCATGGCGAATGCTTTTCCACAGTGAACACAAACGTATGGTCTCTCTCCTGTATGCATACGTACATGGGCTGTCAACTTATCATTTCGCGCAAAAGCTTTGCCACAGTGTTTGCAAACAAAAGGCCTCTCTCCCGTGTGAATACGCACGTGGACAGTCAGTTTGTCTTTCTGTGCAAACGCTTTAGCACAATGTTTGCATACGAATGGACGCTCACCCGTATGTATGCGAATGTGATTAGTCAATTTGTCTTTCCAAGCAAATCCTTTCCCACAATGTTGACAATTATATGGATGTTCTCCTGTATGTATACACATATGAGCACCTAATTTATCTTTCCGAGCAAATGCTTTCCCACAATGCTTACAAACATACGGACGTTCACCAGTGTGGATTCGTATATGGGTGGTTAGCTTGTCATTTTGTGCAAAAGTTTTACCACAGTATTTGCAGACAAATGGCCGTTCCCCAGTATGTATTCGAATATGATTTGTAAGCTTATCCTTCCATGCAAACCCTTTACCACAATGCTGACAATGGTAGGGATGTAAACCTGTGTGCACATACATGTGAGCCCCAAGTTTATCTTTTCTGGTGTAACCTTTGCTACATAAATTACATACATATGGCCTCTCACCAGTATGTATGCGTATGTGAGCCGTAAGCTGATCTTTTCGAGCAAAGGCTTTGTTGCAGTGACTACAAACATGGGGACATTCACCTGAGTGCATACGCAAATGATTGCCAAGCTTGTCTTTGCGTGTAAAGCTTTTATCACATTGATTGCAAGGAAATGGCCTTTGTTCTTGTGCTGTTTGTGTGTACAACTGATGAGTTTTTATATCCACAAAATAAACTCGACAGTGCTCACAGTCAGTATGTGGTTGTGTAGTTGGAATGTGAAGACTTGTCAAATCGGCCATATTAACGGCCATTTCCACTCCCATGGAAGGATTTTTTAACATCATGTGAACAATTTCTACAAATCAAAATATACAGTACTACACAACATTAAATGTTATCGAGATGTAACAAAGTCTTCCTTGATTTACATTAATGCAATACATGCATACTTAATGCACTTCATAGTTAAAAATTAACATTGAGATAATCAGAAATAAAAAATGGCACAGCAGTTTCCACTGATTTGTAAAAGAAAACAATGTAACAAAGCATACATTTATATACAATCACAATACACTAGTTAGTGTTTCCAAAATATTTAGCTGACTATGAACAATATATAAACATGTATGGCTTCAAAAAATTTCTTTTGTGAGATATGTGTCGTTAAAAAACAAGCATTTCAGTTTCACGGAGAAAGTGTGCAGTTATTACCTTTGTCATTGGAAAATACGACTTTTCATCAACTGTGCAATTCCAAAATATTTTCCAATAGAAAAAGAAGAGTTGCAACCTGAGAAGTTCATCTCTGAAAGAAAATGTTATTTAGAGCAATTTAGGAAGGAAAAGACCAATTAAATGCTTATTTTTATAAATAAGTGGAAGTGATAAGTAGTAAATTTATGCGGAGTTTTAAAAATATATATATATTGTTGCAATTACTTGTATATTTGCTCATGCCCATTTCAAAATATTTTACTTGTGAAATTAACCATCTTTTAACTAAATTTAGTATTAATTTATTGTATGTACTGGATAAATGTTTATTTTATAAACTTGTGTTATATATATCATGGTAGATTTAAACCAATTGAGAAACTTTGAATTTTTTTTTTTTGTGTGGATTTCTTTGTATGAATGTGCATAAAAAATAGATGATTCATAAGCACAATACACAAGGTCATGTTAAACAATACTTTATTATAGCATCTACATGCATTGATGTAATGGTTGGTGACTTTACAAATTTTACACAAAGGCTCTGAAGATTAACAATCAAATTTTGTATCAAACAGAATATTAACAGCTCTAATACACAAATAAATGCTATCAAGCCACGTCAATAAAAATATTCAATTAAGTAAAAAAAAAATATGGTAAAATAAATATGAAATTAAAATTGCAATATCATTTTAAATATTTTTACATTGTTTTTCCAAGCAATGAATGAACAATCAGAGAAGCATGAGTACTGCTTTCAGTAATATGAATTAATATGTGATTATTAAATTTGTCTTTACAATTAAATCCAGCACCACAATGATGACAATTAAATGGATATTTAATATCATGAACTATTTGATGGGCACTCAATTTTTCTTTCATGTCAAAAAAAAGGCCACAATGTGCACATTTAAAGGGAGGTTTGTCGATATGAGTTTTTATATGTATGTTTAATTTTCCCTTGGTAGCAAATGCTTTACCACACTGATCACATGGAAAAGGTCTCTCACCTGTGTGAGTACGAATATGAGCTGTAAGTTTGTCATTCCTTGCAAAAGCTTTGCTACAATGTGTACATACATACGGACGTTCTCCAGTATGGGATCTCATATGAACAGTTAACTTATCTTTTTTAGAAAATGCCTTTCCACAATGTTGGCATACAAAGGGACACTCACCAGTGTGAGTCCTGATATGAGTTGTTAATTTATCTTTTTGTGTAAAACCTTTACTACAAATTTTACAAACGTATGGCCTTTCACCTGTATGTATGCGTATATGCACAGTCAGTTTATCTTTTTGTGTGAATCCCTTCCCACAGTGTTTACATTTAAAAGGTCTTTCACCTGTGTGGATTCTTATGTGTGTTACTAATTTGTCATTCTGAGCAAATCCTTTACCGCATTCTTTACACTCGTATGGACGTTCTCCTGTATGAGTACGGACATGATTGATTAACTTATCTTTCCACACAAAACCTTTGTTACAGTGGATGCAGGTGTAAGGATAATTTCCAGTATGTGTAAACATATGGTTAGTTAATTTATCTTTTTGAATAAACCCTTTACCACAGTGCTGACATACAAAAGGACGTTCTCCTGTGTGAAGACGTATGTGAGTAGTAAGTTTGTCATTACGAGCAAAACCTTTACCACAATGTGGGCAAACAAAAGGTCGTTCACCAGTGTGTATTCTTAAATGCGTAACAAGTTTATCGTTTTGGGCAAATGCCTTACCACAATAGCTACATACATATGGCTTTTCTCCAGTATGAATCCTAATATGCTTGACAAGTTTATCTTTCCAAGCAAAACCTTTACCACAATGACTACAAACAAAAGGATGTTCTCCTGTGTGAGTACACATATGAGCCATTAACTTATCTTTACGTATGAATGTTTTAGGGCACTGATTACAAGTATGGGGACGTTCTCCACTATGTATTAAAAGATGGGCATTCAGTTTGTCTTTTCGAGAAAAAGATTTGTTACACTGAGGACAAATAAGGGAGATATCTCCAGTATGCAATTTTACATGTTCATTTAACTTATCTTGTTCTGTAAAGGCTTTATTGCAATAATGGCAGGAGAAAAGGGGATCTCCAGGTTGAGGATAAATCTGAGCTTTCATGTTCATGAAATATATTCTGCAATGTTCTTGCAAATGAGCAGGTTGAACAGGAATGTTTATAGTAGGTACAACAGCCATTATTAAGAACACTTTTTAAAAAAAAAAACAGATATTGTAAACAAATAATACATATATTTTTCCCAGCTGTTTTATTCTATAATTAAAGCAACAATATGTACACCAAGTAATTGCATATTGAAAATAATTAGTTTTATAATAAGAGAAAGGTGTGCTGGTAAAATATGATCATAAACTTGCAAGTAAGATATTTTTTGTAATATGTATGCTTATCAACATAAACTTTTAAAACAATAACACTATCATTTTAAGATTAAATACCAAATTGGAAATCCAATGTTATAAACTACACAATCAGCACATTTTAAACTACAATTTTCTCTTAAGCATTGCTACAATTATGCCATGATTACCTTTAATACATGATTTGTGTGTTATTCGCTACATCTTCATAATATTCTTGTTTTATGCTAATGGAATCAAGATCTGAAAGGTAAAACATAATTTTAAAATCTGTTTTGAAATTTTTTTTCACGGTAGTTTACTATATTATAGTGAATATTAAGAACAAGCTAAATTAGAATTTTATTATCCTTTTATGGTGTCTGTCTAAAATATATGGCCATATAAAACTTTAAAATGTGCTTTAAGGCAAAAGCAATAAAGCATGAGCACTACACACTTAGCTACAACTAAAAATAAAATATACTTGCCAAATTTTTATTTTATTATTGAAAATACATTACTATAGAAATATTAGAAACCTTTAATCATAATTTAGGATATGATGAACCATATACACAGTAGGTACAATTTTTTTCCATATATTCACAATTTATATCAGCTCAGGATACAGCAGCAATATAAAAATAATGCAGACAATTAACAGGAATTAGCTGTATTAATGGATTGCATCAAGAAAATGTGAAGGATTTTTTATGCAGTTCCTTAGTGTTTGGCCTGTTAGAGCATTTAAAAAACAAAATAGTGAAATCTTTATGGAAGTGTCTATTTGGCAAGCCTCTTCTTTTTTTTTTAGATAAGTCTTATTCTAAACCCGTGTTTACTAACCTGTTTAGAGTAAGAGTGGCTGTCATCGATTTGATTTTAGTGATCATAAATTATGATATGCGATACTTTGTTAAAATTAATGAACAAATACTATTTATTTTCCGTTGCTGTTTTTACTCACTTTAATGTTTATTTCTCCTCCCCTGACCAACTCTGATGAAATGTTGAGGTGAGAAGATTAGTTACAAGTGGGAAAAATGTAGGAAAGCTGTGAACCATAAATGCAGTTCAGAATACAGTAATGTTTCACATACATTGAAGGTAAAAATTCAATTACTTTGATGTGTAAAATATGCTTACATTTTTAGCACTGATGCAATGAAACAGGCAAAACTGCTCCACCATTTTGAATTCAAATAAAAGATTTTGTTGGAAATCCAAACACTTTCGTTAGTAATTAACAACTTGTGTTATTGAGTATAGCTTATTCATATATTGAATAAAACTATTGTTTGTGGCATTGCATTACACATAAGCTGGTGGTCCGCAACTTAAAAGTAAAAAAGTTAGGAAAACACTACAGGATTTTTTTGTCTGCTTTAAATTCAATGGTGTTATGCAACTTTTTAAATGTATACAGTTCATTAGGATTTCTTTTGTTAAAATTTTAGGTGATGAATAAAAGAAGTACATAGCCTCATCAATGAAAAAAAAAACAACTTCAGGGCCTTTAATTGCG
Organism: Amaurobius ferox; assembly: GCA_951213105.1. Taxonomy (NCBI): domain Eukaryota; kingdom Metazoa; phylum Arthropoda; class Arachnida; order Araneae; family Amaurobiidae; genus Amaurobius; species Amaurobius ferox. The sequence continues at coordinate 139,934,510 of OX578138.1, read as the reverse complement.
AAAAATCAAGCCTTTTGAAAAGGTTAGTTCTCATTGTTCTCAAAGCTTGGGAGACAGCAGTGCGGGCCTGGCCTACCTCTCGGTTTACAGGTTTAGTTCCGCACCCCTGAGGACTTACGGACCCACATGTTTAATGTGATCATACTCCGCGTGAACACAGCAGCAGTTTTTTGGCAGCGGAGGAAATCGAACCCGGGTTTACCGAGTGCAATTTCCGCGTGCTAACCATCGGGCTACCGCGCCCTTTTGTTCTCAAAGCTTAGGAATCTATATTATGAATATAATATTGTTAGCAGGCCAACTTTGCCCATCATTCTACTAGAATTAATTAAGAAACAATATACTAAGAAATGGGGGGGAGGAGTATATATGGTGTATTCAATGTAGTGGTTTACCAGTGTTACTACCCACAGTTTATTTACATAAATGGAAGAAAACATAAGCACTAGTGGCTGTTAATAGATACTATGTATCACCAATATCTCCGGAATACTAATAAAAAGGTTGAACTCCCAAAATGGACATCTTTTGATTACAAATTTTGTAAGTCATTGGTTAGTCCCATCTGTTGATAACAAAGATAGAACATAGTGTAAAACTGCTCTCCTATTTCAGATAACAACATCCATGGAATGATTTCATGCTTTTATTCACTCTTTAGTATGAAATAGCCAATACGTATAATGGCATCAAGAAATCTTGCTGTGTGCTACAATTTTACAAACCTCTATGGAAACATGCAAATTCAATGAGCTGAGCTCAATCTTTATGAAATTTCATACCAGCTGCATAGTAGGGCTAAATTTGGTGTCTCCATAAAGGATTTCAAAAGTGCAGTACATAATAAATTTTCTTCTTGTCATTACAGATATCAGTTTTTCAATGCTGAAAAATGGGGCATAACCGGTTCATGGAGATACTGTTATCTATGATGGGACTGCAATTCTAATTTTTGGAATGTTTCTTAACAGGTTCTGTGAGTAAGGACACAATATATTGAAAATTAAGTTTACTCTTTAGATTTGGTCACTATAAGGACACAATTTCCAATAAAAGGTTTAATTATTTATAATGAAGTACTGATTTTGGAACAAATTTTTGGTCTTGAAGTTGTTATAAATGTGTTTAATTAGTTAAATGCTGTACAGCAAGAAATATAGATGAACATGCAAAGCATATAAAAAATATAAATGAAATTGTAGCGAGTAATTAAAGCAAAACAGCATATTAAAAGCCTTATCTTGTGCATTATATATTTTGTGCAGGATTGTCACTCATTTATCCAAACAAAGTCCAAGAACTTTTTAGTCTTAAATTATGTTTCTAAGGCTCTTTACCTAGCTTATCCATTGCTCACAGCCTTTATCAAACCTAGAGCACTATTGTTCAGACTAACTTATAATATGTATTACTTAAAGAATGAGTAGGGAAGCATATACAAATATGTAATGTGATTTTGAGTATAATCATTAATCAAAGAATATGGAGTTAAATTTTTATTGTAACTACTACTCAACAGAAAGATTTTTTTTGTAACTAAACTGTGCACTTATTCACAGGGTTTTCTGCTCTCACAGAAAAATGACCATTGGTGAGTGAGCAATCAATTTTAAAATCTGCTTGTTACTGTCACAGTAGATTGTGGATAAAAAGTAAATATAGTAAAGCACCATTTATTTATTTTTTTTGCTGATCTACAGATATTCCTATTGACGTTAAATTTCGAATGATTTTACCTGCCAACCCTGTTGAATAAAAAACCAGTACATTTTGATGTGACTTTTCGCAAAGAAAACTTTTATTATATTAGTGTTAATGCATATCATAAATTCTCAGCTATAAAAAAAATAGGAAATATTTACCCTTTTTACTTTTGAAATGATTGTGTAATTGGATATAACATTTTGTGAAGTACAATTAGATATAAGGGGAAAAAAATCAACTTTCCTGTATAAATAACTTAATTTTCAGATTTTTAATTTCTAGAGACAAAAATGTTAGAACATTATACAATCATAATTTAATAACAGGAATAATTTCCGAAAATATCTTGGCATTCTAATAAAGAAAAAAAAATTTTTTGATTAAGTAATTTTAATTTTTGTAATTTTTTAAATGATCGCAAAGCAACCAATGCATCTTCTGCAAAATCCCCGTGTGATAAACTGATTCGACCTTTCTACCCGTGGATTTTACCATGCATGCACACATAGGAAGCATGAGTAGTCTGTGCCGGGAAGATTTTAAGCCACACATATCCACTTCATCATTCCTTTTATTTATTTATCGTTTGCAGAAAGTGCATTTGATTTGAAGTGTGCAATTTCTGGATTGAATATATATAATAAAGATGAAATAAATTAGAATTTGAAGAGAAATAGTGAGGCATCCATAACAAAAAGTAAATTCAATTGCTAACCAGAAATATCTCAAGAGATCTGTTTACTATATAGATCAGATTATCTACATAACGTTATATTTGTAAATCAGTTGATGTAAGCATAGATAAAGATATAAATTCACCAAAATACTACTACTACAACCACCTTGGGGGATACCTGAGACTTGCAAATATAATTTATTTCCCTGAAAAATACAGTTATTACATAATACAAAGTGAAGAAGTTTAGGAAAGTTATTGATTTTAATATGGTCAGCGTTTTTGGTAACATGTATTATACAGATAAAATGATATTATAAAGATCTTGAATATTAATATTATTGAAGGGATCATAATCAAAGGTTTGGAAGCCAATGATTTTGTTAATAATAATATCAATATTTTGTTCTAAATAATATCAACATCAATCAGAATAATCTGGAACTGTTGAATAAGGAACCTTCTATTAGTGTTGTTATGAAATGCATGCCCTTGTTTATTAATTATTTCCGTCTAAATTTAACATTCGGTAAATTCCTTTTTCATTTCGATTCTAAAACTTGTTCTTAAATTTTATTCCAAATTGATAACGCTGCAATTCGGCTTCTTGATGCTTTCCTACTGGTTTCAGTAAACCTTGGCGTATTGTTACATTCCCGCGCTGTGGTACATTTACCGCGGATTCGCATTTCATATTCTAAAGCATTGGAACTCTTTTCTTTTTCATCATGAACGTGTGCAATAATATTAAGCCGCTTATGTCAAAATTTTAGTGAATAGATCAGTTGGCGATCTAATCTAAAAGCAATCGGTCGCGTTTTGCCCACGGGGCTAAAGAACGGAATGTTATATTGAAATGGATATTAAATAAATCAATATTATGTTGAAGATTAAATAATTGATCGTGTTGGTGAGGTGAAAGTAATTTATGAAGTCTAAAAATGTATTGAATCAAAATATCTTGTTCCCAACTCAGAACACTTCTGTTTTATCAAGTATATGATCCAAGAAATTTGATATTCGAATTGAAGTATTGTTTGTAATAATTAAATGAGAATCTGATGCCAAATTAAAAAAAGTGAAATTTTACTTGAAGACTTCTTTTTTCTACAAAGTGTTATAATTCCTTCATGCTCACTAGCCACCTTCGCACGCCAATCGAAATAACGTACATGCTGTTCATATTCTGCCACCTCAATACGAGTCATCCATTTCCGCCATTCTTGTGAAGAACCGCCTGCATCTTCAACACTCAGAATCCTTTCGACCGATCCAGATCGCTTAGAATTTTGAACCATCCACTCTCTCTATATTGCCGATGTCGAGGTCTCCATTCAATCCAACCACATTGCAGTTTTTCATCACCATCATGTGTCCGCCTGCGACGCTCGAGCTTCGAAACACCTATTACGATCACAGTCAGTTATGTGCTAACGGGAGCCCATAACAGTGTTAAGGTTAACTTCCTGGATTTAAATCTATGCATTGAATTATCTAATAAAATTATAATTTATATGATAAAAAAAGTCATTTTAATTTTGATATCAATAAATTATTACCTTTTACCTCTTGTAATTCAGTTCAAATTTTTCGTAACATCATTAACAAGAAAGATCAATCATGCATAAAACATTGATTATGAAACACTTTCCAACTCTAATTTTATTTAAACATCTCTAAAATGAGATATATTCAGTGGTAATATTTTTAAAACTATCACAATACTGCAATCATTAATTATATTTGAAAATTTAAAACTTGAAACAAAACGAAAAAAACAAACTTGATTCAAATGACGTCATTGAAATATAAATCGCCTGACTCTCTGTTGTTGTTGTTGAAACCCAGACCGTCCGACCTACCAGAAAGGTGTAAGGTAACTGTTTGGACGGTCGGGAAGTGCCACCCAATTTAGACCGGAACCCAGTGGGGGAGGCATCCACAGGGACCGTACCCTCCTTCCCCTACCACCAACCTCTCGGAAGGACTTTCGGACCGACGCCTGACTCTCTGTGTAAAAGCAATAAATATTTCATTCATCACAGTACTACAATAATTTATTCTACTTAAAACCATGAAGGTAAAAGTAATTTAACTCTATGCATAAACCTTCATCGAAAAAGTCTGCCATTAAATCGTCTGCTTCCTTATGTAAAATCAATGAATTTTTCATTCATATAATTTATACTGCAGACTCCAGAACAAAATTTTGTATTAAAGAAATTCAACAATTCTTATACAACTCATCCACATCTTTAGTGTTCACATTCTCCATAAGTGAAAATTAGGCTTTGTTGTACAAATAATCAAAGTTTGATGATCATATAAACTCAAATATATTGTAATTGTGTTGTTTCAGAATACAGATGCACAGAAATTAAGCAAAAATAAAGTGGTTTTAGGACAGACAACACTAAATATAAATTTAAAAAAAATTTAAAAATTACGATTTTAACACAAGATGGATGCCATATTTTATTTTGAATTGGGTCACGTGATTTCTTCATATAAAGGGTGCAATTATTATTTTAATTTTTATTTAAAAAACTACTGAATGTATTTTGCTGAAATTTATTTTATTTATTTTATGGGATAATTTGAATATTTCCTAAAAATTTCGAAGTAATTTGTGAATTTTAAATTCGCTTAAAAAATATTTGAAAAATTAGGGTTCAATGTATTTCATTTTTTCAACCACGGGTTCAATCCAAAACTAATTGGGTGATATTCATTTATATTCCCATAGGCCCCGACAGACCATCTGAACAATATACTAAAATTTCATTATAATAAAGTCATTTTTACGGCAGTTATCGTGCTAAAGGACAGACAGACAGAGAGAATGAACAAAGTCATAAACACTTTTCGACTATGTTGTAAAGTGTTAAAAATCGATTGTATAGAATTTATAGATAATCCAATAAGAAGTTTCACCAATTATATATTAAAAACCCTATTCAAACTAGTAACTGTTACTTTTATCCATTTTATTTAGTTAATAGTATAGTTAAGTTTAGAGTAACTCAATAATGTTAAAGCATTTTATTAAGGCTAATTCACTACAGAATTGTAATCACTCCCCATTTAACCTTTCCCTTTTTTATTATTAATTTACTGCTACTTATGGTTATAGATTATATTATTATGCATTTCGATACACATATGCATTATCTAACAGTGCATTTTGCCAGAAGATAGATATTAAGTGTTTGTGCTATGTCTGAAGTAATTTCGATAATCGAATAATACATTCGCTTGTCTATTCGATTCATTATTTATTACTTATTAATTCTTTAAATTATTTCATAGGGTAAATAATGATATCATTTATATTTGCAATTTTGAGCACTTTCTCTATTTTGAATGTAGTTTATTTGGCAGGTATCCCTTTATTCTTTAGTATGTCATTACTTTTTACAATTTTTAAGAATGGCAACCTAGACTTTACACTCATCAATTGGCAACACCTTCATTACAACAACATCGTGTGCTGGCTTAGAACTATCAACTTCTACATGTGCAAGTCAATTATTTTTCAACTTCCTTTTTTTTCTTTTTAGTTTTTTAATTTTCTCAATCTGTTTCAAATGTGGCACATAGGGGTATCAAATGGTCTTTTGTTCACAGTAACAGACCATTAAATGAAATGTACTACTATGGGGCTGGTGTATGGTAGAAGCCTCCTGAAGATTTTACTATTACATCAACTTCATTCCATTGTTTAACATACCAGTTTTTCTTTTGATTGATATTTTATATTTTTTCTGGTTACCTGATTTTTCTTTTATATGAGTGACATTCTCTTGAGATATTTTTGGTTAGCAATTGAATTCTATTGTTTGTTATGGTACAGTTAAATGCCTTAAAGTTATATTTTATTAAAAAATAAGACGATCATTTGTATTCTAATTTTTACTCATTTAGCCAGGTTCAATAATTTTATTTACTGTGTTTTGACATTACTAAGGTTAATGGTAAAATGTTACTAACCACAATGGCTACTAGTACACAAAAAAAGTTTACTAGCCAAATTTGAAAGTTATTAAACCACCTGTCTAGTGGCTGCCACATAATTTAAGCTATAGTATGTAATCCTACTGAAGGCATCTCGGAATCAATTCAAAACTCAACCAGATTGGTCACCAAATATGCATATTATCTTTATAAAAACTGTTTAAATCTTATTTACATTAAGATATTGTCCAAGACATTAAATTTACCAGAATGCATTTCAGTGGAAATCTTTTGTTTTATTTTCTAAAAATATATTACTTCCTCAGAACTGAAGACATCAAATTTAGAAAAATTTAAACCTCCTAATGATATTTTGCACATATCTGAGCAATATATAAGAAATCTATACTATAAAAATGTGCACACATTTTAATAGTCTGGCCACTCAAACTGCTGCTGCAAACTCTTAGGTCAGCAGAGTGATCAGGGACACTTCAACACATTTTATTAGTGTATAGACAACATGTGTACATTTTCTGTATTCCAATCTATGTTTTTATCTATATTCCGTAACTGATTTGACATAGTTAGCATAATAAAAGTGCTATTTCTAGAGAAGAATATTATCTATTCAAAATTTCAAAAAGTTCAGTAGAACTAAAATTAATTCTAAAAATCAGCTAAGATTGCTTCTAAAGGCCTCAATCTTTCTGTAAGTAACGGGACATTTTTTGTATTAACTGTTTTAAAGATTTGTCAAAGCTGATTTTGCTCATATGTTAAAAGTGATTTCCACAAAGGTGATAACAGTACAGTTATTACCTTTTGTAGAAAGCACAAGGGTCATTCCATGTCAAATCAACACAGCCCCCAACCCGACTGACACAGATTTTTTTAAAACTTGCGTATTTTGCTGTCCACTCACATTTAAGACTCTATGCAAAATTTTAGTCAATAATGTTCATTATTTTTTTATTCATAAAAAAGAAAACTTTGGAAAATCTGGTAATATTTTATGAGTCTTGACGCATTCAAACATCTGTTTATTCTGACCTAATCAACAGATTCCACTAAAATAAAGCTTATTTTGTAGCTTAAGGTATGACCTTTCTTGTGATATGTCACATGACCCTGCAAATGATATTTTTCATTTCAAGATCAATTGATTTGGCCTTTGACCTTGAACTGTAAAAAAGTGCATCTTTAATTTTTTTCAAAAAAATATATTATGTTGATATGCTATTTATCTCTATTATACAAAATTTTCAAGTTGGGAAAACCACGGGTTCATAATGAAAAGAAATTCTAAATAAATATATATGTTATATGAGCAGCTATTCGAAAAATGATGGAAACCACATAAAAGCATAATTGACTACATAATTCTTAATAAACATCATTATACTTAACTATAAGTTATAAACATTTACTAATGTACATAAAATTTCATATTTTTTTTGCTCAATTTTAAGATTTGAAAGATAATGTAAATGTTATTAATCATAATTTTTTAAGTATACACTCAAAACCATTGCTATTTTGTGTGTGTATATATATATATATATATATATATATATATATATATATATATATATATATATATATATATATATATATATATAATATAAATATATCCTTATATAAAAAATAATGTATTTCAGTGATACTCATACTCTAGTTTAGTAGAATAAAGAATAAAATCTTTAATTTTATTTTTCGAATTTGCAGTCCTCTAATAGTGTGTATTAATCCCACAAACATAACTTCCAGCTGTGTTCTCATGTTCTGGGGTCATAAATTTTTTAGTCTAGTCCTTGTGTTTTCATTGGATGAGCACCCCATAAAGACAAACATTTGGGGTGGATGAAATGTACCAGAAATCTTAGAATAACTATATGCTGATAAAAGAAAAGATCAAATGAAGCCAAGTATACAAAACGAAAATTACAAAGAATGCAAAAATCTTTAAGGAACAAGATTTTGTTTGTTTAATCATCTAGTGATATATCTGGGGAAAAACACAGAGTCTGAAATATTGTAACAACCAAAACAAAAGTTTTATGAAACTGAAAGCAGGTGTAAAAAAATTCAAATATTAGCAATTTTGCCAGAGTATTTGAATGCTATTAAAATGATCTGCTCTGTCTAGATATCATTAACTAAATGCTTTTCATCTTTCTGAGGTGCCAGCAAGTGACCTACCATCATAAAATGGGGCAGAATGACTGCTTCAGGACATGAAATGTGAAAGCTGCATATAATTACTTTGAAATTTTTTTGGCAAACAAGTTTCAACTCATACAAAATTATGATTTTTTTCTTAATAATTTATTAAACAGCTATATTTATAAATATTTGAAATAATAATCTCAAATATGATGTCACTGTGTGAATTGAATATTTGTTTATGAACTGTATGGCAAAAGGTTATAAAAATTGGGATTCCCAGGAAGTTAGTGCAAACTGTTTTGAAGCCAGTAGTCAGTGGTGCAGCCACGGGGGTGAGGTGTGCGTGTGTGTGTGTGTGTGTGTGGGGGGGGGGGGGTCAATCCCCAAAAAAATCTTTAATATGTCACAAGAAAAAATACTTACATTTTAAAGTATTTGGAACAAAGTTGCATGGAAGTAAAACATTAGTAAATATATTTTCCACATGAAAAATCATTAAGGATTCGTTTCCACAGTTAAATGATTCTCAATGAATGCACTCTTTCTTTTCATCTCGTTCATTTGCATGTAGGACAGAGAGACCCTTTACCCTTCCTGGTCACTAGATGCCTAAGCCCGTTAAGCCAGAAAGGAATTTAAACCCCCATAAGAGATTTAAATCTTGACTACCCCCCTTTATGAATACTAGTACCATGACTATATTTCATGAACACCTAATCTGCAGAAAGGGCGAGATTTATTCTTCCACAAAAAAAAAAAAGAATGTGCAATAAAGTTCAAGTTGATAAAAATCGTTTTTAAATTAGAATTTCTTAAAGATTTCTACAGCAAAACGAATAGCAACACTAAATAAAATAGATTTAAAGTAAAATTTAAATACTTCGTATGTATATTATACAGGGTGTCCAGAAAGTTCCGGAAAGGCGCAATATCTCGAGAAATACACTTCGGATCAAAAATAAGAAAACACGTATTCAATATTTTTAGAAAAGCTATCCAATGATACCAAAATTGACCCCCCTCCCGGGGGAAAGGGGGGGGGGGGGCAACTTTGAAATCTTCAATAGGAACCCCCATTTTTTGTTGCAGATTTGGATTTTCCAGAAAAAATTACATACATTTGACCTACGATTTTTGATCCCATAAACGGCACTATAATTGAGAAAAACGGAAGTGAGGCACAAACGTTTAAAAATTGGAATGTCTCGGGATATACACTTTGTATAGAAAAATAAAAAATTACATGTTCAATATTTTCAAAAAAACTATCCATGATGTTAAAATTGACCCCCTCTCCCCGCTAACTGTTCACTTCAGCGACAATTGTTGACTTCAATTTAGAAAACGGTTCAAAACTACTTTTAGCACTACCCAGAAACAACGATGTGGACGTAGTAGTTTTCTGTTCCCTTCGGAGTGCTTGCTCCCACTTTCCCTGAAAAAAAATTAAAATAACCCCTACGGGTTACTTCCCCTGAATACAGTCATGCATACACGGAAAGTATCGTACCTACTGTGCAACCTCCCGATTTTTAAACGTTTGTGCCCCACTTCCGTTTTTCTCTATTATAGCACTGTTTGTGGGAGCAAAAATCAAAAATCGTAGGTCAAATGCATGTAATTTTTTCTGGAGAATCCAGATCAGCAATAAAAAATGGGGGTTCCCATTGAAGATTTCAAAGTTGCCCCACCCCCCTCCCCCCAGGATGGGAGAGGGGGATCAATTTTGGTATCATTGGATAGCTTTTCTAAAAATATTGAATACACGTTTTTTTCATTTTTTGATCCGAAGTGTATTTCTCGAGATATTGTGCCGTTCCGGAACTTTCTGGACACTTTGTATATATATATATATATATATAATGGAAAATGGAATACCTATTTTATTCATTCTCTTCCATGGCAGAATAATTTAGCATAGTCTTGGCGAGAAGTCACTGTGTGGAAAACCTATGTAGAAGATCGCAATTGTCTTTGTGTGTGTGGTGTCATATATATTGACATACTCTTATAACTTTCATATTAAACAAGCGTATTAATAACAACCATAATGCTTAGTTCAAATTTAGGGAGAAAAGATCCTAAAGCAATATTTTATCCTTCATTACTAGGAAACTCCCAAATACGCAATGAGATGCTCTGCTATATTAATGCCGAGATAAAGTCTATTTCACTGACTACTAAGTTTAAATAATAGTCATTATTAGTGTATTTTTTCATCCTTATCTTGTTTAAAGTTAAGTGCGTGTCAACTTATTCGTGAAAAATGGCTCAAATTATTTAGAATTATAAAAAGTTATTTTCTGTGAAAATAGCACCTCGTTTGACCTAAAATGGCAGAACCATTATCCTTTCTGGAGAAATTTTCTTTCACACTTCTAAACGTCTGCATACGTCACTGGGAAATGTCGCATCTCACATCCAATCATTGTCGTTTGCAAAGATGGAAGTAATAACCACTCCTTTTTTAAGGTTATGAAGCACCCGTTAAAATCAAAGCACACGTTACATGCGTTTATCAGCCAGAGAAATGTTGGAAGGTTTCAATACTATGTTATTGGTATTGAAAATCATAGGCTATAAAATTTAAGCCTACGATACTTTAAGAGACATTTTAATAGAAAAATATACTTTGAAACATGTCACTTTAAGCAAATAAAAGTGTAATCATTTTCTAATATATACCTATACATTTGCAAAGTTATTTAAAAAATTAAAATAAAAAAAAGTATTTAAATAATTTATTAAACTAGATTTTAAACAGGGAAGGCTGAGTTTTTTAGCCTCTATAGATTCTAGCTACACCACTGCATGTAACTGAAGAGATGGTTTAAAATAACCTTTCAGAAAAACCAAGGAAAACTAATTTAAGATTAAAATGAAATTAGCAATCAATAATATTGTACTAAAGAAAAATACATAGATTTATCATGTCTATCATTATTACTTTATTTACCTGTTAGTAAAATATATGAAATACAGAGATGGTGATATAATTATTTTTAATCTTATATACAAAAAGAGTTATGAAATATTTTCATTCTTCCAGCCAATGTAATATGATTTAAATGTTAAAACAAAAGTTTCCTCATTTAGCATTTCAAAAAACACTTAAAATATTTATTCTGAAGATTAGAACATTTGGAAAGTTACCCCCCCCCCCCCCCACACACACACACACACACACCAACCCAAAAAAACTTTTCTGACTGCACACTGCTAGTAGTAGTCTATTATTAATAAATTTAGGGAGATTTTCTTGTGCACTATTAAAAATATCTTTAATTTCATCATTGAAAAACATAAATAAAATAGTCAATGTGGATTCAATTTGTTATTTTAGAAATTAATTTTAGTTATTTTATAAAATCAATAAAATAGATGACAAACATACGTAGAACCATTCCTCCTTAAAAAAGTGTATTGAATATACTTTTGGCTTACTAAGACCAAAGAATGTACATTATGTGAAAGGGTGCCCTCAAATTTTTTTCTGGATGAGCCAAAATCAAATATCTAGTTATATATTAAGATTACTGGCACATTTCCCCCATCCCAAAACCATCCAATGGAAACAAAAGACTTTTAATTGACCAAACAATTTATGACCCCAGTACATGAAAGCACAGCTGGAATCCATGATTGGGGGCAAAGAAAATTCTAAAAATAAAATTAAAAATTTTATTCTTTAATCTACTAAACCAGGGTTCAATATCACTGAAATACATTATTTTATATAAAGGACTGTCTGCCCACCAACCAACACTGGCGTTGAACACTCTGTTGACTGGTTTTGAATGCACCTACCATACCAAAAAATAGTGAAGTTTTTGTTTTGGTCAAACCATTCAGTAAATAAATTATATTTTTAAAGTAAAAATCTACAGTCCATGTAAACATCGCTGGATAGAGACCATATATACACACAAAATAGCAATGTTATATATAGTGAGTGTACTTAAAACAAAATCTATCTGCATTCTTTTTTAAATCTTAAAATTCAGCAAAATAAAATGTATAAAATCATATGCACATTAGAAAACGTTTATAATTTTTAGTTAAGAATGAGCATCTTTATTTAAGAATTGTTTAGTCAGTTATTTTTTGTGTGGGTTTTCAGAATTTATTGATTAGCTGAATTATGTACATTTTCTTTAAAATCTTAAAATTGAGCAAAAAATTATAAAATTATATGCACATTTGTAAGTGACTTTTAGTTAAGTATAATGATGTTTATTTTATCAATTATGCTTTTATGTGGTTACCAGCATTTTTTCAAATAGCTGCTCATATAACACATATATATTTAGAATTTTTTTTTTACTATGAGCCCATGATTTTCCTAACTTGAAATTTTTGCATAATATAGATAAATAATGTATCAACAAAATAATTTTTTTGAAAAAAATTATTTTTTTTTTTTTTGCAGTTCAAGGTCAAAGGTTAAATCAAGTGACCTTGAAATAAAAATATCATTTACAGGGTCATGTGATATATTACAAGAAAGGTCATACATTAAAGCCTATTTCAGCACAATCCATTGATTAGGTCAAAATATACAGACGTTTGAATATGTCAAGAATCATGAAAAATTACCAGATTTTTCAAACTTCAAATTTTTATAAATGAAAAACTAATGAGAATTGGGGGCTAAAATTTAGAATAATGTCTCATAAGTGGACAACAAAGTGCAATTTCAGAAAGTGTAGCTGATTATGGTCGATTTTATGGCTTGTTTCAGAATTACTAATGTAATTTGAACAACGTAACAGATGACATTTAAATGTCAGCGAGATACCAAGGTGTATTATAAAATAGTATTCTAGCTGAGACTTTTTGGTCTGAGACTTTTGAGAGACTAGCTGAGACTTTTTTTTTTTGTTATAAACCATATTAAACAGATTAAATTCTAAACAAATACGACAAAAAATAGTATTTTTTTTTTTTTTTTTTTTTTTTTAACTCAAGGGACATAAAATGGATAATTTTCATCTATAATTGACAGGTTATATAATTATGTTAAGAGATATTCAAAAAGTAACACCAAAAAGTCTCAAAAAAAATTATTTTGTAGATAAATAATGTATCAACAAAATAATTTTTTTGAGACTTTTTGGTGTTACTTTTTGAATATCTCTTAACATAATTATATAACCTGGCAATTATAGATGAAAATTATCCATTTTATGTCCCTTGAGTTAAAAAAAAATACTATTTTTTGTCGTATTTGTTTAGAATTTAATCTGTTTAATATGGTTTATAACAAAAAAATATTTTTCAATATTAAGTATAGTTTTGACTTCATAAAACTGCAAATTTGTCATTTCTGTCACTGCCACCCAGTGATGAGTTGAGTTTTCATCTCTTAATTACAACAGTAAAAACCATAAATAATAAACATAAATGGGTCAAGTTTAAAAAATTATGATTCTAAATTATAAAAAAAAACCTTTTTGTAAAATTGCTTTTACATGTCCCTGAGAATCGCCAATGTTTTTGTCCTTAAGAATGACAATGTCAAAAAATCATCTTTTTAATCCATTAAATCACGACAGCAACAATTTTAAATCACGGGAAGAACATTGTTTAGAATTTTGTTCTATATCTGTTTAAAGTTTTAGAACATTGCTATTAAAAGGTAAGTTAAGAAACACAATTTTATTATTCATTTTTGATGCGTATATACACTACGTGACAGTGAAAATGAGACACCAAGGAGTGGGCAGAAAGTGATGAAAATCGGCAAACAGAGAGCGACAACAACAAACAATAAATGATATTCATTGCAACATGATATACCTATACACTGAGAGATAACACCGTCTGATCAGTAGGTTGTAGGACTACTACTGGCGGAGATACAGGCAGTAACACGTCTAGGTACAGAGTCAATGAGCGTGCGGATGGTGTCCTGAGGGATGGCTGCTCATTCCCTGTCAACCACTTGCCAGAGCCCGTCTTCTAAATACGGCAATGGCAGCTCATGCAAGTGACGTCCAATCACATCCCAGATGTGTTCGATTGGTGAGAGATCAGGGGAGACTGGTGGGCAGGGAAACACCTGGGTACCTTGCAGAGCATGTTGGTTCATGAGTGCCGTGTGTGGTCGGCCGTTATCCTGCTGATAAATAGCATTGGACATCCCCTGAAAGAAGAGTAGTGTCACCGGCCACAGCACATCAACGTATCATTGGGCCATCATAGTGCCCTTAATATGTGGACTAGAGGTGACCTGCTATCGTAGGCGATGACACCCCAAACCATGATGCCGCGTCCACAGATGTGGCCAGACTGGACCTGTCACCATTTTGGCGCCAGACTTGTACACGGTAACTGTCATTGCTAAAACAGAAGCATGACTCGTCTGAGAACACAACCCTGTGGCCATTCCGCCGTCGACGCGGCTCTATCCCGACACCATTGCAAACGGAAGAGTCTGTGCTGTTGGGTCAGTCTTCTTAACAGGCACCACTTGGTAGTCTTCTTAACGGACACCATGAGTGCAGGTCGCTGGTGACCAATCGGCGAATAATGGTCCTGGTCGATATAGGAGCATCAAGGATGCCCTACACATGCTGCAAAAGAGTGACGGAAGTAGCCTTAGGGACCGCCAACGCTTGCAGACGGATGCGTCGGTCCATGCATGCTGACCTCACTTTGGCCATACCGGCACGTTTCAAATCTGTCATATTCCCTTGTTCAAACAATCTTCGCCACAGCTGGTGCACTGTGGGCACGTGTAGGTGGTTGTCCACTGAGATTTGATGTATGGACCAACTTGCTTTTCTGAGTCTGATCACCATACCCTAGTGAAATCGTCTGTCTGCTGGAACTGCCTCGGTTGGCGTCGGCCTGGCATTCTCTGCTACTACACATTTCCTCTGAGACAAAAAAAATTGCAAAATGATTTTTCTAGCAGACAGAGTGGAGCAACTATTGCCGATTCTGCAGGTTCCTTCCCTTATATCTCATTTAATGTGAACAGGAGGACAGCTGAGCATTTCGCATCATTTACATAACTCGGTACGCTACATCTACCCTGCAATTTGCATATTTTTTTGCCCACTCCTTGGTGTCTCATTTTCACTGTCACGTAGTGCATATTATCCATCATTCCTGTCATGCATATAATTATTGTTAATATGAATGAAAATTTTAAAATAAGATGTCTTTTGTTAGAATATATAAGTAAGTTTTGCAGTGTATATTTTATTTTCCAGTGTTAGTTTTGATTTCTGTGTGGAACAAAAATAAATGCAAAACATTATTTTTGTCATGTGAATGAAATGACATTACTGAAGTGATGCACGTCCAGAATCGGCTGTGAAATGATGGTAGGATTTTTCTGTAGTTTCCGCAAACAGAATCATTGCGAAACGGAATTTCTATTAAATGTAAGAAAGATTGTTAATAATACAGAATGAAATATTTTTAATAAAATAACCCCTTAATAAAACATTTACACTATGAATTGGAATTTCTGCAAAATTTAAAGAAATTTGTTAATACAGAATGAAATATTTTAATTATAATTTTTTCAGTAACACATTTACATTGCGAATCAGAATTTCTGTGAAATGTGAGAAAAATTGCAAATACAGAATGAAATATTTTAATTAAAACATATTTTTAATGAAATATTCTATATAATATAATAATATAGTTTACATTGCAAATATTTTTTTAAACATTTACATCATGTATAAAGTAAAGAACATCATAGGTTTTAGTAAATGATATCAAGGAAATAAGTTCGCTCATATGTTTACAGGGTTCTAATTTTCAGAACTTTTTACCTCAAATGCATACAAAACATGGAATAATCTGACAAATTTTTATGTTAAAAAACTAAAAATAGTTAAGAAAATTTTTATCAGGTGGAAGGGGGAGTGTATTTACATAACAATCTTCACCTTTCTGTTATTTCCATTTTGTTAACACTTCACAACATAGTTGAAAAGTGTTTATGATTTTGTTCTTTCTGTCTGTCTGTCCGTTAGAATGATAACTGCTGTAAAAATGACTTTATCAAGATGAAATTTTAGTATGTTGTTCAGACGGTTTGTGGGACGTATGGGAATATAAATTAATATCACCCAATTAGTTTTGGACTGAACTCAGGTTGAAAAAATGAAATACATTGAACCCTATGGGACCTGATTTTTCAAACATTTTTTAAGCGAATTTAAAATTCACAAATTGCTTCGAATGTTTTAGGAAATATTCAAATTATCCCATAAAATATATAAAAAAAATTTCAGCAAAATATATTCAGTTTTTTAAATAAAAAATTAAATAACAACTACACCCATATTATATGAAGAGATCACGTGACCCACTTCAAAATAAAATATAGCATCCATCTTGTGTCAAAATCGTGATTTTTAAAGTTCTTTTTAATTTATATTTAGTGTTGTATCCATCCTAAAACCATTTTATTTGGCTTAATTTCTGTGTATCTTTATTCTGAAACAACTCAATTACAATATATTTGAGTTTAAATGATCAATGCCATCCATCTTGTGTCAAAATTGTGATTTTTAAAGTTTTTTTTAATTTATATTTAGTGTTGCATGTGTCCTAAAACCACTTTATTTTTGCTTAATTTCTGTGCATCTACATTCTGAAACAACGCAATTACAATATATTTGAGTTTAAATGATTGTCAAACTTAGATTATTTCTACAACAAAGCCTAATTTTCACTTATGGAGAATATGAACACTAAAGATATAGGATGAGTTGTATAAGAATTGCTGAATTTCTTTAACACAAAATTATTTAGTACTTTGAGTCTAAAATATAGCTGATGTGAATGAAACATTTATCGATTTTACATAGAGAACAAACAATTTTATAGCAGACTTTTCGATGAAGTTTTAAACATAGAATTAAATTACGTTTACCTCCATGGTTTCCATGGTTTTAAATTTTTAAATAAAATAAATTATTGTAGTATTGTGATGAATTAAAGGAATGGAATAAAAGTGTATGAATGAAATATTTACAGCTTTTACATAAAGAGCCAGGCGATTTATACTTCAATGACATCATTTGAAAAAAGTTCATTTTTTTCGATGAAGTTTTCAGTGTAGTAAATTATTGTATTATTATGATAATTTTAAAAATATTACCGCTGAATGTATCACATTTTAGAGATGTTTAAACCAGGTGACTTATTATTCAATGACGTCATTTGAATAAAGTTACTTTTTTCAATGAAGTTTTAAGTTTAACTATAATAAATTTATGTAGTATTGTGATAATTTTAAAAATATTACTGCTGAATGTATCACATTTTAGAGATGTTTAAATAAAATTGCATTGCAGTTGGAAAGTATTTCATAATCAATGCTTTATACATGATTGATCTTTCTTGTTTCTTTTGATGGAGGAAGTGAATTATTGTGGGGGATGTTTTCTTGGGCACTAGATTATGACTTAATCTTATTATTTATTTCTTGTTAAATGATAACACAGTGAAAAATGCTGTTCTCTTAACAAAAGGTCAAGCAGAGTGTTTTTCTCATCACAAAGAAGACACTATTCTCATAATAAAAGAGCAGCCAGGGTGCTGCACCCTTCTAAAACAGTCTGGGACAGATTCACCCTTACAAATTGCAGGGCCCCTCCTTTATATCTAATTTTCACCTTTTTATGAATTTTTAATGTCTTCTCTCACAAAAAATATTGGAGGTCCGCTTTCTCCCACTTGTGTGGTGCCCACACACACATACTCCCTCCTCTCTGTGGACAGTTCTACCTGGGTGAAGTAATAATAGTGACAATGTTTAATTTTCATACATTCTAGTATTTAGGCTGTAATATATGTTAAAGAATTTTTACCATTTCTTGTAAAATATTTTAATTTGTGGTGTAACAAAATAAGTTATTTTTCAATGATTTAATGTATGTTGCATAATTATAATAATAATGATTAATTAGCCCTCTTATATAAACATTCTTGTCACCTGAACGGCACAACGACACTGTGCCATTCAGGTGACACAAATATTTTCCTTCATAAAAAAAATTAATTATTAGACTTCTAAGAAACTCTGAAGAGATCAACCTTGAATTATGTTATCTATTTGCAATAATGAGGCTAATAAAATCCTTTTTACAGAAAAGCAATAATAAAGTTCTCTTAAAATTTACACCTTAAGTGGAATTTCATAAATTTATTTTTGCGAAAAAATGATCCAATATTTACATATTATACATTAAAAATGACATGTTTGCATTGTTTACTTAAATTGGTGTGCAAAAAAATCTAATTTCTTGATATTGCACACATTTTTTTTTTTACTTAAACATGTCACCAAAACAATGTTTTTTATGACTAGTTTACATTAAAAATATCCAATAAATCATGCTAGACAGCTCAGTTATCTATTAGAAATCTTAAAAAACTTTGCCAAGATATTATTCCAAGCAAAAGTTTCTAGAAACTGTGAAGTTAATATTTTTTTTTTTTGGGGAACCTCAAAATTGACAATTATCAGAAATTCAGTCACATAGTGACTAATTTCATATATAATATGGCGTCATAATTTGTCAATTATATATCCCTACTTTTGATTTAATTTGAAAAATCTTGATATCTATTGTTAGAACTTTCTGCCCACATAATTTTGTTCAACTAAGTAAAATATAAAAAAATATATATAAAGTACATATTCCCTTAATCTATACAAAACATTTTGTCTAGCCACATTTATATAAAATTGAAGGATAAAATGATAAGTTGTAGGATCAGAAAAGTGACTTTGTATAAAATACAACTAAGTAATATATATTTTTTAATATATAAAAAGTGCAAATTCAACTTTTAGGCGATTTTAATTTGCAGTTGATAAATATCTGTATGTTTGCAGATTCTGGTACTTTAGAATTACTTTTAATGTTAATTCTGACTATGTAAAGGGTGGTGGTAATAACAGAAATATTGTGTTTCACATCTTCTAATAGAAAATTTTTAGTGTTATAATGCAAATAAAATATTTTATTGGTTTTTAGATATTTAGTATAGTTAATATAATATTAGTTTAGTATAAGTTATAAATATTACATAACTTATACATTGAAAAGAGATTGGTATATACGCTATTGTTCAAACATAACCAAAATAAATTTCGAAATTAAGTTGGAGATATTATTTTCTGGCTTTGTAGGATAGCATTACAAAAAGATTTATTTCATTTTAAAAATAATTATATGCTTAAATTTAGTAATTAAATAATATCAGTATGGCATATGAATAGGTTATTTATCACAAGAAAGTGGCTATACGGTAATGATAAACACTTGACACACATGTAAATTAAAAAATCCAACTTCACTAACAAGTTTTATGTGTTAGTGAAGTTGGATTGTTTAATTTACATGTTTCAAATTTCAGAGCATTAATTTCTTCAATTTTAATAATGAGAAATTTACTTCTTAGATTGAAACTAAACAATTTTAAAAAAAAAAACGCTTTCTAATGTGTGAAGTTTAGACTAATTAAATAATAAATGTTAAGTAAATTAATCCTTACTTCATTGTCTGGATAAGAAACTGTGAATACTCAGCTATCCTGAAAAGAGAGAGAAAATTAAATTCAGCCAGATGTAGAAAAATTTAAATTTTCCTGACTTTGTTAGATAAACTAATAAGCCTTGTGGTTGAGTACCCTTAAGATAAAACTAAAGCATTTTTGGTTTTAAGTGAACATTTTTTCAACATAAATTCAATAAACATATCAGTAAATGTAAACTGATTTTGTAATTGTTGTAAATCAATACACAACTTTGCAAAAAAGAAAGTTTTATTTTTTAATTTCAAGAGTAATATAAAATGTGTTAAAAATTTATATGCTAAAAGTTTTGTGCCAGAATCTGCATATGTAAAATAGTAAGAATCTAAATGTTTTTAAATGTTTGTGTCACTTTAAGAAAGAAATAGCAACATTTTCAGTATTTTACTTAATTTTTATTGCATTAATCTACACAAAACTGCAGAAAAACAACTTTTGATTTCTAAGATTATTTACAGTGTGTCACAGATATATGTCAAAAAAAGCTCACAAGAAAGTAACTAACAAAAGCATATCTAATTTGATCACAGCTCTAAAACATGGCAAAATGCCCACAGCATTTTATAACAAGAGTTCTCAACCACAAACTACAAGAGAAAAATAACAATTTTAAAGCAAACATAAAAATTTAGCTTTTTACATAGGTTTTACCATAAGAGGATTAACAAGAAGTGGATCACAAGGATTACTTCCCAAGTGCAGCAAGAGGTGAGAGTTTAGCTTTTCTTTACGATCAAAGCCAATACCACAATGATTGCACACAAATGGATGTTTACCCGTATGGATATTCATGTGGGCATTTAATTTTCCTTTCAAATCAAATGTTTTGCCACAGTGGTTGCAAACAAAAGGATGTTCACCAGTATGCATACGGATATGAGCTGTTAGTTTGTCCTTTCTGGCAAATGCTTTTCCACAATGCTTACATACAAATGGACGCTCACCAGTATGGATTCTTACATGGACAGTCAACTTGTCATTTCTAGCAAAAGCTTTACCACAGTGTTTGCACACGTAAGGACGTTCGCCAGTGTGTATGCGAACATGAGTAGTTAGCTTATCATTCTGGGCAAATCCTTTACCACAGTGCTTACAAACAAAAGGCCTTTCTCCAGTATGGATACGAATGTGATTCACAAGCTTATCTCTCCAGGCAAAGCCTTTACCACAATGAGGGCAGTGGTAAGGATGTTGGCCAGTATGTATACACATATGGGCACCTAATTTTTCTTTTCGGGCAAATCCTTTACTGCAGTGAGGGCATATAAAAGGACGTTCCCCAGTATGTATTCGAATATGAACAGTAAGTTTATCTTTCCGGGTAAAACTCTTTCCACAGTGAGTGCACATATGAGGTCGTTCACCAGTATGCATTTTTATATGATCACTAAGTTTATCTTTGCGAGCAAAAGTTTTGTCACAATATGTACACATGAAAGGACGCTCAACGCACTGAGCATATAACTCATGAGGCTTTAAGGTTAAATAATATTTGCGACAATGCTCACATATATTGCATGGTTTTGGAGGAGGAACATTCATATTTGGAACAGGCTCCATTTTCAGCAAAATGTGTAATTATTGTATTAATAAATGAATAAAAACACATTAAAAATAAATAAAACTTTTAATAAAGAAAAAATATTAGAAATAAGCATATAGTTTTTACCAATAAAAATAAAAATTTAGGTGGTTTATGAAATATATAAATTACTTCAAGATATATATTGGAAATGTATAAAAAATCTTACAAATAGAATTTTTTGATAGAAAATATAGGAATATATGCGTGCAAACATTTTTTCAAAAATTTTAAATTGCAATTTTGCAAAGGCAAAATCACTATAAATCAAGTAATAATGAAAGTGTTGTTAGATGTAGATTTGAAGAACTTGACGGAACTTATTTGATGAGGTAATAGTCATGCATATATCTGATAACACAGTTTGAAGAAACTAAAGTAATTACAAAGGAAACTTTTACAGCAAACATTTTTATGCTAACGTTAATTCACACTAACCTCTCCAGTCTTTAAAGAGAGCAATTTTTGAAGTAATTTATCTACTATCTGTCAATAATACATAGTGTAGCCACAGAAAATATTAATCTCTTTGAAGATAATAATTTGAAGGCAATACCTATAAAAAAAAAAAGAAAATATATATATTTATATACATTCAGCTTAGACTCTTCACAATAATCAAATAAAATTCTTAAAATATAATATGTATCAAAAAAGGAAAAAAAAAAGCATATTTTATCAGAAACAATAATTGAATAACCAGCTAAATACCCATTGAAAATAAACAGTGTCATAATTAGTAAACTCTGAATAATCCACATATTTATTTAGTTGCAAGTTTACTTTATACACCAAATTTCAAGTTTCTATCTTAACTATAAGTATGTTTCATGTTCACTTTACAATTTAAATGTTTTGGGTTACAGTATCATCTTAAATGCAAATATATGACAACTGTCAGTTATAATTTTTTTAAAAATCAACTTATCTAGGTACCTAATTTCAAGTCATATTTTGTTTAAAAGACAGCATTTACTTGATAAATGGAACATTTTGATAACACTAAAATGTTTGATTCCTCAAATAACAAATATTAGCAAACTGTAATTTACATAGTATTTTATGTCAAACAATCTACATTTGTACCAGATTCTAAATTTTTCAATGGGAAATGTTTTGAAGTCAGACTCATTCAAGCATTTTAAGGTGCACTACCTAAAATGTAAATTCAGTTTTCTTTTTTGTTAAGTGTTATCAAACAATCTATATTTTACTGGATCTCAAATTTCTATCTTAATAGGAAGTATGTTTCATGTTTAACCTACAATTCAAATATGGGGCAGCCCCCCCCCCCCTAAAATATATATTTTTTAAAACTGCATTACTCAAAATTTTCTTCAAAGACAAGTCTATCATAATACAGCATTTCTTACTGCCATGACAAGTTGAACATTTTGTTTTAGTGTACAACATTTCTAAAGTAACAAATATAGAAAAAATGGAGTTTTCTGTTTTTCTCTTGAACAATTAATTGATCTACTCTTGTACCAAATTTCAAGTATTAATGGCCAATTAAATTTTCAACAAGTACTATTCTGGGAAGAGTCTTAAAAAGTGCAGCACTTGGGAATTAAGTAGTGTGTATATATATATATAGGTGATGAAATTGTAAAATCATTACAATTTCATTACCGTCTATTCATTGTTATTCATTCTCTTTTTTTCATTAGTTTTAATTCATACAGATTGTTTTTTGTTTTCATTTTCTTGACATGCATTTCCTTGATTTTTATCAAGTATTCAATTTAATTCTCTTGTTTGGTTTTGGATGCTATACTATGCTTCTTCTAGTTCTACACAGATACTTCACGTTCTTCTAGTTCTACTTTAAATCTTTTAGTTAACTGATTTCATCTTATTTATATGCTGCAATTAGCACAATAAATATATGTAATTTTAATGCCCAGTATTTTACTATTGTATTGTTAAACTAACTTGTGATACATGCTTAATATATATTAAAGTCTTTTAACTCCTTGATTATTTTTTAAATTTGTTTTCATATATATAATAATAAAGGAAGATGTCTGTAGTATGTAGCAGAAAATCCAAATGTTGTACAGACATGAAATTTGGTACACAGATACTTCAGGACCTGGGACACACCTCAGTGAGATCTTTTGAAAATTAAAATTAGTTTTTTAATTATTTTATGTTTTAGCATGATTTTCAGCAATTTTGATACAAATCGGTTCCTCAGCAACCAAAAATATGATCGTAGAGTTTCCATCTTAGCACCATCCGAAAGATCAAGAAATTCTCTTTAAAACAAAGTTTGAATGGAATGCAAATGATTAATAGATGAATGTTCATAAATTTTTAAAAAATATGTACTTGGTGTGTTTAAAATGTTAGATATTTAATTTTTATATTGCGATACAAAATAATGGAGACACTGACATATAACAATTAATATTTAATATCCATACTTTTTTAATTCACAAACATTTAATGCTTTTTAATTTATAGCCTAAAAATTATTTTAAAAATATATTAAAATTTAAATATTCCAAAATAAACTATTTTTGAATAGTTTAATTCAGGAGTCTGAATATTTTTCTCAACTCCACCAAAAATCTTAGAATTCTATTCTGTTTCAAGATGCAGTAAAAATGGCTGATTTATACAATGTTAGTAAGACACAACATGTTAGATGAAAAAGTAGATTAAGGAAGGTACTGACTCCAACTCCAGGGTCCTACTCAAAACTAATTAGAGTTTTTGGTATTTCCTTATTATAGAGGCCACCGCAATTATGATTACACCAAGGTTGCAGTTACCAATATGAAATTGGGAATGTTAACGAAAAAACAATATGACATAAACATGTGTTGTTTCTTTAGGACTACAAACTTTTAGAGAGATTTTACAACCTACCTTGGTGGGGTGTGGTAGCCCATTGGTTAGCACGCGGTAATTGCACTCGGTAGACCTGGGTTTGATTCCTGCCACTGCCAAAACTGCCGCCGTGTTCACGCGGAGTACGATCATGTTAAACATGTGGGTCCGTAAGTCCTTCTGAGAGGTTGGTGGTAGGGGAAGGAGGGTACGGTCCCTATGGATGCCTTCCCCACTGGGTTCCAGTCAAAATTGGGTGGCTCTTCCCGGCCATCCAAACAGTTACCTTACACCTTTCTGGTAGGTCAGACGGTCTGGGTCTGAACAACAACCAACAGTGGCGATTCATCCTCATGGTATCAAATTTCATGGTCGTACATCTCAGATTTTCTGCTACAGATGAACAGACAAACATTGACATTTTCCTTTATTATTATAGATGTACAGGCTACTCTCGTTAATTCGCAAATGTCGATAATCTGCAATACATTTTGGATGTATACAGTTAAATTTACAATAAGTAAATAATGCTGATAAAAGGGGAAAAGTTACTTTTGGGCAGAGCTTAGCTCTGGGATACAAATATCTTGATTTTATACAGAAACAGAGTTTTATTACAGAGCGAGAAATAATGACTGCCCATAGAATGTAAGTAAAAATATTAAAAACAAGCATCAAAATTTATAAAATTAGCTAATTTTGCTTTAAATGTATTGAACAGTGATTTTTAATTAAATAACTCAGACCAATGTCTCATTTTTACACATTGTTGTTCATTCAGTAATGACCTATAATCTGCAAAATTCTATAATTCGTACAATCTCTGGTCCCAAGCTGTGCAGATTAGAGGGAGTCTAATAAAACTTTAATTATTAACTGAGAGTTTAATTATAAACTGGTAATGCATAATATTTTTAAATATCATACATTTTTTAAAGTTTTAAAATATTACTTTGAAGTAAAATGATTGGTTAGGTTTTCTACACATAGAATAGGACAGTGGATATGTCAAATGTAGAATATGTACTCTACATGTCCAGCACTGTATTGTACGTCACAATTTTGGTCCGATAATTTTTTTCTTTTCATCAAATGTCGAAAATAAAATTTTCGAATCCTGATTTCAAAAATTAATTTGAGTTATTCTTATCAAAAATACATGGAGAAAAAAACTAGTATCTGTAAAACAAAATTTAAAACCAACCTCCTTTTGATTTTTTCAGACAGTGCATTTTCATGCGAGAGACTGATTTTAGAAGTTTCTAAAATTCCATAAAAAGAATTTTGTGTAAATCGGAAAGAGGGGGGTTAGAACAGCATATTTGCATTTTTTTTTTTCAAGAGAATGGGAAAATTATTATCTCCCCTGAAAATCAGGAGATTAGCAGCTATATGCAATTGTGATAAAAGTGAGTGTTAATGAAACATCATGTTAAAATGATAGAATGTGCCAAAATTAATTGACAACAATACATTAACAATAAGCAATTCAAAGAGCTTTAGCACTAATATTAAAATTTAGAGCTCCAATTTTGCCCCTATCCAAGAAACTGAGAAAGTAAACAAGATTAATTGGTGTTAAAAGTCTTACAATTCCATTTTGTTTCAAGATGCAGTAAAGATGGCTGATTTATACAACGTTGGTACAATAAGACACAGCATATTAGATGAAAAAGTAGATTAATAATTCAAGCGTTTAAGTTGTAGAGCAAATTTATTCTATTGGTTGATTATCCTAATTAGAAATATTTATGTTTTTTTTTTTAAAGCTCAAGGTTCATACTCTTTTTGAGATCTCGAAATTAAGATCTTTTAAGCACCCTAAATTAAGGACATTTTGAACAAAATTAAAAAATATTGATATATTTACAAACATCGACATTAGACATTTATTTTTGGTAAAAAAAAGAAAAAACATTCTCACGAAATAAAAATATAACATATACACAAAAGTATAAAAGAATGGAATGGAAGAATAGTGCAAAAGATCGTATTTAAAATATGCTTAATTTATTAATTTTCATATTGATTGCAATGATTAAGTCTTCAATTTCTGTCATTTTGTCTCTGGCACTCTTCATTAGTGTATTTGATTGCAAGCCAGAAGCTATATTATTTGCTATCTCTGCTCTCTCACATAAATCATCGACAGATTTAAGCTGTACTTTCCAATGATTTTGCTGCACTTCTTTTTGCAACATCCCAAAAAATTCTGGTTAACTGTTGAAGTCATTCATTGACAATACAAAATAGGTATTTTCAGCTGTTAAATTTGAACATTCGGAGATGGGAGGGGGCTGAAAAAATGTTATCCCCCAATTTTGGGCGAATAACTATATATCGGAAGCAATACAAACACATTTTTTTCTGGTACAATATGTTATAAATGAATGGCACTGGTGAAATTTTGAAATTCTGAGATGGAGGCTGCCGTTTCTCCAGGCACTCACTTGGGAATACCATTGTATCAGATGCGGCACAAATGAAAATTTTTACGGCATAACCATAGTTTAAAAAAAATGACATTGGCAGAATTTTGAAATTCCGAGGTGGAGGTGAGGCTGCATTTTTTAAAAATTAGAATAACTCTTTACTGGAAGTGGTACCAACAAAAATTCTAAAATTTTTGGAATTTCTTCTAATTTTATATTATTAACATATTTAACTATCATTTCTGTTGACTTTAGTATAAAAATGTATGTATAGTATTAAATTTGTATTTAGTATAAAAATTCACTCAATCTGCTACTGAAGAACCTGTGGGGAAAACACGTTGTTTGCCCACAACAAAATGATAATAGTATTGCAAGTAAAACAAGCATACTTCTTCAAAACAAGTGAAATAGAATGGTTACACTAATAAGAATGGAAATGTGTTTTTATTAGTATAACTACTCTGTTTAGCTTGTCCTAAAGACTCTTTTGGGTTCTTAAATGGGTTGTACCATTATAATTTTGTTTTATAGCACACATGCTAACAAAGTATTTTTCTCACAAGTATTTAATATTAGTAAATAACTTTTTTAGTTATGAATTAAATTAAATAGAAACATCAAATGCCGAAAGCAATTTTTCAAAACGTGAAAAACTAGGTCTAACTGGCATTAACTCAGTAACCTTTGAACTAGCACCTTGACACCCAACCATCTGAACCACAGTAGATACAATTAAGATTCCTTTAAAGATGTTAGCATTTCATATAATTGCCTCTTGGTATTTTCTGTTTCTATTTGAGCTGATTCATGACTATAAAAATTCATCTACTTGAAATTTGTGGATTAGTATTTATGCGTATACTGGCCAGCAGCTGTTCAATATGTTTTTTATTATGAACCTAATTTTAGATCTAAATTTAGTGGGCCGTTAATCGTGTCCCTTGAGGTCCCAGTGCTAGAACATTGATAAGCTAGCTCAAAAGTTGCTGGTTCAAACCCAGCCAGGGATGCTTGTTCAAATAATTGCCTATTCATGCTATATTATATTAATATCTAAAAATGTTAAAACAATTTCTTTTTACTAAATTGTGCAAATTTAAAACTCAACTTTATATTGAAAATTATTACTAATTTACTTGATACTTTATGTTTAGGAAAGGTATTTATTTTATAAAATTAAATTTTCTAAAAGAAAAAAAATTAAGCAACTAAAAAAGTTCAAAATTAGTTGAACTGACAAAATTCTTGATGTATTTTTACAAAAAGAAGGTCACAAATAAATGTGTAACGTAGGATGGGAGCACAAAAATACATAATGCCAGGGGTATGACAATGCAAATCCAGCTTTGCACCCATGTCAATAAACAATCTAAACATTAGATGTGGACCAGACAACTTAGTAGAGAGGGAAATACATTCCTTGATGACTCATAAAGGGAAAGTAGTTAATATATCAAGTTAGACACTAGTAAAACCATAAACATTCAAATGATGAGGCCTAAAATATGTAAACTTTCAGTACTATTTAATTTACACTTTTAAAAAAGTAGCAGAGGTCCCATCAAAAACAGAAACCTAATGTTACATACAAACAGTGATTTCAAGAGGAAAAGTTTAGCTGCAACTTATAATAAAAAAAAAGTGGAATAAGGACAACAGTCCAACATTTCAACAGTTTTTGGAATTCTTAAATTCGAATTTTAAGGGAGACGAGGAATCTAAGGTAGGTACATACAAGAACTTTTACTTTTCATCTCAAAGTCGAATATTACAAACATACAGTACTTAATATGGCAATTTAAAATGAGTGCATAATTAAAAAAGCTGATCAAACACTAATAAAAAAATACTGTGTAAAATTTCGATTGAAAATGATTGAGCGATTACTACATTTTAACAAGCACTTATTATAACGGGAAGATACTCGGATTGCCAAAAAACTATTTTCGTATTATTATAAAGTATCTAGTTTATTTTATTAAACTAAATTTCTATGAATTAAATAAAATTTGAATTGCTTCAAAAGATGGCGCTGTACGAGACTGAAAATACAATTTTATGGCATCTGTCACTGAAAAACAGAATAAATCTCAATACTTTCAAAAATATTTCTAGAAGATAATACGATATTAGATACTTTGATGTATATTAAAGTAATCTCTAGTGGAAATGAATAAATCTTGAATAAATCTTGTCAATAGTATTTGACTATATTATTGTAAACACTAGAAAGGACATATATAGAAATTAATTATTATGAAATCATTTTAGAACTATGTTTTAAGTACAATAATCGACATCTATTGAAATTATTCATTAAATACTCACTATAAAGTCTATCTGTCAGCTGATTTCATTATTGGCGCATTTCCATTTGGGTCCAAAGCAATGGCGTAAACTTCAAAACGAATGAAGAATAGTCTATGCAGATATTTGAGTATGCAACTTTAAATACTACCTAAGTTTTGCTTCAAAAGCATAAAATAACTACAAATTACATAATTTTTATTAAAATTTTAGTTGGGTGACTGATTCTAATACACCCTTGGATTAGCCAATGACGTCATAGACAGCTCCCGGATCGACGCTTGCTAGAATGGAATGAACCATGTGGGAAGGGAGGGGAGAAAGGGTGGACGAGAAACAGTTATCCAGAGCGGCTAGAAATTAACTACCTTAAAGATTAAATAATTAATGGAGTTTACTGTTATTAAATAACTTCGTTATAAACGTAACGAAATCTAATTTTAAACATCATTATTTCTTCTAAAAAATTGTAGAATTTAAGCATTTTTCAGACAGTTCAGGTTTTTAAAAGAAAAAAAGTAGGTATTTGGTGTAAAAAATTAATTGGAGATCCTTTGCTCTCTACCCCCAGAACGTCAAGCGCAAATTGTCATTAGTTATTAATAAATAGCATTGGAATAAATGTAACGACACTTTCACTAGCAGTATCTCGAAAAATGAGAGAGATTTTTAATACACAAGGGCCAGATATGACCATGCTGCCGCCATGTAATAGATGCCTTTGTTGAAAGCCCAGACCACACGACCAACCCGAAGTCTTATGGTAGCTGTTTGTGTGGCCGGATGGATGCCTTTGTGGAGCACTTCGATGGAAACGACGCATTTACGTTATATATTAAACCTACTCGTCTCCTCCGTTTTTTATGGTAGAAATAAATTAGAATTTTAAATTAATAAGTGTACAAGCAATGTTTTGAACGATAACAAAAATCTAAAACCATAATATCGTTCATGAAAAATCTAAACCAATCATTTATAAAGTAATTATTTTTCAAAGTTTTTTTTTATCAAAAATAATGTATATAATAAAGTAATAACATTAAAAAAATTGATATTCAAATGCATGAAGCCTATTTAATTAATTTACTTTTCTATATTTCGTCTAAAATAATAAAAATTAAAAAAATAACATTATGGGGGGGGGGGGGGGAATGGATATTTAAATAAATTAATCCAATTTCTCTTTTAACATTTTTTTTTTAAATAATAAAATTAAAAAAATAATAATAATATTGATGAAAATTTAAAATATTTAAACTATGAAAGGCAAATTATTAAAAAAAATCTGATGTGGGCAACACATGACTTTCCCTGCAGACTCATATTCACGTTCTTTTTATTTTTTCAATAATTCATTAAAATAAGTTTAATTGCACAAAATAACACCCATAATTATTTTTAATGACACTGAATTTGCACTTTTAATTCAGTTTTCGTTTTCATTTGGTAACTGGACATATTTCCGAAAGTGGTGTAGCGAAATTGCGATAAACCTAAAATATCTCGAGAACGGCTAGTCCTAGTGTAATGACTATAATG
The DNA here is from genome assembly GCA_951213105.1 of Amaurobius ferox. Taxonomy (NCBI): domain Eukaryota; kingdom Metazoa; phylum Arthropoda; class Arachnida; order Araneae; family Amaurobiidae; genus Amaurobius; species Amaurobius ferox. Next base: position 139,903,729 of record OX578138.1, on the reverse strand, counting down.
GGGATGGTTTCATTCTTTTCATCGTCAAAAATTACGTATAAAACAAGCATTTAATGGATGTATTTGAGCATACGTAGTCTTTTATTTTGGATTTTGACGATTTTTGCGGAACATTTCGTAAAACAGGCAGGTTATTTTTTCCCGAATCGTACCAAAATCTAATCAGCACCAGGGTAACCCACAAGTGACTTATTTACCAAATTTGGTAAAATTCGGTCCATAAGTTGATACAGGCAATTTTTGCGGGCCGTTTTGCAAAAAATAGCAGGGTTTTTTGTTTTTTTTTAATCCCAAATCGTACCAAAATCTAATCGGCACCAGAGTCACCCACAAGGGACTTACCTACAAAATTTTATGAAATTCGTTTAGTTCGTTTACTAGTTAGCGTGGATACATTGCACAGCACACTCACAGACGTTATGCTGAGAACGGTTTTTCCGTATTCTAGAGGTGTGAAAACGTGTAGATCAGTTGAAAACTCGAGTTGCGATTTTCGACATGATTCAAATACTTTCCCTATACATTACCATGTATTGCAGGGAAAGTAACAATAAAATAAAATTCTGTGTTTCATTGTAACATGAAATTGAATAAAAAGTATTCATTATCTCATCAAAATTAATTTATTACTCATTAGTTATTTCATTGATATAACTAAGACTTAAACGATAACTGACAGTTTTACTTTTGGGCGCCCCATACAAATTCTGGGCTTCCCTTCCGAATGAATCTGTCATGTCTTTCTTCTCCGCAAAAAGAAAAATCTGATATGGGCAGCACATGACTTTCCCTGCAGACTTATATCCACGTTCTCTTTATTTTAATTAAATTTACTTCACTTTTAATTCAGTTTTCGTTCTCATTTGGTAAGTGGACTTATTTTCAAAGGTGACGTAGAGAAAATACGAAAAAACTGAAATATCTCGAGAACAGCTAGTCCTGATGTAATGGGGTTGGTCTTATTCTTTCTTCGTTAAAATTACGTATAAAACAAGCATTTAATGGATATATTTGAGCATACGTAGTTTTTATTTTAGATTTTAACGCTTTTTGCGGACCATTTCGCAAAATAAGGTAGGTTATTTTTTTCCGAATCGTACCAAAATCTAATCAGCACCAGGATGACCCATAAGCGACTTATCTACCGAATTTTATGAAATTCAGTCAATTAGTATTTTAGTTAGAGTATATACAAAATGTGCACAGACAGACAGACACACACACACACAGACGTCATGCTAAAAATGGTTTTATCGTATTCTAGAGATCCCGAAACGTGTAGATCCGTAGGAAACTCGAGCTGCAATTTTCGGTATGATTCCAATACTTTCCCTATATATTAGCATGTATTGCAGGGAAAGTAAAAATCTGATGTGAGCATCACATGACTTTCCCTGCAGACTCAAATTCATTGTCTCTTTATTTCATTAATAATTCTTTAAATTTAGTTTAATTGCACTAAATAACACGCATAAATAATGAACAAAATCGGCATAGCAAAATTGCGCAAAAAAATTAAAATATCTCGAGAATAGCATGCACAACGGTTTAATTGCACAAATAACGCCCACAAATATTTTAAATGACGCTGAATTGGCATTTTTAATTCAATTTTCGTTCTCACTTGATAACTGGATGTTTATTCAACGGTGGTGCAGCGTAAATGCTAAAAAACTAAAATACCTCGAAAACGCCTAGTCCTAGTGTAATGGGGTTGGTCTTATTCTATTCATTGTTAAACATAATGTATAAAACAAGCATTTAATTGATGTATTTGAACATACGTAGTATTTTATTTTAGACTAGTCGCCTTCGGCGAGCAGCCTGTTCGCTACCCTTGAAAATTTTGACCGTGGCAAACTCACTGGCGCAACCTACCAGAAAGGTGTAAGGTAACTATTTGGACGGCCAGGAAGTGCCACCCAATTTAGACCGGAACCAAGTGGGGGAGGCATCCACAGGAACCGTACCCTCCTTCCCCTACCACCAACCTCTCGGAAGGACTACTGACCCACATGTTTAACCTGACCGTATTCCTCGTGAACACGGCGGCAGTTTTGGCAGTGGCGGGAATCGAACCCGGGCCTACCGAGTGCAATTCCCGCGAGCTAACCACTGGGCTACTGCGCCCTCCGCGACGGCCATTTCGCAAAAAAAAAAAGAAGCCGGTTACTTTCTTCCGAATCGTACCAAAATCTAATCAGCACCAGGGTAACTCATAATTTACTAAATTTTGTGAAATTTGATCAATTAGTTTTTCAATTAGAGTGGATAAAGGCAATTTTTGAGGGTCATTTCGCAAAAAAAAAAAAAAAAAAAACACGGGTTGTTTTATATCGAATCGTACTAAAGACTAATCAGCACGAGTCAGACACAAATGACTTACCTATCAAATTTTATGAAATTCGGTCAATTAGCTTTTTAGTTAGAGTGGATAAAAAAGCTGCACAGACAGACACACACACAGGACGTCACGCTAAAAATGGTTTTATAGTATTCTAGAGGTCTCGAAACGTGTAGATCCGTCGAAAACTCGAGTTGCGATTTTCGGTATAATTCCAATATTATCCCTATTCATTATCATGTATTGCAGGGAAAGTAAAAATCTGATGTGGGCAGCACATGACTTTCCTTGCAGACTCAAATTCATTTTTACTTTCCCTGCAATACATGGTAATGTATAGGGAAAGTATTAGAATCATACCGAAAATCACAACTCGATTTTTCGACGGATCTACACGTTTCGAGACCTCAAGAATACGAAAAAACCATTTTTAGCGTGACGTCTGTGTGTGTGTCTGTCTGTCTGTGTGTCTGTCTGTCTGTCTGTGCAAATTTTGTATCCACTGTAACTAAAAAACTAATGGACCGAATTTCAAAAAAATTGGTAGGTAAGTCACTTGTGGGCGAGTCTGGTGCTGATTAGTTTTGGGTACGATTCGGGATAATAGAACCCGCTTACTTTTGCGAAATAGCCCGCAAAAGTTTGTATCCACTCTAACTGAAAAACTAATGGATCGAATTTCACAAAATTCGGCAGATCAGTCATTTGTGGGTCACCCTGGTGCTGATTAGATTTTAGTATGCTTCGGAAAAAAATAACCTGCCCTTTTTTGCAAAATGGCCCGCAATAATCGTCAAAATCTAAACTAAAGAACTACGTATGCTCAAATATATCCATTAAATGCTTGTTTAATACGTAATTTTTAGCGAAGAAAAGAATAAGATCAACCCCATTACATTAGGACTAGCCGTTCTCGAGAAATTTTAGTTTTTCGTTTTTTCTCTGCCCCACCTTTGAAAATAAGTCCGGTTACCGAATGAGAACGAAAATTGAATTAAAAGTTAAATAGATTTAATTAAAATAAAGAGAACGTGGATATAATTCTGTAGGGAAAGTCATGTGCTGTCATGTCCACATCAGATTTTTTATAAATGCAACTATATAAAATAAACAAGCAAATTTTTGTGTTGAACACAAAATTATAAATTTATACTTTATTTTTATCTTCCAATTCAACGTTGCCATTGTTCAAGTTGTAAAATATTTGATATTTTAGTCAAAATTTTGTTTACTTGCAAATTCAACTTTTTTACTTTACCTGCAATACATGGTCATGTATAGGGAAAGTATTGGAATCATGCTGAAAATCGCAACTTGAGTTTTCGACGGAACTACGCGTTTCAAGACCTCTAGAATACGAAAAAACTATTTTTAGCGTGACGGCTGTGGGTGTGTCTGTCTGTCTGAGTGTCTGTCTGTCTGTGCAGATTTTGTATCCACTCTTAACTAGAAAACTAATAGACTGAATTTCATAAAATTTGGTAGGTAAGTCACTTGTGGGCGATTCTAGTCGTGATTAGTTTTGGGTACGATTCGGGATAAAACAACCAGTCTTTTTTTTTTGCGAAATGGTCCGCAAAATCTTGTATCAATTCTAGCTGACAAACTAATGGACCGAATTTCACAAAATTCGGTAGATAAGTCGCTTGTGAGACATCCTGGTGCTGATTAGATTTTGGTATGACTCGTTAAAAAAATAACCTGCCTTTTTCTGCAGAATGGCCAGCAAAAATCGTCAAAATCTAAAATTTTAAACTACGTATGCTCAAATATATCCATTAAATGCTTGTTTAATACGTAATTTTTAACGAAGGAAAGAATAAGAACAACCCCATTACACTGGGACTAGCCGTTCTCGAGATATTTTAGTTTCTTCGTATTTTTTCTATGCCACCTTTGAAAATAAGTTCAGTTACCAAATGACAACGAAAATTGGATTAAAAGTGAATTAAATTTAATTAAAATAAAGAAAACGTGAATATAAATCTGCAGGGAAAGTCATGTGCTGCCCACATCAGATTTTTACTTTCCCTGCAATACATGGTAATGTATAGGGAAAGTATTGGAATCATGCCGAAAATCACAACTCGAGTTTTCGACGGATCTACACGTTTCGAGACCTCTAGAATACGAAAAAACCATTTTTAGCGTGACGTCTGTCTGTGTGTCTGTCTGTCTGTGTGTCTATGTGTCTGTCTGTCTGAGCAGATTTTTTATCCACTGTAACTAAAAAACTAATGGACCGAATTTCATAAAATTTGGTAGGTAAGTCACTTGCGGGCGAGTCTGGTGCTGATTAGTTTTGGGTAAGATTCGGGATAAAAGAACCCGCCTATTTTTGCGAAATGGCTCGCAAAAGCTTGTATCCACTCTAACTGAAAAACTAATGGACCGAATTTCACAAAATTCTTTAGATGAGTCACTTCTGAGTTACTCTGGTGCTGATTAGATTTTGGCACGATTCGAAAAAAAATAACCTGCCTTTTTTTGCAAAATGGCCCGCAAAAATCGTCAAAATCTAAATTAAAGAACTAGGTATACTCAAATATATTCAATGAATGCTCGTTTAATACGTATTTTTTAACAACGAAAAGAATAAGACCAACTCCATTACACAAGGACTAGCCATTCTCGAGATATTTTAGTTTTTCGTAATTTCTCTACGCCACCTTTGAAAATAAGTCCGGTTACCGAATGAGAAGGAAAATTGAATTAAAAGTGAAATAAATTTAATTAAAATAAAGAGAACGTGGATATAAGTCTGCAGGGAAAGTCATGTGCTGCCCACATCAGATTTTTACTTTCCCTGCAATACATGGTAATGTATAGGGAAAGTATTGGAATCATGTCGAAAATCGCAACTCGAGTTTTCGACGGATCTAAACGTTTCGAGACCTCTAGAATACGAAAAAACTATTTTTAACGTGACGTCTCTGTGTGTGTGTGTCTGTCTGTCTGTGCAGATTTTGTATCCACTCTAAGTTCACCGAATTTCATAAAATTTGGTAGATATATCATTTGTGGGCGAATCTGGTGCTGATTAGTTTTGGGTACGATTCGGGATAAAGGAACCCGCCTTTTTTTGCGAAATGGCCCGCAAAGGCTTGTATCCACTCTAGCTAAAAATCTGATAGACCGAATTTCACAAAATTTGGTAGATAAGTCGCTTGTAGGTCACTCTGGTGCTGATTAGATTTTGATACGATTCGAAAAAAAATAACCTGCCTTTCTTTGCAAAATGGCCCGCAAAAATCGCCAAAATTTAAAATAAAGAACTACGTATGTTCAAATATATCTATTAAATGCTCGTTTAATACGTAATTTTTAACGAAGAAAAGAATAAGACCAATCCCATTACACTAGGACTAGCCGTTCTCGAGATATTTTTGTTTTTTCGTTTTTTCTCTACGCCACCTTTGAAAATGAGCCCAGTTACCAAATGAGAACGAAAATTAAATTAATATTGAATTAAATTTAATTAAAATAAAGAGAATGTGTATATAAGTCTGCAGGGAAAGTCATGTGCTGCCCACATCAGATTTTTACTTTCCCTGCAATACTTGGTAATGTATAGGGAAAGTACTGGAATCATGTTGAAAATCGCAACTCGAGTTTTCGACGGATCTACACGTTTCGAGACCTCTAGAATACGAAAAAATTATTTTTTGCGTGACATCTGTGTGTGTGTCTGTCTGTCTGTGCAATGTATGTATCCACTCTAACTAAAAAACTAATGGACCGAATTTCATAAAATTTGGTAGGTAAGACCCTTGGATGTGACCCTGGTGCTGATTAGTTTTTGGACAATTCGGAAAAAAAAAACCCGCCTTTTTTTTGCGAAATGCCCCCAAAAATCACATGTATTCACTCTAGCTGAAATGCAAATTGGCCAAATTTCACAGAATTTGGTAGATAAATCACATGTGAGATACTCTGGTGCTGATTCGATTTTGGTACGATTCGGAAAAGAACAACCTGCCTTTTTTTACGAAATGGCCAGCAAGAATTTCATGTATTCACTCTAACTAAAATACTAATTGGCCAAATTTCACAAAATTTGGCAGATAAGTTCCTTGTAGGAATTATGGTGCTGATTAAATTTTGGCTCGATTCGGAAAAGAACAACCTGCCGTTTTTTACGAAATGGCCCGCAAAAATCTAAAAAAAAAAAGATTACGTATGCTGAAATGTATCAATTAAATTCTTGTTTCATACGCAATTTTTGACGAGAAAAAGAATATAACACACTCCATTATACTTTAGAACTAACCGTGCTCAAGGTATTTGAGATTTCTTGCATTTTTATTACCCCGCTATTGGAAAAATGTCCATTTACCAAATAAAAACAAAAATTGAATTAAAAATGCAAATTTAGTGTTATTTGGTGAATAGAAAAGAAATAAAGAAAATATGAATGTCTGCTGGGAAAGTCATGTGCTGCCCACATCAGAATTTTGTTTACAATCTCACGGATGCATTGCCGCAACATGATGCAAAGGAAAACTTTTCGGCTCATGGAGTTAGAGATGAGACCACCTCCTTGATTCAGCTGGATAGGAATGTTAATACCAGGGCCACACTGAACATTTTTGAGATACGGCTAAGTAGTAGAAGTTAAATTTACCAACTCTTAGGAGTGTTCAAAGTACTCCCCTCCAACATCAATGCACTTTTGTAGGCGAATTTTCCAATGCTTCAAGCCATCCATTTCTTGGAATCGATGGAAAATTTGCTTTTATATCCTGATCAATCTCATCTTTGGAATGAAAACGACGCTCACGTATATATATATATATATATATATATATATATATTTTAGATTAAAAAATAGTCAAAAGTCACACATAGCAAGATCAGGAGAATAGGGTGTATGTTCTATCACTTTGATGTTTTCTTGTTCAAGAAATTCGACTGCCATTCTTGCTGAATGAGAAGATGCATTGTCAAGGTGAAGCAGATGCATGATAACGCACCTGAATACAGGGCCACGAGATGGAGCATCATTTCCATATGCTAATAGTAGACGTTGAAAACATTCTTGATTTAGCCCCACTTTAAAATCATAGAAAGCCATAGCTCGATAATGCTCTCGTGTCAACTCCATTTTCTTTTCTTTCAAAATTTATTCTACTATAGCTAAATTGTAATTGTTGCCACAAATTATCGTCTGCGGACGTAATTTGTGGTTAACGAGTTCAAATTTAAATATCCGACCAATAATTTTTTTCTAGCACATATCGTCAGCCCCTGTCTGAAAAATTTCAGTGTGACACTTGTATCGAGAGGTCATCTAATTTAAAAATCCAGAATATGAATATTTAAACCATGGCGTTTGAGAGACTGACTTCCTACTTTAACTTCAAATTCACGTTTTAAGCAATGCAATTAATCAAATTTTGTTTATAAATAGATTGGTTGGAGCTGAATGGTATGACCCATAAAGTTATAGGGAGTCCCTTTTATGCCATGGTATGACCAGAAACTGTGAACTTGAGATAAAAAGTTTGAGGTGTTAAGCTTTACAAATTGGTTTGTTAGAGGGTCTAGTCTAGGAGAGAGTAAATTAATTTCGTCATCTTAGGGGTTTGTACAGTATGTATGTGTCGATAGCGAGTCGTATAAGAAATAGTAATATTGAATAGGAAGATATATGGCTCGCATGTGTCTGTGGATATTAGGAGTGGGTGGGAGGGCTGGCGGGAGTTGGTGTACACCGGTTCCTGTTTCCCATGCACCACCGTGGTGTACTTATACGGACGTAGTGCACGGACTTTACTGGTATATAAATAAAATTATAATTATTTAAATAACTAGTGAGTACCCGTGAGAAATCACGGGAACATTTTTTATTCACGGCAAGTTATTAAATATAAAAGATCTAGTTTATTTAAGTTAATAAAATTAAGTTTTTATATCAAAGATATCTTCAAAAAAAGAATATTTTAGTATACATTTTATATAGTATTATTACTTTTCTTATATACAATAATGTATAAGGAAAGTATTGTGACGGGGTCGAAAATTCGAATTCGAGTTTTCGACGAGAGAGCTATAGTTTCAAGCATCCCTGATCACAAATCGAACATTTTTGAAGTGATGTTTGTATCTGAAAGTATGTGTGTGTGTGTGTCAGTGGAGACGATAACTGGCGAACGAATGGACCGATTCGAATGAAATTTGGTACAAAAATTACAATCCGCGAATACTGGAAGCCTATTGTTTTTATACGCAATCGAATGTTCAGAATCCGCCCCCAAACTTTCGAGTGAAATTTTGAAAAAAATCATCAAAAAATCAAAACCTCTAATAAAGTTACGCAAATAGACAATTCTTGTGTAATTTTTCATTCGAAAACGATTACCATAAATTTTAGAACGTTAGCATGAACCATTTTCGAAATATTGTATGTGTGTGTGTCAGTGAGTCTGTGGAGACGATAACTGACGAACGAATGGACCGATTCGAACGAAATTTGGTACAAATATTATAATCCGTGAATACTGGAAGCCTATTGTTTTTATACGCAATCGAATGTTCAGAATCTCCTAAATTTTCAAGTGAAATTTTAAAAAAATCATCAAAAAATCAAAACCTCTAATAAAGTTACGCAAATATATATTTCTTATGTGATTTTTCATTAGAAAACGATTAACAGAAATTTTAGAACGCTAGCATGAACCGTTCTCGAAATATTGCACATTTTTCAAAAAAATTATCAAAAAAGTATATAAAAAAAATATTTCCTATTGAGAAACATGTTCACGTTTCATATGTAATATCATGCTATAAATTTGGTGATATCATTCTCGTGGATCTAGCACGTTCCATTCATGAAAAAATATATTTTAAGTAATACTTTTGTATTTGTACGCCAATAGTCATTTATCTGCTATAAGAATAAATTATTTCTCCGTCCATAACGCTTGGCGAGATTTTGGCGGAATGTCGCCAACTTGGTGAGTTTTTTAAATGCTACCAAATCAAAGAAAATCTCAAATGGATAAAAATGACGCTAAATCAATTAAAATAACGACTATTTGACGAAAATTCAATATCTTGGAAAAAAATGTATCTACTATAAAAATAACCTATTTTGTTTTTACTGTAAAAGTAGTAAATACTTGCATTATATAAGAAAAATCATGTGCTGCCCACATCAGATTTTTACTTTCCTTATATACATATAATGTATTGTGACGGGGTCGAAAATTTGAATTCGAATTTTCGACGGGAGAGCACGTTTCAAGCATCCCTGAACACGAATCAGACGTTTATGAGATGATGTCTGTGTGTGTGTGGAGACGATAACTAAACAACAACTGAACCGATTCGAATGAAATTTGGTACAAAAATTACAATCCATGAATACTAAATATATAAAATTTTTGATAAATTTATTTGAAAAATGTGCAATATCTCGAGAACGGTTCGTACTTGCGTTCTAAAGTTTATGTCAATAGTTTTCTAAGGAAAAATTGCATAGGAAATGTCTATTTGTATATCTTTATTAAAGGTTTTGATTTTTTTTTTGATGATTTTTTTCAAAATTTCACTCGAAAATTTAGGGGGGTTCTGAACATTCGATTGCGTATAAGAACAATAGGCTTCCAGAATTCACGGGTTATAATTTTTGTATCAAATTTCGTTCGAATCGGCCCATTCGTTTGTCAGTTATCGTCTCCACAGACTCTCATGACACACACACACCGTTCTCGAAATATTGTACGTGTGTGTGTGTCATGAGTCTGTGGAGACGATAACTGACAAACGAATGGACCGATTCGAACGAAATTTGGTACAAAAATTATAATCCGTGAATTCTGGAAGCGTATTGTTTTTATACGCAATCGAATGTTCAGAACCCCCCTAAATTTTCGAGTGAAATTTTGAAAAAATCATCAAAAAATCAAAGCCTTTAATAAAGTTATGCAAATAGACATTTCCTTTACAATTTTTCCTTAGAAAACCATTGACATAAATTTAAGAACGCAAGTACGAACCGTACTCGAGTTATTGCACATTTTTCAAATAAATTTATCAAAAAATCCTATAAATTAAAAAAATATATTCACTGTTGAGAAACATGTTCACTTTTTATATGTAATATCATGCGATAAATTGGGTGACATCATTCTGGTGGATCTAGCTCATTCCATTCATGAGAAAAGATACTTTGAGTAATACTTTTGTATTTGAGTATTTGAACGCCAATAGTCATTTACCTGCTATAAGAATAACTTATATCTCCGTCCATAACGCTTGGCGAGATTTTGGCGGAATATCGCCAACTTGGCGACTTTTTAAAATGTTGCCAAATTAACAAAAATCTCGCCAAATGGATAAGAATGACGCTAAATCAATGCAAATGACGACTAATTGACGAAAATTTAATATCTTGGAAAGAATATAAGTATCTACTATAAGAATAACCCATTTCTGGTTTTACTATAAAAGTAGTGAATTGCATTATATAAGGAAAGTCAATGTGCTGCCCACATCAGATTTTTTGCCTTAGTAAAGGAACTCAAAATTATCTCATTAAATCGGTTTTGGCATCCCCTTCTTCAAATGACTTAAAAATAAAGTCGGTTAAGATGTAACTAATCAACTGAAAGTTATAAAATAAGACAAAAATATTGTGTATAATTGCAAAAAAGTATTTTAAAATAATGTAATTTCTTACTTTATTAGGAGCAAATAACGTAAACAAACCCACATCGCCCAACATGTGCATATGCTTACTGTCATTCAGCGAACGATAATGGCCTGCGTAAATGACTCACACTAGAAATTATGCTTGATGTTAATTTTCTTCCCAATTTACAATTATGAATACTAAGACGTTTAAATTCACATTTAAATTTATGAATACTAAGACGTCCAAAATACATGTCTATTTTTGGTTAATAAATATCTAAATATTAAATTTTATTGATATATCTCTGGAAAATGTTTCAGGATTTTTTATCCATTGTTTTTTAAACGAAGAAAAAACAAAAACACGATGGTTTTTAAACAAGTCTCCCATGGAAGCTCAACTTAAAATTGTGGTACTTGGTACTTTTCCTGCCAGTCGATATTTTGATACTCAACTAGATATGTTGATAGATTTTTAATTTTCAACACCACATTTAATTACTCTCTTCTTTTTTAATCAATTTTGTTTTCTCAGTTTTTTCATTATATTTGGGATAAGCTTATGTATCTGGGAAAATTGTTTCAGATTTTTTTTTCGTTTACTTTCTGCAAAACTAGAAAAGACGAAAATAAGGAAATTAAGGTTTTTTACCTCCCACGCCACCAATATATGCAAAAACAAAACGAACCGGTATTTTTGTTTAGAATACATTTTATTTTTCGATATTACCCCCCCCCCCCCCCCCTTATACCACCACCCCAGGGATTTCAAATTTGCTAACTTATACAGTTTTCTAGCAATTGAGTTATTGATCAGCATGTCCATGCCAGATTTGAAGACTCAGTGCAAATATTAGATGGAGTGGGGGTACTAACAGATAAAATAGATACATTAGTAGGGTTCTGGTTATTACTGATGAAATCCTAACATGCTAGAAATCCACAAAAGGAAAGGAACAGTTGTCGTTTTTCTTTCACTTAGAGAATGGTGTTTAAATAAAGCAAACTTTCTCTATACCATGCAAATATTTTGCACAAAGGCGTAAGGCAACAATACAATTTCTTGACAAAATAATTACCTTATGCACGGGTTGAGAAATACATACCTGAAGTTGGACGTACTATATGATATTCGGAAGTAATTAGATGAAAGCCTTTTTGGTTGATAAGGGATAAAGTTATTTATTTTCATTAAAAAAGGGCACTCAATTACCACAGTACTGAGGTGATGTAATTTTTTTTTTTTTTTGTAGCAGGAATTAATCTACAATTTAATAAATCGTAACAAATGTTCGAGATGTTTTTTCTGCAATCACAAATAAAAAGTTTTCCTGATCTTGGGGGAGGGGGGGGGGGGGGGCAACACTTCCCTAAAGGAAGCCCCTACCCCATACACACTCAAGTGGTGTTCGCCTCCCCTATGGGCAGTCCTGTTTAAAGCTAAGATAAATATTAAGTTTGAGAATTGAGGGTAAAGTAGAATTAAAGGCTAAAGTAAAGTATATTTTTTCAAGTCTAAGGTAAATGCAAAATGCAATTTTTATATTAAGAAAAGTGTTTCGACTATAAATAGTCAATAGAATTTATATATTTTTCACTTAATTCAAATTTCTTGAAGGTGTTCTAATGTGCCTGGGGCTCAACTTGGCCCAAAAGGTAATCCGGCCCTGGCTCCATATTAATCCATTTAAGCTAGTGACGTAAAACTCAAACACCAATTAGAATGGGGGATCAAATTCCTTATAAAGATCATAGAAAAAGAGAAGGGGCCCAAGTCTTGTGGCAGTGGGGAGAGTTAATTTAATTAATGCCATTGGTCTTCGATCAGAATGAAATGATAAAAGTTTCACACTGTTCAGCTTTTAGAAAAGTGGTAATGCTCTAGTTCATTTAGTTTTGAGAGAATGACAGTACAGATCATTTATAATGAGCACAGCCTGCATTTAGTGAGATTCCAGATTTAATGTGCATGTTTCCAATATTTAATGAGCATGTGAAATAGTAAAATTTAATGAAATGCAAAAGACAAAAATCAGGAAAAGAAAATATTTGGCTTCATGAATGGATGCAGAAGTAGGAAATATGAGAGGATCAAGCACTGTAGAAATGCCTTCCATCTATAGTCCAGAAATCACAATAAGCCTTCGGCAACTATGGTAGTAGAAATGCCGTCCATCTATAGTCCGGAAAGCATATAAATAAGCCTTCAGCAACTATAGTAGTAGAAATGTCTTCCATCTATAGTCCGGAAAACATATAAATAAGCCTTCAGCAACTATGGTAGTAGAAATGGCTTCTATCTATAGTCCGGAAAGCACATAAACAAGTCTTCAGCAACTATGGTAGTAGAAATGTCTTCCATCTATAGTCCAGAAAGCACATAAATAAGCCTTCAGCAGCTATGGTAGTAGAAATGTCTTCAACCTATAATCAGGAAAGCACATAAATAAGCCTTCAGCAACTATGGTAGTAGAAATGTCTTCTGTCTATAGTCTAGAAAGTACCATACCGGCCTGTGGGACATATAGGAATGTAAAGGAATAATATCACTTAATCAGTTTTGGATTGAACCTGGGTTCAAAAAATAAAATACATTGAACTCTATGGGATCTAATTTTTCAAACATTTTTTAAGCAGAGTTAAAATTTGCAAATTGCTTCGAAAATTTTAGGAAATATTCAAATTATCCCATAAAATGTACAAAAAAAAAAATTCAGCAAGATATGCTCAGTAGTTTTTTAAATAAAAATTAAAATAATAATGACACCCATATTATATGAAGCAATCATGTGACTCACTTCAAAATAATATGTGGCATTCATCTTTTTTTTCTAGTGCATAAATTGTGATTTTTAAAGTTTTTTTACATTTATATTTAGTATTGCATCCATCCTAAAACCACTTTATTTTTGAGTATTTTCTATGCATCTATATTCTGTGCCAATGCAATTACAATATTTTTGAGTTTAAATGATCATGAAACTTTGATTATTTCTAAAAAAAAAGCCTAATTTTAATGGATGCAGAAAGTAAACCAGTGATTGTAAGATGCGTCGTATAAGAATTGCTGAATTTTTTTCATGAAAAATTATTTAGCTCTGGAGCCTGGAATAAAATATTCATTACTTTTACATAGAGAGCCAGACAATTCATATTTTGATGATATAATTTGAATAAAGTTCATTTTTTTCGATGAAGTTTTAAGTTTTCAAATATAATAAATTATTGTAGTACTGTAATAATTCAAAATATATAAGCGCTAAAATTTAAAATATATCAGTGTATTTCAGAAATGTTTAAATAAAATTGCCTTTCAGTTGGAAAGTGTTTCATAATCAATGCTTTATGCATGATAGATCTTTCTTGTTATCAAAATGTCTTACTACTTTAGAGAAATAATTTAATAACTGACACAAAAATACAATCACATTGTATAAAATTAAAGGGTATGGCCCTATTTTTTTTAGATATTTTGCTTTTGAATGGTAATATTTTGATGAAATTTTAACCAGCAACCATTTCTACATGTGTTGTTATAAAAAAAATAATCACTAAGTTTATAAATAATTACAAACTAACAATGTTCACTGATAAAATAGATCACACTATTGACACATCAGTATCATCAAGGCATCAATATAAAAAAATCTGATGTGGGCAACACATGACTTTCCATATACACTGGCGGAAAATAAAATCCCAACACCAAGAAGAACTTGTGCTAGATAAACGAAATTTGAGGTGCATTTTTGAACATATGAAAGATGACGCCTATTCAAATTTCGTGCTAAACGAATAAGAGAGGCGCTAGTAGCGCCATTATGAACATACAAATCATGTTTGCTTTAAATACGCAATGTAAACTTCATGAGCGTTATTTATCATCCGGATTGGACGTTGTGAGCTAGGTTTGAGTCAAGAATGACTTTAAGGAGACGAAGAAGGCAGTATCAGCAGATTAGTGAGTTTGAACGAGGCCGTATAATAGGGTTACGAGAAGGTGGATTTTCGTTCTGCGATATTGCAGAAAGACTTGGCAGGGATGTATTCACTGTGCGTGATTGTTGGCAGCAGTGGTCACGGGAAGGCAGTGTCTCAAGAAGACCGGAGTCCGGCAGCACACTGGCCACTACTGAGAGGGAAGACCGCCGTATTCGCCGCATGGTTGTGGATCATACTGCATCTGCAGCAGCAATTTGACCTTCTGTTGACCCCAGAGTGACACAGCGAACAGAAAGAAATCGATTACTTGAGGGACAGCTCCGAGCCAGACGGCCTGTAGCGTTCATACCACTAACTCCGAATCATTGTCATCTACGACGTCAGTGGTGTCAAGCTAGAGTTCATTGGAGGGCGGAGCAGAGATCTGTTGTATTCTCAGATGAGAGTCGTTTCTGTCTTGGTGCCAGTGATGGTTGTATGTTGGTAAGAAGGAGATCAGGTGACAGCTTGGAACCAAGCTGTCTGCGGCATAGACACACTGGACCTACACCATGAGTTATAGTCTGGGAGCCATTTCCTATAACAGCAGAAGCACTCTCGTCGTTATCCCAAGCACCTTGACAGCAAATTTGTACCTCAGACTGGTGATTGAACCGGTGATTGTGCTGCCATTCATGAGCAGTATTCAAGAGGGTGTTTTCCAATAGGATAACTCTCGTCCTCATACGACTGCTGTCACCCAATGTGCTCTACAGAGTGTTGACATGTTGCCTTGGCCTGCGAGATCCCCAGATCTTTCTCCCATCGAGCACTTATGGGACATTATTGCAGACAAATCCAGCATCATCCACAACCAACATTAACCGTTGCTGATTTGACTGACCAAGTGTAACAGGCATGGAACTCCATCCCACAAAATGACACATGGCACCTGTACGACACAATGCATGCACGTTTTCATCCAAAATCGTGGCAACTACAGCGGTTATTAATATACTACCATTCCACATTTGAAATGGCTCTTCTTGCGCATACTTTAACCTGTGACCTTGAAACTTAAAGTAAGTATGTTACCTACACAATTGCTTTGCCTAAATTTCATTCCTCTCAATTAATTTCTTCTTGGTGTTGGGATTTTATTTTCCGTCAGTGTATAATGCGATGAATTTACTACTTTTACAGTAAAAAAAATCGATTATTCTTATAGTAGATACTTATATTCTTTCCAAGATATTGAATTTTTGACAATTAGTCATCATTTTTATTGATTTAGTGTCATTTTTATCTATTTGGCGAGATTTTCGTTAATTTGGTAACATTTAAAAAAGTCGCCAAGTTGGCGACATTCTGCCAAATTCGTCGCCAAGCGTTATGGACGGAGAAACAAGTTATTCTTATAGCAGGTAAATGACTATTGGCGTTCAAATACAAAATTATTACTCAAAGTATCTTTTCTCATGAATGGAACAAGCTAGATCCACGAGAATGATGTCACTAAATTTATCGCATGGTATTACATATGAAAAGTGAACATGTTTCTCAACAGTTAATTTTTTGTTTTAATTTATGGGATTTTTTGATAAATTTATTTGAAAAATGTGCAATATCTCGAGAACGGTTTGTGCTAATGTTCTAAAGTTTATGCCAATTGTTTTCTAAGGAAAAATTACATAAGAAATATCTATTTGTGTAACTTTATTAAAGGTTTTGATTTTTTGATGATTGTTTTCAAAATTTGACTCGAAAATTTAGGGGGGTTCTGAACATTCGATTACGTTTAAAAACAATAGGCTTCCAGTATTCACAGATTGTGATTTTTTTACCAAATTTCATTTGAATAGTTTCATTCGTTGTGAGATATCATCTCCACAGACTCACTGACACACCCACCCACACACATCACCTTAAAAATGTTTGATTCGTGATCAGGGATGCTTGAAACGTGCTCTCCCGTCGAAAACTTGAATTCGAATTTTCGACCCCGCCACAATACTTTCCTTATACATTATGTATATAAGGAAAGTAATAAATATATTTAAAGTGAGGGAAGTAAATCTATTGTCATGTAAAGGAAATGTTATTTCTCAACAAGAAGACCACGAATGAAATTTAAATTGATATATTGTATTAATTTTTGATCTCATTATGTATATCTGTTTGTTATTATACATGTTATTTAACATTTTTTCATCAGTGCACTTTATATGATTCTGGTAATTGCCAAATGTCACTGTTAACAAGAATTTTTCTTCGTAACAATTCTAAATTTTTATTCCAATTTTAGAAATTGTTAATGCTGTTTCAACCACCTGTACACAATTCATGAGGAAATATAAAAAGCTTTTACTGAATCTTAGAACAGTTTCTCATAAAAAAGCAATTTTACAAGAATAAAACAATTTTTTTTTGAGAAAATGTAATTTTTATGTGCACGGTGTAATTGAAAATGTTTTATCTGTAATTAAGTTAAACTTGAATATTTTTTCCAAAACAACTATTGATACCCTAATAAAAATCACGAAATCTCATCTTTTTACATTGCATCTTAGTATTTACCAAGATGTTTCTTCAAATAATTACTTATTGCAAGAAAACATTTAAATTTCAAAATTGATAACAAAATAGTTTGTATGTATGTTTATTTTTCAACATTATTTGAATTTCTCAACTCAGTAGTATTTATTAGATAAATTTTAGTAGTGTTTAGTAGATAAACTTAAGTTAGTAGTGTCGGATAAATAAAGAGTACAGGCATAAATGATACATAATATGCAGAATATGTTTAATATATTGGGATTAAAATCTGAATTTACCCATTTTTTATTTTTGCCTATTTTCATTGTTGACCCCCTTTTTTTGCGAATTTTCATTTAAAAAGGCATATACCATTTATAACAGCAACAAATGTGAGTATAAAGTACAAAGAGAAATAAATTTAAATAAATATCTTATAAAAACTAAAAATTTTATTGTAAGATGCAATGTGTTTTAATAAATATTACAAAACTATTTTTCAATTAGAAATCGTTTAAAGACATTTTCTTCATGATCATTTTTGAATTTGGGTACAAAGTTGACCTTCACAATTTCAGAGAAACCTTCACTGAGATTAGGCTCCTTATATTTAGATCTGAAATAAGCAAAAAAACCTTTAAAATTAGCTCAATTAAAAACAAATATAAATTTTACATAAAAATGAATTTATACTCTTTGGATAGAGTAATATTGCAAATTGCTCAACTTATTTTTTGAAATGATTTTTAAAAATAAATATATTTGAGGTTAATAGAATAAAATGTGCATATGTAACATAAACAAAATCTGATGAGAGCAACATAAAACTTTCCCGACAAACTAGCAAATTCTTATATTGCAGGAAAATACTAACAAAGGTTGAGCTTTATTATTTGATCGCAGTGAAAATTAATAAGCTTTTAGCAATTGCATTCTCATATTTTGAAACAAATGAAATATAACATATTTTAATTATTTAAAAATAAAACAACAAAAATAATATATAAATAAATAAAATAAATGATAGAATGGGGAGACTATTTAAAGTGGAAATTTGTGACTAGAGCATACTATGAAACGATTTTGCATTTTTGAAATATTTTTAAAGGAAAACTAAATCACGTTAGCATTAGAGGTAGAAAATTCAATCAGTTTAAACATCAGAGCTTGATGGTTTGGAACTTAAATTTACAAATCACCTGCCTACAGATCCTTAGGTCTGCAAAAGATTGAGCTACATCTCTCTTATAAAGTGAGGCCAAACAAGGTTTGTGTTTAAAATTTTTTAAATGAATATTAACACAACATGTATAAAAAATCGTTAATTTCAGTAAAAAATTGTTAGTACGTAGATGGTTGAGTTCTGATTTTAGATATATCTGAAAAACCACAACAGTTTGGACTGAGCCAAGCAAAGATTCAAACAATTTTTGAGGTCAGCTGGGTCAGACCAGGCTAGATTGAAGTTTTAAGAAAATACTACTTTTCAAGACCTATATCTTAAATACAGTTTGCTAATTAAAATGTATTTAATTTTTCAAGCATGATTTGGATTTGAAAAACAATATTCTAGAAAATATATTGGATAAATAAACTGCAAAATCTATGTGCAACAGACTAAAAATGTTTTTGTTATAAAATACTACTTAAAAAAATATATATAATAATAAATAATAATAATAATAATAAAATTTTTTTCATACTCACTTGTAACTATTTATAACCATGTCATTGACATCAACATGTTTTTCATCAGGCTGCATTAGTTGGCGAAACTGAAAAGAAAAGCATGTAAAGTGAGGAATTATTACTATTTAAATAATTCATATTATGTACAATTTTATATAACTAAATGGAAATCCTGGCTCAAAAACTATAATTTTTCAGAATAATGTTCACAAATACTTGAGTAATTAGGATTTGGTTAACTGAATTACTGGTCACTCAAATCTAATGCCTATAAAAACAGCTATAAGTCACTTTAAAAATATATACCGATAGAAACAACTAAAATATGAAATAAAACACTGGAATTAAATGCAAAATTAATGTTTTATCCCAGGACAAACCTGAAAACTGCAATTTATAATACTCCCCCCTTTTTTATCATCTGTTAATTTATTCTGAATTTACAAGTAGCAACAAGTACACAGCAATCTGCCCCTTTTGTTTGTGTAGCTGATCAGATTTGATCAAATGATGATACTAGAAAAGGAATAAAATACTTTATGGCAGCTGATATTAAGGACATGAAAGTTAAGGGATTTTTTTTTCATTAATATGTTTGTAAAGAAATTCTGAACTAAGTTTTAAAATCCTCCAATTTATGGAGATGTACAGTTATTTCCAAACAGAAGCATATCCCATACATTATATGTGATTATATGTGGAAAAAAATGCAGGAGATACATAGATACAAAGTTAGATTTCAATAACAAGATAATCTGCATGTATCACTTTGCTTACAACATTTTTATAACTTGGATAGATAGTTTGGAGACTAAACAAGTTTAAAAAAATTGCACTGTAGAAAATTTAGAGCCTTCCACCTGAATCAACTAAATGTCATATAAAGAATTATATGCACCATTATTTTAAGAAAAAGGACAATTCATATTTAAATTTACATAAAGCAAATGAGAATTATTTCAAGTGATGTATTAAAATCAATCTTGAAAAATCTAAATCTTTATGGCAGTTTAGAAAATTGCCATTATAGCTAATAAAGTTTTTAATTAAAAAAACATGTTGAATGCATCATCTGATTAACTAATGTAATATTTGCAATCAAAGCTACCAGAAATCAAAATATTCCTTTTCAGTGGATCTAAAATAATGAGATCTTGAAAATAAACTGTGAAAGATATATGAAAAAAAAAGCATTGAATCAATGAAATATTTACTATTTAATTTTATACCAGAAAACACCTGCAAGTAAAATATAGAGGTTACTTGTTAAAAATGCTTTCCAAAATATCAAAATGCATTTACAAATATTGATAACATAAAACTATCATCAAAACAACGTTTAAATGAAATTGAAATCAAAAGAAATGGAAAATGGGGATGGATTATGTGAAAATAAAGTAGAGGATTGAAAGTTTTGGAAAAAAGTTTGCCAAGTACATAAGTGAAGCTACAGGGCAGAGATAAATATAACCCAATTTTCAACTTTAGTTATGTATTTATAAAATGGAATACCATTCATATCTTTTTTTTTTGTGTGTGTGTGTGTGTGAAATTAGTTCGTAAATCATTATTTATCTTGTTAATATTTCATGATTATAATTATACAATGATTTATTTAGAAAAAAGCCACCCGGAAAGCATAACTCAGAATTCAATGTATTTGAATCTATAATTTTAATTCAAATTTAATATTGTCTTAATAACGTATCTTAATTAAAATAAAGTTAAGAGTTATAATAATTGTAAAAATATAAGAATATACAGCAGTTATAATTCTAAAAAAAGAAAAAAGACAGAAAAAAAAGAGATAGTTCATAGATAGTTCAAAGCAAAAATGTTACAGTTCATTTTGAGGATTTTAAAAGAACTATGTAAATTTTAAAGAGAAGCAAACTTTTTATAGATATCAAATAATTGACATACATTTCTAAAATTAGCATAAAATTAAAAGTTGTAATGTATGTTTTATCTTTGTAAACTGTATATCTGAAATTTCAGCAAGTACTCAATGTAAAAATGAAAGCCGCATATCAAATTAAAGGATGCAGCATGTAGATATACATGGTTCACTAAATTTTAATATTAAATTAGATCACAGGTTGTTTTTACTGAAGTTTCTAGTGTAGTTTTATAACATTCTGTCACTGAATGACAGTATTTGGCAGCTTTTAATCAACAATCATTTCTGCAAGTGCTGTTATATATGAAAACAAACTTCTGCATTATTTAAGAATAACAACTGCAAGTGGCAAACATTGTATACAATTTAAATACATTAAACCATTGTACATAAATATCACTGAAACATCAATATTTAGATAAGAATATTTAAAGTGAAGTAGCACCAAGTATTGGTGCCTAAAATAAAATAAAGATTATTTTTCACACAGTGGCCATGTAATAATATTAAAAAAAATACTAAAAATTTATAAGACTAAAAATATTCTTTTTGAAGATATCTTTGAGATAAAACATTAAATTTAAAGATCTTTAACATTTATTAACTTTCAGAAGTTTTGCTGTGATTTTTCATGGGTACCCACTAGTGATACTATATTAACAGCTAGGAGAAACCTTAAAAGCATGTAGCAAAACTTATGCTTAAAGAATATGCAAGATTAGATACTTTGTACAATCAGCACTAAATCTTTATTACTATTACTTTCAAACTACTGTTACCAAAACAAATACAGTATAAAATTTATAAATGTAAAATTTATTTTCATTGCCTAAACACCATGATTGGTTTCTGTTTAAAATCAATAATGGTCTGAAAATTTAGCTACTAATTTGTAATCAACAAATTGCCATTTATAGTGTTAGAACTATTAGAATAGAATAGAGATAAAAGAATAATACAAATCAGGCATTTTTAAATACGCTCATAAAATTTGAACATTTCTAAGAGCTTTGAAAATAAAAAATTAAGACTTTCAAAAATTGTTTGGACACTAATACATTTAAAGAAAAGTCATTAAAAATTACCACATTATTATGTCGTGCTTGCTCCACTGAACAAGCAAACAAAAAGCATCTACAAGGCACTTTGGATTTTTTTGCACATTCAATATACCTGAAAAAACAAACAATGGGACAAAATCTAAAGTTAATTTAACAAAGCTTACAGAAAAAATATTGAAATATTGAATTAAAGAAAAGAAAACATAAGTAAAAAATATATCTATATTTTTTCTTAAGATATAAAATGCATCATGTTAAGAGACATTGAAAACAAGAGACATTGAAAGCAAAAGTTCAAGTCCACCACTAGAAAAAAAAATAAAAATTAAGCTAATATTTTGTTTAATCCCCCTTTTCTATAAACACTTTTACCAAGCACTTCAGTATAGAAGAAACTAGTTTGGGAAGTTCATCCTTAGGTACCTTGTTCCACTCATCAAACACAACAACTTTTAATTCGAGTAAATCTTGATACTGCTTTCTGTTAGCATATATTTTCTTACACTAAGTAACCCATAAGTTCTCTATAAGATTTAAATCAGGATTACACCTGTCAGACCTTGTAAATGAGTATATATATCTCTCAATTTACAAAAGCTAAAAAACAGAAACTCATTCCAGAAAGTCCTTACACGACTTTTATTTCTTTAAATGCTAATCTTAGATATATACTTCCAATCACAAAAATGTTTCAAATAAGGTAACAATTATTACTTTATATTTACCTAAGTTTTAAATTATAAAAAGCATTTGTTTAAGAAATACAAAATCTTACTTTTTATACAGTCCCTCAAAACAAAAATTTTCAATTTCTAAATATTTCTTTATAAATTAACATGTAAAACTACAACAAAATTAGATTCTTTTAAAAATAAAATTTACTAAGATATGAAGCACTGAATTTTATTACTTAAATCACTTTTCCACATCTGTGAATTCATCATTTCAAAGCATTGAGGGACTCTATAAAATGAAAATTCCAACATTTCAGGATATTTGTTTTACATTTTATTTAATGACGACATATCTTTAGAATTCATCAGAGTCTCTCAGGAAGTCTTTTGGGATGAGATAGCTCAGAGGTTAAGGCATAGTAGACTCAGGTTCAATCCTCAATGATGCCCGAAACTATATGTGTCTACAAATCAGTGGAAGCTCATGACTTCAGGAATGGGTGGAGTAGATTCAGAGTTGGGATTCCCCTCCTCCTCGAAAATGAACATCATCAAAACACATCATGCTTATGACCTTATGACTTAGAGGTGGGTGGCTCAAAGAGAGCCTAGCACAGCAACCAGAAGTCTATTGTACTGTCCCTAAAAGATGAAACAGTCCCTAAGAGAAGAGACCAGTAGCCGAGGCAAAGATCAGCAGGCACTTGACAGGAATGTCCTGCAACTCCCAGGGTTCAATCACATGTTGAAAACACACTGTCACAAGTGTTGCCAAATATTATCTAAAAGTAGCCAAATGAGTCAAAGACAGAGCTCATTTTCTGTGATTTGCTGACAAATTGACATGTCTCGCAATTCAATTTGTGTACAAACCCTAATTTCTCAGCAAAACATGCTTTAAATTTGAGCTGTTATAGCAATTTAAATTCGAGTTGCTCATAAAAGAATCATACTTTTTTTAGTTTTACATGTTGATGTATGAGGAAATTTAAATAATTTGAAAATTTTGGATTGAGCGACCATATAAAAAGTAAAATTTCATATTTTTCAGATAAATATGTTTCTTAATTTGAAACTGAAGATAAATTACCATATTTGAAACATTTTTGCAATTGGAAGTATATATTTATGACTAAAAGTTGAGGAATTAAAGGTTGTGTAAGGACTTTCTTAAACACCCTGTATAAAAGAACATATTGTAATGTAATTCTTGAAGAGTACATTACATTGCCACATTTCAAGATAATTTTTGATGCTACAGTATATTTTTAATTCTTACTTTAAAATATTTATCAAAATTCTTCAGCAAACTTTTTATCACATATAAAAGTTTTGATACAGTAACTGACACCATGCAATAATTATCCTTGGAACTTTAGGGCATTTTCCTATTTTGGGCTGTAGGACATTTTTCTGTTAAGAATTTTTTATGATTTTTTAATATTGGAAAAATTGTCATACACGAAAAGTTTAATTGATCTATCATTACTTCAAAGGCTTATTGAGCAGCACTGGCTTGAAATCAAAGAAATATTAGCAGTAAGTTGCTGCTTCTATCAGCAATGGTAGATCTAATTAAACAGGAGAGTAGTAATTAGAGGTTAGAATGAAATTATAAATCCTTAGCAGTAGGGGCATTAAATAAAAAATGTATGTAAATTTTTATGTTTTGATGCAAAAAGATGATTGTGATTTTATGTAGTCTATCAGGATGGGCTCACACTACAGTAATAATATACATTTCATGAATAAATATACCTGCTTCGACTTTCAATGTCTGGATTTGTGTTATCTACTACAGCTTTCTTCCCTGAACTCAACACTTTATTGCATTCAGCAACACATTTTTGCCAGGATCCCAAGACATCCTAAGTGAAAATAGAGTAATTTTAAACAGTAAATAAACAAAAATTTCAGTTTCTTAATACAGATGCATAACGAAATCAAATAAGAAAAAAAATGACACATTAACAAATTCTTTACTTTTAATTATCTAACTGGCTTCCGGGGTTACATTGTAGAATATGGTTACTTTTATTGCACTTCAAATGATTTTTTCTCATATAATTGTATCATTTTATTACAACATTATTATTAATCATACAATTAAAAAAGTATCGGTTTCCTGAAATGCTTTAACTTTAAGAATTTGATGGAAAGCACATTTTAAGACCTCTTGAACATATTTCAAACACTTTCAGAAAAATGTCCATCTGTATATGTGTGCATGAGAAAGTGGAGTAGAGCCTGACACCTCAGATTTTATGTTATTTATTTATTTATTTATTTTTGTTTTTTGCAAAAGTAGAAAACATATTTAGTTCATGTTATTAGTCTAAATCAATTCTATGTTTGAAAAACAATATATAAATCAGATGAAGACAGAACATGAATTTTCACAGATCCAAATTATAGGGTTTTTTTTTTTTTTTAGCATTATGCCTAATTTTTTTTTGTATTAAGTCTAATCCCTCCTCAATGGTTTCTAAAATAAGAAATCATTGAGGAGGGATTAGCAACCAAGTACAATAATACATAATCCCTCCTGAATGCTTTCTGAGGTGTGATTTCAGTATATGTAAACCACACACACACACTATTCTAACTAACATGCTGCTTGTGGAATATGTCCATTTATATTAAATGGATTTTTCACATATAAAATAATGGCTGAAATGAATACCTATTTTAAATTCTGATAGGTTTACATACAGTTTTTAAATGTTTTCCTTTATTAAAGGACTTTACACATTTTCAAATAATACTAATTTGTCAAAACCTATCTGGAAGTTGTAGGCTTTATGCTTTAAAAGTTTGGCACAGAGCATGATATCTTAAGTTTTGGTTAAAGAAGCACCCCAGTTCATAAGTCTAATCCCTCCTCAATGGTTTCTAAAAGAAGAAATCATTGAGGGGGGATTAGCAACCAAGTACAATAATACCTAATCCCTCCTGAATGCTTTCTGAGGTGTGATTTCAGTATATGTAAACCACACACACACACTATTCTAACTAACATGCTGCTTGTGGAATATGTCCATCTATATTAAATAGATTTTTCACATATAAAATAATGGCTGAAATGAATACCTATTTTGAATTCTGATAGGTTTACATACAGTTTTTAAATGTTTTCCTTTATTAAAGGACTTTACACATTTTCAAATAATACTAATTTGTCAAAACCTATCTGGAAGTTGTAGGCTTTATGCTTTAAAAGTTTGGCACAGTGCATGATATCTTAAGTTTTGGTTAAAGAAGCACCCCAGTTCATTAGTCTAATCCCTCCTCAATGGTTTCTAAAAGAAGAAATCATTGAGGAGGGATTAGCAATGAAGTACAATAATACCTAATCCCTCCTGAATGCTTTCTGAGGTGTGATCTCAGTATATGTAAACCACACACAAATGTTAAAATATTTCAGACATGTTAATATATAACACATGTCAAAGTCCTCTTCCTTGAAAAAGTAAACAGACCATTAAGTTACAAGTTAGTGACAGGGAAGGTATTAAATAATTGCAATAAGACAAACTATAACTTCATCTTGTTACAGTTAAATGAATATAAAATAAAAAACTATGCTAATATACCACAAGTTTAATAATTATATTAAAACTTTATGGCTAGAGCCATAAAATAGACATATGTATTCACAAGGTCGTTCAGAGATAATCCGGACCCGGGGGGAGCAATTTACGGGCCCCTATTTTGCCTAGGTTGGCCTTATTTTCAATTTCCTTTCATAGAGAGCTTAGTTTTAAAGTAGTTTGCATATTTTAGAGAAAATTTAAGGTCATGGTTAAAAGAAATAAAGCAATAAATTGTTGATCAGGTTAAAAGAAATAAAGTAGAAGAGAAATATATATAAATATTTGTTCAATTTATATTTATTAGTTTTTTTTTTCTTCAATAAATCCTTATTGAAGAAATAATGATTTTAACAAATTTCTTCAATAAATTTTAATAGAAAATCTTTTCGTTTTTGTGACAGTACTACATTTTCCCCCCCCTGAAGATAGAAAAGTATATATATATATGTGTGTGTGTGTGTGTGTTGAATCTTAGTACCAGTACCTGTACAAAAGTGCTGTTCAATCCAAAAATATGATGTCGAATTTCAGTTGAAAAATTTGTTCAAAGTGAAATAAACTGCATGTCACTTCCATGAATGTTTCAATCTCTAAAATGAAGAAAGGTGAAAAACATCTGCCCCCCTCCCCCGTCATGAAAATTCTGGGCCCGGGGGGAATCCCAATCCTTTCTCAATAGGCCTGCATACACACAGATACTTTCTGAATTTTAGCTAATTTTACAGACAAAATATAAATCTAACCTTTTTATTGCTACATATACAATCATAACATGCTTAATTTGTTATTTATAACTCTATAGGGCTCAAATAATTCTTTGTTTCAGCAATTTCTTTATTGATCATTGTATTTTATTGCTATACATGCCAAAATTATACGGCAATTTTTTTTTCAACATTTATGAATGGAGATATTTTTTATTTTCATTTTCTTCTGATTATGACAGTTCCACACAGTATTTCTAAATAGTTTATGCTTTTTGAAAAAATTCCCAATCACACTACATAATTTATATTGTTTTAGCAGTATTTTAAATGAAAAACAATGCATATTCTGAATTCAATTGATTTTACACACCATCCATTGGCCCGGCCATCCAAATAGCTGCTCTAAGTCTACGGACGAGTCGGGTGGTCTGAGCTTTCGACACCATCCATTGGTTAGCGCGCTGGAGTTGCACTCGGTAGGCCCGGGTTCGATTCCAGCCACTGCCAAAACTGCCGCCGTGTTCATGCAGAGTACGATCACGTTAAACATGTGGGTCCGTAAATCCTTCCGAGAGGTTGTTGGTAGGGGAAGGAGGGTACGGTCCCTGTGGATGCCTCCCCCACTGGGTTCCGGTCTAAATTGGGTGACACTTCCCAGCCGTCCAAACAGTTACCTTACACCTTTCTGGTAGGTCGGACGGTCTGGGTCTCAACAACAACAACACCATTCATGAGACATTTTGCATTTTTAACTAATACAACTATTCAACAATTCAGAAATACAGTCTATAGACTAAGCTTGGCTCTCAAATTTGGGTTGCAAAATAGCATTTGTTAATGATAATTCAGACTCTGCAAATGTGTTTAAAATATCTGAATCATGAGCAAAAGAGGTTGAAAACTACTATTATAGATAATACAATTAAAAAAAAAATACTTGATTAAAAGAATACTTATTGAAAAGGTTACTTACTCGGTTTATGTGTACATAACCTTTAGATATTAAGTATGTCTTGGCAAAATGACTTTTTCCAGCTTAAAAAAGAAGTAACAATCACATATGAATAGTTATATAAATGACATTACCGATTAGCATATAAGAACTGTTAGGGATAAGAATGAACTATATATGTATATATATCCCTGAAGATGTTTCTGGTAGATATACTATTCATTAATTAATTTTCTTTTTCCATATTTCTTCAAATGTCTACTTTTTCTGCCCTTTCTTATTACTTTTTGCAATTAACTTATGAAGGTTAAATTTAATGTGCGTTATTATATGATTTCAATTTACATAATATTAATTCAATACTCATTGTGCTCTGGATTTTGTACAGCATTATTTTACTGTAAAAGAAGTAAAGTCATTGCTGTATGTAGGGAAAATCATATACTGCCCACATCAGATTTTCTACATCCATATCAGAGTACTTTGCCACTGACTTCATTCAGAAACTACTTATGCCAGTTCTTGTCAGTGGTTAATTCTAGTACACTTTCCATCTTCCAAACTGAAACATTCAGAGAGTGCAGAATAACAGACAACCCCTTACATAACAGACATTTCTCTATATATAAAATCGAAATTTTGTCTGTTAAATCCAGTTTTTGAGATTTTTATTTTTTTTTCAAATTTGATTGTCCACATCTATTAAACCACATCTATTTTTTAAGTTTCTAAGCCCATGAGTTACTGAGATATCAATAAAAATCTCAAAGCTTATTCCTTCATTGAAACAACATTAAGAAGACTATTTCACCTACATCTTTATTTGATGAAAGTTATAGAGCATTGACAGGAACAGAAGCAACAAAATTAAATTATTTTTATAACTCAAATTAGTTAATGAGATTAATTATTTTAATTTAATTTGTCTGATCAAAAATAAAAAAATTAATAGAAAATTAATTTAATAAATCAATAGTATTAAATTTTTGATTGTTTTTATTGGTTGTTGCAATGGGAAAAATTAAGATTACAGGAGTTTTTGATATTTTTTAATGTCTAAGCCATATGTTTTATTTTGTTAAAGGTGTTACAAATTCATATATTTCTAATTATGTCTTATTCTTAACGTTAGTTGCAATGATATAAAAAGTTTTATGGGAATATCTATTGTCATTAGGCATTTTAGAATCTTTCTTTTGGCATATGTTTTGTAAATGCGTTTACAAATAGACCAATGTTTCATACATTTAATTTGCTTGTAAATATAATTTTGTAACGTGAGAATAAAAATTATTATTCTATTTCATTTTTATAAGAGTAATTAAATAATTTTAATAGAATTATTTTAAAAGCAATATGATCTAGAATACTTTTATAATTTTCCCATATTTTAAATTACGAACACCACCCCAGGTATATAATATGCTACTCATGAAATATGAGACAGTTAAGCTGGCTCTGGTTACATGAAGTATCAAAGTGCATGTAGCAATTCCTTGTAATGCACAGTCTAATTAATGGTCACAATATCAAATAAAAATTAACTTATTTTGTTTTGCAGTTAAATTTTTGAATTATTAAATCTTTAATATTATCTACATTTTTACAAGAATCTATTAAACATGTTCAAGAACTTAGAAAACGATTCAAGACTTTAAGAATGATTTTTTTCTTCTTAAAATGATTTAGAGGATTAAGAATTGTTAAGCAAAATACGTTTTCTTATAAAATAAAATTTTTTTTATAAAAATAAGTTTGTGACTTTACAAAGAAAATGAATAAAAAAAGAAAACATACAATATTTAAGTATGTATATTTTTTATTTACTAGGAGCTCCATTTCCTGCTCATTATACTCACCAATCCCCATAACTTGTTTTGCAAATCAGGAGGTTTCACCTCCTACTCGCTGAAACTCGCTTCATAATCACTTTCGTGCCACCTGCTATGCAGGCATAATAACCAGTTGGTGCTGTACATTGTTAATTGATATTCATCCACCCTGGAGCTTGCTTTGCGAACGCTTACAATTTGGCCAGTGTACACAACCGCCTACGTATCTTATGCTCACTGATACTTCTAAAACTGCTGTTCATTCATTGTTGCCATTCATTAATCGGAGCTCGTCACAGGCGTAATCCGTTGGGGCTTCGCTCCTTATCAGCTGACGCTTACCGATTCCTTTAACTCGCTTCATGTGTGATTTCATGCAGCTCGCTATGCTTGCCAACCTTGAAACTCACTTCGTGTATTGGGGGCTTCGCCTCCTACTTCCTGGCACTCGTTGAGCTTGTATCACAAACTCTTTTATGTCTCCTTTTATTAAGAACATTTACTTACTGTATTACAAACAAATGGCAAAATTTCATAACTATGTTTGGCAGTTTGTTCGTAATACAGTGGCAAAATATCATGTTACGTTTTAAATAGAGGTTAACAATAATAAAATATATAATTGTGCAACAATTAAATCATAATGTTGATTACAACAATAGTTATGAAATGCTCTGTTTGTTTGTAAGATTAAACGATAAGGCATATGATTGTCAACATTTCGAATTATCCCAAGCACATTAACTAATGTTGTAGTCATGTTTAGAAGTAAATATCTATACATTTAATGTTTTTAATACTTCAATAACTCAGTCTTCATCCATTTTGTGATGCTTTCGCCAGAAACCAATCAGAGGGAAGCTGACAATTGACTTGACCAATTAACTCTTCAGCCGTAGAGAGAAAAAAATTCTGCTTCAGAAGGGCATAAAAATTTGAATAACGCATTAATTAAATATAAATTTTAAAAAAGAGCTCAGTCCTGCAAAAATTCAACTATGTAGGTAAACGAGAGGTCTTGCTATTAATAGTTAGTTCGGGATACTAAAATACTCTTATTTTGATTTTGACATTAAATATTTTCTAAACTAAATTTTAAAATGAAAAAAGGTTTATATCAGTGTGCTCCCCTAATATTTCTCTACAAATGTACTAAATTTCACATTTTTGTATGCAATAGATTTTGCTGTATGTGGAAGAGAAATATGCCGAATGCAAAATATGTCAAACAACGGCTTCAGCATCAGCTACTTGTTTTTAATATAGAGATATATATAAGAATTGCATTCCTTTGAATCTCTAATACTGATAATAGTAATTATGCATCTGTAATTATTAACTCCACTTTAGGAAAAAATTTCAGATACATAACAACACTTTAGGTCATAAAATGTAAAAACAAATTGTTCTCATATTCTTATAATTTTAATTCATAATTATCACTTGTAATTTACATTTATCATAATATAAGTAATATAAATTAATTATAATTATTCTAAAAGAAAGGCTTTCATATTAATTACATATATTACATAAAAAAAAGCTTTAAAATAATTTTCTCAACTGTAAATATAATTCTTAGTCGCTAGGGTGTTTGTTTATGAGGCTTCATTGCATATTCAGAATTTAAATGAAATTAAATTTTGAAAGTGTCCATGTTTTTAAAATTAATATAAAAACAAATAAATAAATAGTAGGATATAACAAGTATAAATAGCAGGAGCTTAGCAATAGAAGAGTGTAATACCAAACTGCATTTTTTGAGATACATACGTATTTGACTTTTCTTAATTGAGATGTTAAGTGCCTCAAGTGATGTCAAAACTTTAATTCAAAACAACATAAATCATAGCTTGTTTATAATAAATAATTCCTTTTAAGTGACATGTGCAATTTTTTTCATTTGTTCAATAATACAGAATTTTTGTATTTATTGGTTGGTACTTAGTATATTTTATTCAATAAAACAATCAATTGATATTGCTCTCTAATATGAGTTTGGCATAACAAAAATTCAAAATATAAATTTTTCATATTAACTCTTTTTAAAATCATGTTTTCGTAGTTACACTTTTTTGATACTGTCCTATGCTTATACAGGGTGTCCCAAAAAGATTGAAACGTGCTTTAATTCTTTACCTGTTGGAGATAAGTGGGCAATGTAAATTGCAAAAATATTGAAAGTAAGGTAGGAAATAAGACTACATTAATGACATAGTACTCCCATTCATTTTCAAAAAGTTAAACTTTTTAAATTTTTATACGACCCTCTTAGACAAATTGGGTCAATCAGAAATTTTTTATTTTTAATGCAACAAGATCATTAAAAAACCCCGCATAACTGTATCTTTAAAATCAACTGAATTATGATAAAGGAAAAAATCTGACTTATACCACTTTTCCGAACCATGTGAAAGGCTGTTTCATCAGTGAAAATAGGGATCATAATCAAATTGAAGATGGCAATTGTTTAGATAAAAAAAAGTACTTAAAAGTACTTAATTATTGGAAAAGTACGTAGTTATTGAAAAGTACTTAGAATGCATGATTGAATCATGAGCCTATGAAGAATTCGCAAAAATGTCTCGTATGTATTATCATCCAGTTTCATCTTTTTTGTGATATTTCACAAATTTACATTTCTAATTTGATATATGGTCTCCATTCACAATATTCAAAATTTTCAATTAAATATAACTCACTTAATTTTAAAGATACAGATATGCAGGTTTTTTAATGATCTTGTTGCATTAAAAATGAAAAAATTCTGATTGACCAAATTTGTCTAAGGGGGTCGTATAAAAATTTAAAAAGTGTAACTTTTTGAAAATTAATGGGAGGACTATTTCATTAATGTAGTCTTATTTCCTACCTTAGTTTCAACATTTTTGCAATTTACATTGCCCACTTATCTCCAACAGGTAAAGAATTTTTACAGGTAAAGAATTATCTCCAACAAGTAAGAAGCATGTTTGAATCTTTTTGGGACACCCTGTATATATAACTTATAAATACTTTATGAATGAACACAAATTTCAACACATACCAGCTGGGAAACCCACAAAAACAACAACCTGAAAATATAAAAATAGGCAACTAAGTATAACATGACGGGTAAACACTACAATTATAACAATAAATTTAGAAATGGGCCTTCATCAGATGGCAGCTGGTGTGTAAACTTAATTTTTGACAGAATTGTTCAGAATTTTTTTACTATATTACACTATATACCTTTTTACTATATTCCTTCTGCACCCCCCCCCCTCCCTGCCATTCAAACGGCTACTGTAAACTCTTGAGTCAGTTAAGTGGTCTGGGTCTTCAACACTCCTTCTGCAGCCATACAAATTTCTGAAATAGCGAAGTGACCTCTCCAAAACAAGAAGTGGAAATCCCTAGTGAACCCTCAATCCCCTCCAGAATTTGATGTTGAATCCATAACAATCATCATCTAAGCTCTATATATAGCCAACAGAGAAAGATATTTTAAAGAAGAATGTTGAGCCAGAAGTGGAAATCTATAGTAAATCTCCAATTAGGTGATGAGGAAAAAACACTTTCATAAACCTGTTAACAATGAAAAAAGGCTGGGGGAATCTGTGCTATATATCACATAACACAGACTCAGAACTTGATTTTTAAAACATTTTGTCTTTCTAAACTATATCAAAATGTAAAATAAAACCATACATTTTTTATGATTGTGAAACACTGAAGCAAAATGTCAATCAACAATCAAATATGAAGACTTACAATGCCCAACCTAGAGCATATTGACACAGATATATCTATTTTATAAACAATTTACTCAACATATGCTTATTTGTCTTTTCCTAGAATTGGGAATCAATTCATTATCAAATTGCTAATTTTGAAAGGGATGTAAATCATTTTTTGATGATTTAAATCTGCTAATGCATTTTTATTGTATGAAAAGAGTTTTATCTAATAGTGATATGAAAGACATAAGTCAATTCTATCATTACTTTTTACAGCCATATTTCACTGAGTTGAAAAACAATGTAAGTCGCAAATCCCACCTTTTTCAATATATTAATGCTGGTTTTCTACACTGTCAAATGTCCGGCCACACAAATAGCTACAGTAAGCCTTCGGGTCTGTCGTGTGGTCTGGGATTTTTTACACTGTCAAATGTGCTCTAATAATAATAATATGCTGGTAATGTTTTGTTTTCATCTCCGTTTCCATGATAATGGAACCCATATAAAGGAAATGGCTACTTGTGACTGAGATAGGTAGAATACGAACAGAATGATAGTTTATTGAATCATTTCTACAGGTTGATTAGGGCCTCCCCACCTCCTGGCAAGTCTTCAAACCAACTATTTATGAAAATCAGTTGCCTATTAAGGAGAAAAAAATTGCAGATATTCATAAGGTCTAGCAACACACTATGAAAGAAAATCAACCATTTTACAATGAGTTCCTGAGATAGAAAACTATGACTGTTGATTACTGCACAAAGGCCAGTGACAATAAATAGTTTTTATTACTGTTCTTCATAATATTAGCATATAATGAGCACTATTAGCATATTTGATTTTGAAGCAGGTGCAAGTCATGAACATTTCAAAAAACCTAACTCCACCAATATAGAAAACTAATTTAAAATTTATGTGCACAATACAACAACCTGATAAGAATTAGCATTTTATGTATCTGAGATTTATAATAATTCTTCAAATGGTCAAATTAAAATATTTTTTGTTATTTATGCAAAATGCTTGTTTTTGAACTTTTGCCCTTTTAATAAAATTAGAAATTCAATTAATATGTTTGATAATTGTATTTTAGTAAAAAAAATAATTGGTGATTGAAGAAAAAAAAAAGAATGCTATTTAAAGTAATTTTCACTACTAGCAAGCATTGCAGATATTGACAAAATATTTCATGTACCTGCTGATTTGGTAATACTATGCTTTTATTATTTTCACTTCTAGATAAACCCTGTAATATCAAGGGTGTAAATAATCCTGATCGTGCACACATTTTAAAATTGGGTCATAATAAAGTAAAAAATGTTGAAGAGACTTCATCAAGATAAGAAAGACAAGTAGTATATTAAAACTTTGCTTTAATTAACATTTTACTAGACTAAATAGAAAAGACTGGAAATTAGCAGATATTATAATTTTCTTTTACAAAAAGAAATTTAGCTTTGCCAAACAAGTTTTTAAAAATGACATAATTTTTATCCAAAAATGTACATTTAAAGTTCGTGATTAATATAACTGGGGTTTTTAAGTTTTTCCCCTGGGGGTCCATTATGATGAAAAGCATTTTAGCAATAAAGTATTTTTGCAAATTTTTTTTTATTATAGTAGCACATTTCTGTGAAAATGTGTTTACTTTTGATACAAATAGATGGAAAATTTCATGCGTAAGTTTACTGAAGTGGCTATAAATAAATCTAAGCTTTCTGGGAACTAACGAAACATCCTAATTGTGGCTTCCATTATTACTACAGATTCAACGTTCATATATTCATCATTTCCATTTTTCAAATCTGAAATGAAATGAAAAATTTCTGCTCATAAAATCAAAGTTTACTCATATAGTTTATGTTATTGAAATACACATTTAAACAAGTGATTTGCTACTATAATAAGTGCACATTATTATTTTCTATAATTTTACTTTAAAGTCAGGTGTAAGTAGAGTACTTGTTTTTGTCTTTATTTTTATTAACTTCTCATAAGTGGAATTTATTTATTTCAGAAATTTACAACACAATCTCAAGTAACCAACAATTCCAGGTAAATGATATCTTCTATTGCAGTAGTAGATGTAAATATATCTACGGATATTACTTCATATATTTTAAAACTTGGGAATAATAAAAACCTCTCAGAAAGAGTTTATTTTCCACCGAATAAGGTTATGTTATTGACTGTCATTGTAATGATTGTTGACATCTGATCTGGTTATTTATCTAACCAGTCTTATAACTAGAAAAGTATTAGATTACACTTTTGATTTTGCCTACGCAAAAATTTATAAGTCATTCACTATTCAAAAAGTTGATACATTTCAGGAATTTTTATTATTTCTAATGAAATTAAGGCTAAATTTAGATTAAATGTTTAGGAAACAGATTTTGAGTTTCTGAATCATCTGCTGGGCGTATTTTTTTCAAAATGGATAGACATCCCTTTAATTAGGTTAAATAGATCAATAGTTCAGGGACCCACAAGGAAAGCCTAAGAAAGACTACGCCAATCTTATTTAGATTGGTGTTTGGAACTCAGGTAGCAGTAGTTATTGATTGTTTTGAAATCTTCCACATTCTGCCAACTGGTCTAATTATAAGCATCATAACAAAGTAAAATTTCTGTTAGATGTTACACCATAAGGTAGTATACGTCGATCTAACAATATCTCGATATATTTGCTGTGCATGAAAGCTGATTCCCAGTGATTGTTCTTTTTGACCATAAGGTAGTATATTATTTGTTTCAGATGGATATGATGGATGTGTATCAGATCAACAAATCCTTTTGGAATATGGTATATTAGACTGTTTCGTTAACAGGTGACAATGTTAGCAAATAGAGGATTTAACAATGAGAAAGATGATGTTGGTTTTTATTGTGTAAAACTCTCTGCTTCTGCCAGAGGAAAAACACAATTATCTGCAACAAAAGTAGAAGACACCAGAATAGTAACTCCACTTTGAATACTGGTCAAGTGTTAAAAAAATGTTTAATATACTGGGAGAAACTGTACCATTTCATTTTTTTTAAATGTGAGGAAAGGAGAATCTTTAAGCCAAATGGACAAAATTGTTTGTGTGTTGCACTTCAATTTGATACCACTAGTTATTACTTAATGTCAGTTACATCTAATTTTAGTCAATTAGGTAACTACAATTGTTTTGGGGGTGTTTGAGCCCTCTTCTTCAGGTCAAAAAACGATATCAAACAAACTGCCTTTAGTAGTTCATTCTTATCAGTTGTTAAGAACACACACAGTTTTTTAACCTGAAGCAGAGGACTCATAACAATTGTAGTCACCTAACTGACCTATGCCTACCATTTTTCAAGGAAGTATTAAAAGTTGTAGTCCCACAATCAGCAGTTTCATTTATTGTGAATAAGTTGCGTTACATGGTATGTACTTTAGTGTCTGCTATGGCAGTGCTGTGTATTAGATAGAGAAGTTATAGGGTTTAACCTCTCT
Organism: Amaurobius ferox; assembly: GCA_951213105.1. Lineage (NCBI taxonomy): Eukaryota > Metazoa > Arthropoda > Arachnida > Araneae > Amaurobiidae > Amaurobius > Amaurobius ferox. Next base: position 139,866,681 of record OX578138.1, on the reverse strand, counting down.
TTATAAACAATTTTCTTGGGGGATGGGGGGGGGGAGATCTTGTTAATTTTATGCAATCAGAAATCAACAATAATTTTATTGTTTCACTCACTCTTCTCGCATATTTTACTTAAGGTGGATTTCAGTAAATATTTAAAATTACTTTTGCCATGCAGTCTTTGCTATATATTGTTATAACATATTCTTTTGAATTGTGGGTGTACTATCAGGATACAAGAATGAGTCCAAATTTCTGGATAACTAACCATTTTATTTAAAAGCACTAATAAGCATAAACAGAAATAATATACAGCAAATAATGAGGAATTTTCAGGGTTTTTTTTGTTTTTTTTCCCCTATCGTGTAGTAGAGAACAAAATCATGAATGATAGTATATTTTTTTTTAATTTTTGAACTTAGATAGTTAATATAAAAATGTTTAAACTCGCACTTAGCAATATGGCGCGAAAACGCTGTTTCTGTAATGGTCGCTTTTGTGACATCACTATGCATGTAAACAAAGAGCGCAATACACTGTTTACTGTGGATTCCGAGAGGTGCTCCCTTGATTCTCCCACAAAATATTTTATTTATCATATCATATTTTTATAATGAGTGAGATTCTAAAACCGACCTACAAGTACTGTTTAGTACTACACAAATACAACGGTTAATTCAATTCAGAAGCTGCTTTTTAATGTTCCAAAAGATCCAATTAAACGAAAAGCATGGACTAAAGCAATGAAAAGGGACGAGCAGAAAAATCCAAAATTATCGAATAAAACATCTCTTTGGTGTTGTGAAGATCATTTTTCGGTAAGTAAACATTTGGTTCTGTTTAAATATTATTTATTTGGATTTATGGCCGTAACCAAGGATTTTTTTCGGGGGTTCAAACCCCCCAAAATGAAAAAGTTAGCATTGAAAAGGTAAAGATCAATCAAGATATGAAATGCGGGTTTAACCCCCCTGAACTTCATTCAAATGACGGCATTGAAATATAAATTGCCTGGTTTAAACATCTCTAAAATGCGATACATTCCTCGGTAATATTTTAAAAATCATCATAATACTACAATAATTTATTATATTTGAAAACTTTATTAAAAACAACTGACATTCATTCAAATGACGTCATAGAAAAAATAACACGCCTGACTCTCTCTATAAAAGCAGCATTTCATTCATAACATTTTCCCAATCATTTCATTCATTTTTGAAAATTAACGGGATGACTATTTCATTAATGTAGTTTTATTTCCTACCTTACTTTCAACAAGTTTGCAATTTACATTGCCCACTTATCTCCAACAGGTAAAGAATTAAAGCGTGTTTCAATCTTTTTAAGACACCCTGTATACTCTCTGTAGAAATTTCTAAAAAGAGCTCATATCACCAAAAATACTTGATATTTTGAGACAATTCTAATATATTAGAAAAGTTGCCAAGTTGGCAATAAATCACCAAATCTGGCAACCATGCCACGAAAAGTCTAGCAACCCTACATTCACATGAATGGATGCCTGCAAAGGAGTTTTATTCTTCTGGGGTCTCAAAAAGAGCACCCAGTGAAAACATTTTATATGTTCATCACAATATCATTCTTTAAAAAAATAATGAACTTTTCATATTTACTACGCAACACTACTAAAAATGAAACCTTGTCATCTACCAAACTTATTTCAATGTTTTTAGTCTCAAAGGATTAACATGTGGATAACGCTTGAAAATTTAAATTATAAAGATATTATAAAGCATAATATATGTTCAACAGATTTGGATAAATACTACCTTTTTTCAGTAGAATAATAAAATAATTTGGGCATATTTTATAAATTGTTGCATTGTCATAGAGGTATATTACTCAAAATACTTCTAGTAAAAACAAATGACACTTCATACAAAGAAAAAAAAAGCTATACTTATATACAGAATTGAATTATAGGAGAAAGAAATGGCATACAATGAAATGCAAGAGGAAAGAGCTAGATTATTTTCATTAACAATAAACTAAATACCTCAGGTGCTGTGGAAAAAATATTCTCAGCTGTCAGTTCCTTCATGGGTAAAGGCAGGACTTTGACTGCTAACGATGTACTTTTTATATTACGCTAAAATATATAAGACAAAATTCACAAATAAATTAAATGCTTTATTTTAATATGATATTATGACAATAGTTAAAATAGATCTATCAATATATAATATTTTACAGACACTTTCAGATATTTGAGGTTACTGACTGCAGTTATGTGTGGCTTTATTATAAAAGTAATTTCTGGTTCTATAAACATCTATATATTTAATTTTGATATCATTTGATACCAACATTTTCTGTAAGTTATCTGAACTAATTAAAACCTTATTATTTAAAGAAAAGAGCTTTGACCTGTAGATAAAATGTTAAAATTTTTTAGAGCAAATATAAATGAGTTTCATTAGAACATTGCTAAGGAACATACACAAAGCTGCATTATTTTCCCATGTTTTCCAAGCAAGATTAAAAGTAAAAAGTACACAGAATAAAATAAGTTAGCAGAGGTATCTAATTATATCTATCTGTGGACACCATTACTGATAATTTGTTGCTGTGACTTCAAAACAAAGATTTTACTTTTTAGCTATTTTTACAGCAGTTTGTGCAATTTATTTTAAAGATAAAAACTATATAGGATCATTTTCAAATTTTCATTGTGAAATTACATTATTCGGTTTCCTTGTTAGGATAAAGAATTTATTAAGCTCCATAATTTTTGTTTCATTGTTTTTATACTTTCCTTAAATAGCAGATGTATATAAGTAATGCAAGAGGATAGATGATTCAAAGTTGAGTTTTCAACAGATTTAAAGCATTGCAAACCTCCACCCCTAAAATTATCTATCAAAATTTCATGAAATCTGGCATTTGAGTGACTTACATGCTATTCTGGTGCTGATTAGATTTTGGAACAAATCTCAATAATAAAAACAGTCTATTTTATAAAATGTCTAAAAATTAAAACAAAAGAATAAATATGCCTAGCTCCACTCATTAAATGAAATTTTATATGCAACTTTTATTAATAAAATAAATGCAACAGCCACTATACTAGGATATGCCATTCTAGAGATAATTATGTTTTTCATAATATTGGTGAATTGGAGTAAATTGATTTTAAAAATGTACTGAGAACCAATAGTGCCCAAAATGAATTAGCTATCATTTGTTAATATCACACACAAAGAAAAAAAATGACTATAAAACACAATTTAAGACCATTTCCGATTGACTCTCTTAAATACTGTAGCCATAGCTGCCAATTTCCTATACTGCCTTGGCTAACTCAAATTTTTACTTTCCCTACAATACATGGTAATATATAGAGAAAGTAGTGGAATCATGCCGAAAATCACAAGTCAAGTTTTTGACGGATCTATATGTTTTGGGACCTCTAGAACATGAAAAAACTATTTTTATCGTGACGTCTGTGTCTCTGTGTGTGTCTGTATGTCTGTGCAGATATTGTATCCAATCTAACTGAAAAACAAATTGATGGAATTTCATGAAATGTGGTAGGTAAGTCCCTTGTGGGTGACTCTGGTGCTGGTTAGATATTGATATGATTAGGGATAAAAGAACCTGTCATTTTTTGCAAAATAGCCTGCAAAAATTGTCTGTATCCACTCTAGCTGAAATACTAATAGACCAAATTTCACAAAATTTGGTAGATAAATCACTTGTAGGTTAACCTAGTGCTGACTAGATTTTGGTACAATTCAAAAAAAAAGAATCTCCCTTATTTTTGCAAAATGCCCCCCCAAAGATTGCTATATCGAAAAATAAAAGAGCACGTATGCTCAAGTATATCAATTAAATGCTTTTTTTATGCGTAATTTTTGATGATAAAAAAATTTAGACCAACTCCATTACTCTAAGTCTAGCTGTTCTTAAGATATTTTAGTCTTTTGCTACGCCACCTTTGAAAATAAGACCAGTTACCAAAGGAAAACGAAAATTAAATTAAAAGTGAAAATTCAGTGTCATATAAAATAATTATGGCTGTTATATTGCACAATTAAACTCACTTTAATGAATTATTGAAGAAAAAAAGAGAATGTGAATATGAGTCTGTGGGAGAAAACCATGGGCTGCCCATATCAGATATTTCCATTTCCTGTTGATCTCTGGAGAAATATGCAAACCTTTGTTTTAAGGGACATTCCCTTCTTTAAGATTTTTAAAACAAAATTCTATATTTTAGGTCAAAAACCCTGGTTTATACTTAAAAAAATTTTTTTTTAATATATTTATGGGTTTTTATGCCATACATTTATTAGTTAGTCATTTATAGAAGGCTATTTGAAAATATAGTAAAAATCTGTATTGTACACAATCCTCCATAAACAATGTTTCATTGTAAAAATATTTTCCATTTTTGTAATTTGTTTGCATTAACTAAAGTTTCTATACATTTTTTTCCATACAAAAAAATAATGTTTCAAAAATATTAATGAAATGAACATTAATATTACATTTTATTAATATTAATTTTAAAAGATTTAGACACTTGATATGGTTTTTTTTTTTTTTTAGAATATATATTAGACGTTGATTATTCTTGTATTGATAATTACATTCATCTTCATAATTTTAATTGACAATTTTCTTTTCATCTTATTAACTTTAATTTAAATTAAAGAAATTATGATATTAAGATTATGAGTAATGAGAATTATTAAAATTTAAAGGCATATAGCTATTTTAATTACAAAAGTAAACAAAGTATTTGGAACTCATGTTCTTTTTTTTTTAAATGGACCTAAATTTTCAATTCCCCATCAGGTTTCAAAAACCACTTTTATCAAACACCACCACAGCAACCACTACCTTAGACGTGCAAGCACTAAACTTGTATAAACACTTAGCTAAATATAATTTTTTTACAAAAAAAAAATTATATATATATTTAAAAAATAAATTAAAAATTTCCTTTTATTTATATTAGAATATTAAAAGTTATCAAATAACAAATATTAACATTTATGAAAAATTAATAATTTCATCATAAGATTTCTTATTATAACTTAATATACAAAAATAATTAATTACAAATTATAGATAAAAATAGTAAAAATATGCAAACAAAAGCAACTGTTTTTAAAACAATGTTTAACCAAAGCATTCTAAATAAGATGTAACTGATGCTATGAATAAAAATAATATATCATAGAAAACAAGACCATTTTTATGCACTATACCTAAAAAAAAAAATGGTGTTCCTTTGTATGATGCATTTCAGAGCCATTTCTGACTGTAGGCAAATGCTGGAGGCCCATATTCCATACTCTTCCATCTTTCGTAAAAGTTTTATTGGGGGGACAGGGGGGGGGGGGGGGTCCATACAATTTACTTTTGCTTAGGGACCCTGACAAAGATAAAAATGGCCCTGGCATTATACAAATTGAAAGTCTGCCTAAAAACATTTGCAGAAGACTCCTACATGAAACTTTAGTTAAGAAACTTATTAAGCAGATAAGATTTAGTACTTACTGGATCAAATACTGGCATGGAATAACTAGCAGGTTTGTAGCCAAGAAAATACTCCTCAGGAGTGAAGAATTTCACATTGATGTTGAGAGCAAACTGAAAAAGACATACTTTCACTTCATTAAAGTATTACATTTAATGTTATCGGTTGCATATTTTTATTAAACTATATTGAGTATGATTAAAAGATAGCCTTCATCTTCATTGACTAAGTGTTTTAATACTCTCTCAAAATTAAGATATAATATGCGAGTGGGAAGTGATTTAAAAAATTAACCATTGTATATATATGTGTTTTCTATTTTATAAAACAATTACATTTGAACATTCACGAAACTGCCTAATACAAATAAAAATCTTGATGTTTAAACTCATGGGGGAAAATACCCATTAATAATGCACTACAGTATATAAATTTTAAAATCCACCAGTTTTGAGAGCATAAAATAGAACATCCCTTTCTCAGGATTATATATAAAATATACTACAGTCTTATCGGGTCGCAGTTATGGTCATAAAATTAATCTTGTTGTAAAGGACAAACATAAAAAAAGTTGTAAAATTTTAGGAGTAACTACTGACTGGTAGAATTCCACTCGAGATCTGAAGACAAGACTTTGCAGCAAATTTTAGATTGGTAACTGGCCAAGACTATTTACAGGTACATCTAAATAAAATTGGAAACAAGAACACCCCATCTTGCCCACGCTGTGACACCAATGTAATTATAAAGGCTGACTATCTGAAATACTGTGAGAAATTATCTGCTACTGCTGAGACTACTTTTCCTATCAAACAGACTGTAACCTTGTGTCTCTACTGGACAGCGAGAAGAAAAATGAATAATGTTCAGCCTTCTGGCACTGAAAAAAATAAAAAAAAAGGATTACAGGAAGTGAAACAGAGTGGAATGATTCTTTTGCACAGTACTTACTTTACACAATGAATTTTGTTAGCCATCATAGTTCTGGAAACAATGTCACAAATATTCTAGTCTATATAATATGTCACAAATGTTTTTAATAAATTGGTATCAAATGGGGGCTTCTCTTCACTGTTGATGCATGGGTTATTCTCCACCTTAATTTCACACTAAAAAGCAGAGATTTTAAATGGTATTTATTTATGCAAATTGCATGAGTGTATGTAGAAGAGGTCAAGGAGGTACCTTAGAGCATTGTTAATTACTTGGGAGCCTTGCATTATAGCCTATTTTTAAAATATTACAATCAGACTTTCCCCCAAAAGAGGGTGGTATGAATGAACATGATTACATCTGTGATAAAAAAAATGTGTTAAATGCCCAAGACGTGTGCAATTTCTGTTTGATCTTGATAGAAAAATAAATTTTTTAAATCAAACTTTTGAAATTTATGTTTTAATCCTATAAATTAATAATCATTCAAAATTCAATTCATAGGGAAAACTGAATGAGAATAAATAAATGAAAAAGTTCAAAGTAATCTTTACATTTAGAATGTAATTGTTTCTAGCACTCACTAATCCTGTATACAAATATGGCCTAGAGGGCTTTCATGGATGACTAACCAGCAAGTTTTTTAGGATTAACATCCAACCACATTGCCAATCGAAAGTCTCTCAATTTATGATAAAAATTCATTTTAATGATTTCTAATCAGATTTGGTGAAAATTTTGCCAATTACAATTTCTGATGCCTAAAAAGTAAATTTTCATATTTTGCTATGTATTTAAATTTTTATGGTGCTATATATAAATTTTTATAGTGCTAATGTAAAAATTATGTAGCATGTAATTTAATGTTTCAATAGTTGTTTCAAAAGTTATTATTTGTAATCATTAAATAAATATTTCAATCATTTCTAAACATATTTGAAAATTCAAAAGTCTTTGAAGTCTAGTGTTGAGAATGACTACCTGAAGTATAAAGTATAATTCTATCACTTACAAGTCGATCAGCACATGAAAAATCTTTCTTCTTTTTAGGTGCCCAGTTTACAGGCCTGCCTGCGGCATCTACAAACATCAAAATACATAACATGTAATTCAAAATATATATGAAAATAAAACATTAGAAGAGCATTATTAAAATAATATTTATTTTCTTTTATTTAAAAGATGACTTTTCTCTCAAATTTAATATTCCATTTTCATTTTTTTTAGGGGGGGGGGGGGGGGTTAATGTGTCTAGTGATTTTTCAAATTTACATAATATATTTTAGATTGTTAGTGCTACAGTGGCAGACTTCAGTACCCCCATTTTGGAAAGATTATCTCCCCATGGGTCATTAGTTAGCAGCCACTAAGATCTTAGCATAACTTATTATGATATGCTGCTACATAATAAATACATCTAATATTTATCCTATTTAGTAACGCTGGTTCACTAAACTGGTAGAATGGAAAGAAATGCATGTTTTACTATTTCTCAATAAATACAACAGTTTTTATATATTGCATACACAAACCTCCAACAAAGAAACTTGAACTGAGCTCTACAGGCATTCCCTGATTACACTTCTGAACAAAGTAGTCCCACATTCCAGTATTTGGTTTACGATACCGGCCGGAACCTGTAGACACAATCACTTGAGTTGGAATACCAAGTCTTTGTATAATTTTCTGCACCTTTTTCTTAAACTCTGGAGCAGAAGTTTTCCCTCTAGATATACCTTTCTGCAATCACAAAAAAAAAACAAGAATTAAAAGTTTTAATTAAGGAAATATGACTATTTAAATTATTATCATGTTTATCAATGAATCAATCCAACTTTTTATTGTAAAATGGGCCTAGTCCAAACAATAGGCATGGCAACAGTAATAAATCTGATCAATTAATAGTCACATTGTATAAAAATGCAAAAAATTATATAAAGTAACATATTATAAAATTTTAGGCAGTAAACAGAATAATTAGACAGATAAATAAATGTATCAATGTATACACTAATAAAACCTTTTATGAAATTAACACAGATTAAGTTGTCAGCAAGAGAAGTACCATGTTTTCCAGAAAAAAATCTGATGTGGACAGCACATGACTTTCCTTATATAATGCAATGAATTTACTACTTTTACAGTTAAAAAAAATGTTATTCTTATAGTAGATACTTATATTCTTTCCAAGATATTGAATTTTCTTCAATGAGTCGTCATTTTCATTGATTTAGTATCATTTTTATCCATTTGGCAACATTTAAAAATATAGTCAAGTTGGCGACATTCCGTTAAATTCGTCGCCAAATTCTCGCCAAGCGTTATGGACGGAGAAATAAGTTATTCTTACAACGGATAAATGACTATTGGCGTTCAAATACAAAAGTATTACTAAAGGTATCTTTTCTCATGAATGGAACGAGTTAGATCCACGAGAATGATGTCAACCAATTTATCGCATGATATTACATATGAAAAGTGAACATGTTTCTTAACAGTTAATATATTTTCTTAATTTATGGGAATTTTTGATAAATTTATTTGAAAATGTGAAATATCTCGAGAATGGTTCATGCTAGCGTTCTAAAGTTTATGTCAATCGTTTTCTAAGAAAAAATGACATAAGAAATGTCTATTTGCGTAACTTTATTAAAGGTTTTGATTTTTTGATGATTTTTTCAAAATTTCACTCGAAAATTTAGGGGGGTTCTGAATATTCGATTGTGTTTTTTAAAACAATAGGCTTCCAGGATTCACGGATAGTGATTTTTGTACCAAATTTCATTCGAATCGCTCCATTCGTTCGTGAGATATCGTCTCCACAGACTCACTGACACACATACACAGACATCACTTCAAAAATGTTTGATTCATGATCAAGGATGCTTGAAATGTGCTCTCCCGTCGAAAACTCGAATTCGAATTTTCAACCCCATCACAATACTTTCCTTATACATTATGTTGTTGTTGTTGTTGTCGTGTCCCTAACATTACATTTAAGGAAGAATGTGTGCACTGCTTCTGTTTAATCTAATGACCCGGGGCACCCGAAGGTAGAAGTCTGACTTCTGCCCCAAAATAAGACATTACAACATCCATGCGTGCAGGCAGGACTCGAACCAGCAATCTGGCAGCCGAGCCGTCATGAGGAAACGCCTGCCTCTTTGACCGCTCGGCCACCACATCGGCTACATTATGTTGTATATAAGGAAAGTAAAAATGGGCAAACAAAAAGGAAGTGAAAGAGGTCAAAGTTTTTCATTTGTGTTACAGTATGAGCATAAGCCAGAATATTTGACATAGACCCCTTTAATATGTAAGTCATTTACATTTATTCTTAATTGGGTCCATAAAACATACCAAGTGAATATTGTGGTTTTCTGGCAAGACAGAAATTTCAATTGAATTGTATCAAAGATGTCTGATAAGAGTTGTTGACGTTTTTGGAAATCATGTTGTGTTATAATATCAGTGATTCAAAGTTTAATTTTATGAAATGTTCGTGAATTAACCTCCAATTCTGAAAATCTCAAAAAAGTGAAACCAGTTTCAGTAAGAATTTATTTAACAGCCGAGGTCGAATATTTAGTAGGAGTCAAAGTTACCTCAGGATAAAGTTCAAATAGGCTATTATAGTTTAGTTTTGCAAGACACATGTTAGGAAGTTTTAAAATACTTATCCAAAATTTTAAAATACTCATATAAATATTTAAAGAAATAACTAGATTCAAGTCTCAAAATGTATCCCGGAGTACCAGGGTGAGTACACTCTCCCTTAAAAAAATTTCAAAGATTTTCAAGCACCATGTAATTTTTTTTTCAAGGACATCAATCAACTCCTCATTATAAAGTTGTATGCGTATCTGGGAGAAAAAATAAATAGCAAATTAATGTTACTGTTTATTGTTGAAGCTGTTGAGGAAATTTTTAGGAAAAAATGTTGTTTGGGAAATTTTTGGGTACAGTGTTAGGACGACACATGTTAGGAATTTTCCAAAGAAAGCAGAACTTTTAGAAAAAAACACAATGTAGCGGATCCACGGAATATTTTCATCTCTGCCTTTTCAAGCAATGACTTAACTAAAAAAATGGTAATTTTCAAGTACTTTCAAAGCCTTGAAAAATGTTATCTAAAATTCAAGTAATTTCCCAATTTTTAAGCACCCGTATGCACCCTGAGTTTTTCTAAGATTCCATTTTTAAGTCCAGAATTCTTTAATTAAAAAGTGATTGGGTTTTTTCGAAGCTTTGCATAACATTCTATGCCCAAGTAGGCACAGCGTAGAGAAGAACAGAAGTGATCAATTTATCAACAAGTTTAAAACAAGCGTTATCATGTTTGTTATAAAAGTAATAACAGAAAAGGCACATTAACATATCAAAAATAAAATAATAAATCCACAAAAATTATAAGAGGTTAATAATATAATTAAGAGCAGAAAAATATGTTACCTGATTTGTAAATATCACAACTTTGTAACCTTCTTCATGCAACTTCTTTAGCTTTCCTGGAATATCAGGATACAATATTCTAAAAGAATATTTTTGTTGTTTCTGTAAATTTTAGACAAATTAACAAGAAAATGCATAAAAAATTTCAAAGTAAAATTGAAAATGGGCTAAAAGTGCATGGCTCAATATAAAGTCACTAGTCACACAGATATATTTAAAATTAAAGGTGCTAAAACAATAGAAGATAAGTCTGTGTATAGAAAAGTGATCATACCAATCAGTTAAAATCAATGGCAGTGTCTACAGTTAAGTTAACATGAGCTTAACTTTGAAACCATAAAAGGCAATACAAAAGTGTCAATTTTAAATTTGATTAATCTTATCTAACTGCAGTTGTTGGGGGGGGGGGGGGAAAGAAGCATTATGAAATACTAGAAGAACATTCAAATCATTCTGACTACTGAAAAACTATCTCTGAAAGCTGCAAAAGTTCTAAAACTTCTAAAGTTCCTCTGACCTGAAAACATTCTAAAAATAAACTGATTTCTTAAATAAACAGAAAGTGGACCTATTGACCAGTTTCCCTACGTGTACAAATATGTACTCCTGTAAAATATTAAAAATTGACACTTTACCTAAAAATAAAAACATTAAAAGTAAAAGAAAGAACACAGATTTTAGGTTTTCAAAATCTAACGTTTATTAAAATTTAAACTTCACTTTTAAAATAATTTTCAAAACATTTTACAACATCTCATTAACTAAAATCAAACATCTTAAATAATAAAAATAAATGGAATGGCCGGTCGTATAGTGGTAAAAAAAAAACGTTAGAATATTAAATTTTAAAGTTAACAATATTAAACTTATTCAATTATTTATCAAAACTAGAATTTGGAATAAAAAGAACATAAGTTAGCCAAAAGGGAAATTTAGAACAAAAGTTAAAGAACCACAGGTTCAGGTGACCTAAAGTATATAGGTCAAAAGGGGTCTTATTTCTGTGCTAACTCAATAAAACTTTAAATAAGGCAAAAGTAAACTAGTCTGAAACTTGAAGGAAAAGAATTATATCACCAAGGGTCCAGTAGAAGAACGGCAGAGATCGGCGGGAGGGAGGCAGAATCACCAAACGTGCTGCAGACCCAGGGAAAACCAGAAGAGGAAAATCCATGGCACAGGATCTTATTTCTGTCCAGTAGAAATCTGGAAAAACGATCGCTCCACGAATTCAGACTCCACCGGAGATTCTCCAAATCAGCCGGACGTCCAGCAATAAACATCATTTCTCCAAGTTGCAGCACCGAACTTCTGACATCAGAACGAAAACCAAAAATATATGTCCGTCTATTGAGCACGGAAATATTGATTCCATTCCTCATGTAAAGAGCTGCACAACTCGGGTAAATAAACAAATTGCCACTTCCTCGGCGGACATCGCATAAATCGCGGAACTTCTTGGATCAACATTTAGCAGACAGGAAACTAATTAGCAAGACTGAAAAGGCAGGAATTCAAAACATCTCCATTCAGTCATGGAAGATGCTACATTTTCAGAGGCTCGTTAAAAATGATTTTTGTTCTCTGGACGTAGACAAAACCCCGGTGCATTCCAAAGGAGAATATTTGAAAAAAACTGAACAAATTTCGTTCCATTATGAATCGCGTGCGCGCCGTAGCGCAATTGCCACTTCAAAGTATTACATCTCCATTCTAATCAAAAAAGGGAAGAGTAAGAGAAGAACGAAAAAACGCGCGATTTTACTTATATACTGTCAAACATCGCTGCCACAGATTGTAAACAAAATTATCAATGAACGATAAAATAATTAATGACAGACGATTTTAATATTACGATCAACCAATTAAAAACTCGAAACGTTAAAGAAGAGAAATGGAATTTTAGAGCAGACGAAAATTAAAAAGAAATGAAGTGAAACGATTTGGAAAATACGAATTCGGCAATAATTTAAATATGGACGATTCTGAAATATTTAAAAAGCTGAAAATAGAATAAAACTGTAAAATTGCGATGAATTAACCAATTTTTAACCGAGAGCAATAAATTTGGAATCAAATTAAAGGGAATAAAAAGGGCAATAAATGGAATCACAAATTAGCCAATTTAAATAAATTTAAATTGCCAAAACCTAAAAGAACGAACTTTCGCCGTTTTTAACACAAAACCTATGGAATAGAACATATTTGGAACAGAAGAATATCAAAAACCTAAACAATTGGAAGATGAATAACTAAATGAGAATGACTATGTAAATAAGACCCCTGAACACATTTAAACAAAAAGCAAAACTCCTAAATTAATTAAATATCCAAAGGTATAACCCAACAACTCCTTCGAACGTCCCAAAAAAATTTTTCATTTGAAAAATGAAAAATTTTAGCTAACACATGACAAAATTCCGCGAAACGAAGGAGAAAAAAAAAATCAAAATCTCAACTACATCTGTAACATGAGCCATAAAAAATCAAATTCCTTATAAATAAATCAATAATCAAATAATCACTTCACTAAACACTTTCATAATAACAATTATCATATTTCTCAACATTTCGTCTAAACTCTTAAACATACATATAGATTCAACATTAAATTCTTTAACTTCACTATAACTCTATACTATGAAAATTCATTAATTCATTTTAAAATGCTCCAACAAATACGCCATCAAAGAGAAGAAACAGAAAAATAATAAACAGATCTCCATATCATTAGCTGTCATGAATAAACATAAATTTTAACGAAAACTTTGGACCAGCCAAAGAATTCCAATAATCTAAACAATAAATTTTGAAATGGTACCTTCAACATAACAACCAATAAATATAAATCAACAAATTCATCACCATCTCCTCCTCTACAAAGAAAACAAATATTCGAAGCATATTACTCTATTTAAATAATATCAATTTTGGCTCAAGTTACAAAAAAAAATTTTTGTGGAATATTTACCCCCAAAATAACAAACTCAATTCCCTAACAATTTGGAACTGAACTCAAATTTAACCGACTTGCTTACAAATTATACTATAAACTGATTACTTGGCAAATTAGGTCGTTTAAACGACAAATATACACTAAAATGACCTTATGCATCATTTTACACTACAACAATAAACGCGATTCCAATAAATATGGTGCAACATCTTGCACTCTCAACAACAATAAACTCAAATATCATATCTGTATATCTCTGGTAATCTCAAACAATTCTCATAAAAATAAAAAAAAATTAAGACAAGGGGCCGAGGGTTGTGAGTCCTCTCAAAGGTTGTGAATCTTTTTTGAACCCCAAAAAAATAGCACAAAAATATCCATCAAGTATAAGTAGTACATTTAAATTCACTAACTGCCAAGTGTATCACATTACTTTAACCAAAATTCCAAAGAAAAAATCAAATTACAAATCCCCATTTAAATTTCAAAACCAAAAGAACTCAAAATTGCATTGCACAATTTTAAATATTCCACTTAAAAAAAAAATTTAATTCTCCTATAAATAAAATAAATTTTTCCACTTTAACGACCAAAAATTTTAAAGACAGTATTAAAAAATATCAGATTCAGAATTAAGAACAAACAAACTGATTTTATCACCACTCTATTTGAGTATGAAAACCAAACAAATGATCAATGTGAAGAACAAGATAACTCAAGATGACATTTATGTCACACTCATATTGGAGTGTAAAAAACACCTGCATTACCCAATTTTTCAATAAATCAACAGCATTTCATCATCTACATTCACACATCAGTGAGCATTTAAATCTCAATTCCAAATCAGAACATACAAAATTCTAAGTCGAAAAACTACTGCTTTAATTCTATACAATTTAACTTTAAAAAAAAATATTCTCATTAAATTTACTCAATTAATTTCATTCTATTTCATCAAAACAAATTCTAAGTTGCTGGGAGCGTGGGTTACAGGAACAACAAAATAAAAAAAAAATTGTTAATGAGATGGGATTAGAACAAAAAATGTAAATACCATAAAGTGCGTTCTTCAAGTACCTAAAACTTCCTAAACTTATGAATTAAATTTAATTTCAAACTATTTCAAATAATAAAATTCAAATCAAATTAACTTACATTAAGGAATGCTTAAATAAAAATTCTAAATGAAAAAGTCAAATTCAAAAATTCCTAAGTTTCCTCAAAAATTCTAAATGAAAATATTTAAATCAATCTTAAAATTTCCATTTTAATCAAAATATTAAAATAAATTCCTTTAATTTAGTTTAAGAACATTCTAAAACATCCTGCCTTACTTTAAAAACATATCAACAGTAATCACTTTTAGAATAAACAGGTGTGGAATCAATTTACTGAAATTTCATTTTTAAGAACAAAAATTATTAAGAACATTTATTACAGTTAGCATGAATAAGCCCCTAGACTGGTCAAACGGCGCCAATTGTTGGGGGGGGGGGGGGAAAGAAGCATTATGAAATACTAGAAGAACATTCAAATCATTCTGACTACTGAAAAACTATCTCTGAAAGCTGCAAAAGTTCTAAAACTTCTAAAGTTCCTCTGACCTGAAAACATTCTAAAAATAAACTGATTTCTTAAATAAACAGAAAGTGGACCTATTGACCAGTTTCCCTACGTGTACAAATATGTACTCCTGTAAAATATTAAAAATTGACACTTTACCTAAAAATAAAAACATTAAAAGTAAAAGAAAGAACACAGATTTTAGGTTTTCAAAATCTAACGTTTATTAAAATTTAAACTTCACTTTTAAAATAATTTTCAAAACATTTTACAACATCTCATTAACTAAAATCAAACATCTTAAATAATAAAAATAAATGGAATGGCCGGTCGTATAGTGGTAAAAAAAAAACGTTAGAATATTAAATTTTAAAGTTAACAATATTAAACTTATTCAATTATTTATCAAAACTAGAATTTGGAATAAAAAGAACATAAGTTAGCCAAAAGGGAAATTTAGAACAAAAGTTAAAGAACCACAGGTTCAGGTGACCTAAAGTATATAGGTCAAAAGGGGTCTTATTTCTGTGCTAACTCAATAAAACTTTAAATAAGGCAAAAGTAAACTAGTCTGAAACTTGAAGGAAAAGAATTATATCACCAAGGGTCCAGTAGAAGAACGGCAGAGATCGGCGGGAGGGAGGCAGAATCACCAAACGTGCTGCAGACCCAGGGAAAACCAGAAGAGGAAAATGGCACAGGATCTTATTTCTGTCCAGTAGAAATCTGGAAAAACGATCGCTCCACGAATTCAGACTCCACCGGAGATTCTCCAAATCAGCCGGACGTCCAGCAATAAACATCATTTCTCCAAGTTGCAGCACCGAACTTCTGACATCAGAACGAAAACCAAAAATATATGTCCGTCTATTGAGCACGGAAATATTGATTCCATTCCTCATGTAAAGAGCTGCACAACTCGGGTAAATAAACAAATTGCCACTTCCTCGGCGGACATCGCATAAATCGCGGAACTTCTTGGATCAACATTTAGCAGACAGGAAACTAATTAGCAAGACTGAAAAGGCAGGAATTCAAAACATCTCCATTCAGTCATGGAAGATGCTACATTTTCAGAGGCTCGTTAAAAATGATTTTTGTTCTCTGGACGTAGACAAAACCCCGGTGCATTCCAAAGGAGAATATTTGAAAAAAACTGAACAAATTTCGTTCCATTATGAATCGCGTGCGCGCCGTAGCGCAATTGCCACTTCAAAGTATTACATCTCCATTCTAATCAAAAAAGGGAAGAGTAAGAGAAGAACGAAAAAACGCGCGATTTTACTTATATACTGTCAAACATCGCTGCCACAGATTGTAAACAAAATTATCAATGAACGATAAAATAATTAATGACAGACGATTTTAATATTACGATCAACCAATTAAAAACTCGAAACGTTAAAGAAGAGAAATGGAATTTTAGAGCAGACGAAAATTAAAAAGAAATGAAGTGAAACGATTTGGAAAATACGAATTCGGCAATAATTTAAATATGGACGATTCTGAAATATTTAAAAAGCTGAAAATAGAATAAAACTGTAAAATTGCGATGAATTAACCAATTTTTAACCGAGAGCAATAAATTTGGAATCAAATTAAAGGGAATAAAAAGGGCAATAAATGGAATCACAAATTAGCCAATTTAAATAAATTTAAATTGCCAAAACCTAAAAGAACGAACTTTCGCCGTTTTTAACACAAAACCTATGGAATAGAACATATTTGGAACAGAAGAATATCAAAAACCTAAACAATTGGAAGATGAATAACTAAATGAGAATGACTATGTAAATAAGACCCCTGAACACATTTAAACAAAAAGCAAAACTCCTAAATTAATTAAATATCCAAAGGTATAACCCAACACAGTTAACACCGCTGAAAAATAAAACTGAAGAAATAAAAACAATTACTTCTTCACTTAATTAACACTTTCTTAATTAATAATTATGTAAATTATTATACTGTTAAATCAGCCTCTAAAAACTTTGTAATTACTGAAAAATTACAATAAATGACCTCAACTGTGTTATAAAATGATGTATCACATTAGTGAATGTATTATAGGTGTGAAATACTGTCAAATTCTGGAAGTCTTTTATGCACTTGTTAAGTCTCAAAGTCTCAAATAGAGAAAAAAAAATAATTTAGATTGGTTCAAAGTATATGTTTTTTAAATATAAATATAAAACCTAAAATTATATTTTAAAAACTTAACAATTCAAAATTCAATAAAATATTATATTTAAAGGTTTAAAAACATGCAGATTATGAATATATTAACAGGTTTTTAGTAAGTATATATATTGTATATATATATATATATAAAAGTAAATACAAAAACAGATTGAAAAAAGATGGGGGGAGGCATAAAGGAGGGGAGGGGGGGAAATGAATGGAGAGTGTTTACAGGAACAACAGAAAAAGGCCGGGGGGGATTGTGACCCCCCGGCCTTCCCGGTTAAAGCGCTTTTACTCCAGAAACACTCCCGGTGCCTCTGTCTTCCCGAAGCACTCCTCCGTCCGATGAAATTAATGTTTTCAAATAAGACAACTAAAGGAAACTAAAGGAAATTAAAAAAGAAGGGACCTGCATAGTGTCAAATTCTTATGAATTAATTGACATATTAAGTAGAATAAAGGAGAAAATGTTTTTCAGATGCTTCGATTTTAAAGACCTCATTAATCACGCAAATTTAAAAGATTTATTCGACATTTTGATGGAGCTTCATGAACATTACAATCTCCACTCTACCACCTCAGTCAACAAGTATAAAAAGCTGATAAATATTGTCTTATTTGAAAACATTCTGCACAGCGAAATGGGTTTTTATCACCAAATACAGGGCATCCCAATGGGTAGGGGATGCTCCTCCATTCTTGCGGATATTTACTTGAACAAGTATTAACAAGGTACTTATTTGGTTAATGAATTGCCGTTCTACCGCTTTGTTGATGATGTGATAATTGGACATACAAATCAACATGATCATATTGAATTTGGGTTTTACCCTAAATGCCTGGAACTTATAGAAACTCAGTATACAAATCAGGGAACTGTTGATTTTCTGGATATTAGTATTTACTATAGTGAATATGACAAAATGTGTTTTAAAATTTATGCCAAACGGGACAATTTTGATTTCGATATTAATTATATAATAGACTGGAAATCCAATTTAAGTAGTGGTATATTCAGAAATGTTATCATTAATCATTTAAATCGATATAGACGTCTTAATACAGAAGAAGAGGAACAGCAACACTGTATCAATAAATTACTCCAAGAAGCAGCAAAATGCCATTATCCGCTTCGATATCTAAGGCACTATGTAGACTTGGTCTTTAAGAAGGAAAAAAACAGTTTTACATGATGATTGCATATCAGTGCAGTATCGTTACATGGCGTTACTTTTGGTCTTCGAGCATCCTGCTGTATAGTCAGGTTAGGTTTATTTTCATATCTTGAGCCCTTTTGTGCTTCATGGTCTTTTTACTTCGGGATGTTTCATTGATTTCATCGGACGGAGGAGTGCTTCGGGAAGACAAAGGCACCGGGAGTGTTTCTGGAGTAAAAGCACTTTAACCGGGAACGGGGGGTCACAATCCCCCCCCCCCGGCCTTTTTTCTGTCATTCCTGTAAACACTCTCCATTCATTCCCCCCTTCCTTTATGCCTCCCCCCATCTTTTTTCAATCTGTGTTTGTATTTACTTTTATATACCTGCTAAACATGAAAGTGTGGCATTGCGCCTTAATATTATGCAGTGTTATGATTATGTATTTTATGTATCGTATTTTTAGATACTTTTCTTATATATATATATGTATATATATATATATATATATATGTATATAATGAATTAACTTAACAGTCCAAATGTAATAAAGTACTAAGATTATGCAAACATCAACTACAGTTCACTTTTTCAAGACTCACTTTTCAATTTTTTATCCACATTAAGAAACAAGTTATAAAATATTCATTTCAGTTATTAAACTACACCTTTTAAAATAAAAATGATTTCATTTGGTCAATATAAAGTCAATCAAAAGTTTTCATTAGAGTATTCAAATAACTGTTGACATCTGTTGAAAAGTTTGTAGAACAAATATAATGCTGTGGGTTTTTTGATTGTACAAAAATACTATACTATATAAAAAAAGCCCATATCTTTGTCTGTTTTACTTGGGAAAAAATTTGGCAAAATACAGTCAACTTGGAGCTTTTGGAGAAATGCAGCTAAATTTATGAAAATTCAATATCTTGGAAAATTAAGTTTTATTTCTTTGATATCCTTTACCATTTTGTGGGAATTATTAATTTAATATTCTTGAAATTAAAATATAGGGATTTTCACTGTTCATGGGGCAGATACAATTTCTTAGGGATTTAGGCAGCACACCCTATAGTAAAAAGCCTATGCAGAGAATCCTCGGGATGATTTGTGTCATTGTGGGTAGACCCAGATGAGATCTCCCAATTCTAAACCCAGATATTTTATGGCCCCCCTATTCTAGGAAATTCTCCCCACACACCAAAAGGAAGTCATTTAGTGAGTAGCCAGTACTTGGATGATAACAGTCAGAAATCAAAGTTGTCAAGATCTTTTTGTCCATGAACATGATTCTTTTTAAAATATATACTATATAGTAAGTGTTGATTTACAATACTTCCTTGAAGAAAGCAGGCATAAGTCAGTTAAGTGACTATAATTGTTTTGAGGGCATTATAAGCCTCCTTCCTCAGACCAAAGAATAGTATGTGCCCTTAACAACTGTAAGAACGAACTGTGAGAATAAAGAGGAAAAAAAATCAGACAGATCTGAAACACCCAAAGTGTGAAAATTCAATAACGGGTGGTATTAGACATTGGAAAAAATTTCATATCAAAGCTTAAGATTTCAAAACCAGCTTACCTTATCTTCATGGGTGGGGGTGGGGGACCCTTTAATGGTCCATGTTGATATGATTATGGTTGTTTTTCTTAATGGCTAATACCATCCACTGGCAAATTTTCACTTTGGGTGTTTTAGCTCTGTTTGAATTTCTCTTTATCTACATTCTCGTAGTGCATTTTTAGTGGTTGTTAAGGATGCATTTTTTTCTTTGGCCTAAGGAAGAGGGCTTATAAAATATTTAAAACCATTATAGTGATTTAACTTAGATATGCCTGCTTTCTTCAAAGAAGTATTGTAAGTAAATTTCTTATAAGCTGCAGTTGATATTAAGTGTTGTTTGTTATTGTGATATTAAGCATTGTTTGTTATTTGAAACCGATGTTAAATCTTGAAAGTACAAAAATGAACCAAAATATTACAAAACCTTTAATCCTTTTGTGTTATGTTGTGTATTAAAGAATGGCCATCAGAAGAAAATGCAATATGTTACATACTATGGATATTTTTGTTATGTTTACCATAGACACTTTTAAAAATATTTTGCACTAGAAAATGTACCCAGTGCTGCCCGGGAGTTAAAGCATAGTAGCAAAAAGAATAACAAAATAAATAAATTTTATTCATATAAATAACAGTAAAAATTGAATGCAATCTGTGTAAATTGACACAATGGCTGTGATATGACCTGCCCTGCCTTCAAATCACAAAAACAAAATCTGTCAATCTGCCAACAGAAAAATTTAAATCTTCAATTTTAACAATCTCAGTCCAATTAGACCAATTTATATATTATCCATATCTTCTGCAGACAATGTTGATTTTATATTTCCAATAAATAAGAGACTGCTATTTAAGTAATACAGATAGAAATAACAGCACTCAATTTCCAAATACCCTGTTTTGAAGTAAAATCATTCTCAAAACACAAATAAATGAAAATACTTAAAATAGCAAAATAGTTCCTTTAAACCCAAAAACTATTGCTATCTCAGTGAATTTTCATCCAATTTTAGCACAATATTCATAATAATACTATATATATATTAAAAATAAAAATAATGACACTTTTTAAATTTGCAAATTTAGAAAACCCATAAATATAAATGCACCCCTATCCAGGTAACAAGTTTTTTGCATATAATTAATAAAATAAAATAGGATGTTCTAAACTTACTGCCAGTCATTAGTATCCACTGGAAAAACCCTCCCTGATTTAGTTCCAATAATGGTATGATCCATATCAAATGCTGCTACCTAAATAAAAATTGAAGTTTAACTTATATAACAGATGTAAAAATGGGTGCATTTTACAATACAGTAAAACTGAATGAAATGTTTGAAAATCAAATCAATGAGAAATACAATACAAACAAAAGATCACAAAATATTTTTTGCACTAAAAAGATATAAATTTCCAATATAACCAGATATAATATATATATATATATAAACCAGTAAGGTAAAAAAGACTTGAGCAATGTATTTAAGCACAAATACAATAATAATGCAACATACAACTGCTTCAAGGATACAATGGATCTCCTTCATCAGGACGAGACAACTAACAAACCCGTAGTCAAGCACACAAAATTCGCACAAATAGAAGAAACACAGGGGTATTGGTTTAAGATTCCACCTGAGAGAGCCAATCAGAAACCAGAATGAAGAATAGCCTAGCCATTTCGAAACATAGGACTCACACACAAGATCCCATCAAAACACAATAGAAATGTCCAGAATGGAATATTATTTAAATACTTTTAAATTTTATTATAGTATTATATTTTAGTTTTAGTATTTAAATATTTTTATATCAAGATTTTACTGAATATATCAAAATTTTACTGAAAAGTAGATTTGCCATAAAAATATTTCCTTCAGAAATATGTAAAAGTCAAAAGAATAAATATGAATGCATATTAGTTTGTTTCAATATATGCTCTTTCATATACCATTAAGATATTGCACATCTTACTGCATGATTCTAAATGTCATTACTAACAATATCTAATGCAGCAGATACATAACATAAAAGCAAGGACAGTTCTTAACTAATCATCCTCCCCACCCCCCACAAACCACAGTTTTGTTGTTATTATCGCTCATGTGCATGAGCCTGCCAATGATAAGCACAAAACTTTTTAAAGCAAGGATTTCCGTATTTTTTGAGTCAGTATATTAACTTCAAATCCAGTAACAACATAGGGCATTATTTTAGCCTCACTACCAGTTAATAAAATTTTAAACACTTAGGTTTACAATGAAGCCAATTTCTGTCATATAATAGGGCATTGCATAAAGGCAAAAAAGTGCTCAACTGATCCCCCCCCCCTCCCCATTACTTATACACTATGGTTTCTAGGTCATTGCCCCTTGTCAGCATGGTACAGGCAATGAGATAGATTATTTCTTGCTTTTATGCAACACACTGTTATAGGGCAGATAATATTTCACTGTAGACACATACTTTGTATCTTAAAGTCATTGTTTCTGAAGTTAAATGCCTGGCATGTATACAGTGATAGAGAAGGCAGCACTATATGCAATAGCTTGACAACATCTAGATGTCCCTAATAAAATTTTAATTTTATACAACCACTTAAGTATATAACATACAATACTTGTATAATTTTATATAATGAAATGTACATATTCTACAAACACTGAAACTCAAACTGTTTTGAATAAAAGTATGAAATTAATAATTCCACTAAGCAACAAAGATTATCAAAGAAATAAAACTAAATTTTCAGAGATACTACATTATCACTCCAATATTTTCTAAAAGTTGGTGATATTCCTCGGAATTAGCAGACTATGGTTTTTACTTTTATGCCAGGCATAAAAGACAGACAGAGATATTGGCCTTTCTTGAGTATATGCTCTTTTAAAAAACAACATAAATTTTTTAAACTCTGAAAGAGTGAAATTACTGTTTTAAACGTTAAAATCGCATATTAATCACGTACACATGTACCATAAGATTTTTTTTTCAAATGGCCAGGCACTTTGACCTTCGTCATTCGCCTTTATTACAGCGGCCAGAGTGTGAACCATTTAGCTGCCCATTGACGTTGCCCCAGGTGCACCAGAGGGGGGCGGATCACATTGCGCCCACAACACAAACATCCATGCCTTACGTAAGGCTCGAACCCACAACGTGGCGGTTGAGCGATTGCTACGGAAATGCTTGCCTTGACTACTCAACAACCACGTCGGCCATGTACCATAAGAAGAATGAATACTTATTAAATATTTGTTGTCCATCAAAATAAGATGTTCATATAATACAGTTTCAGTTTTATTATCTGTGTAGATTTTCTATTTACAAAGGACATTTAATATGTTTGAATATTAAACAGTAATAAAGTATATATACTATAGTGACATACAAATACTAAATTAAATGGTAATATGAAGACAGCAAAAAAATACCATAAATGGTGTGATTTCAAATGATTCACAACAAAATTATATACAGTTTTAATAAATTAGAGAAGTCAAAAGTTTTAAACATATGCTACAAATCTCCTAGGAATGGGTATGTTATGATTTCTGCTTACAATATGCTGATGCAGGGGCATGACTTATTCAAAATCAGGGGAGACAAGGTAGACAGTGTCTACCAAAATAAATTTTGACCAAATAACTTTCATTTCAATTACATATTATCTGGCAAAAATGTATAATGTTTTTGGTGTAAATAAATGAAAGGAGATGTAGACAGATTTTTGCTCCGACTGATGCCCATTTCTCTTTTATCCCACCTGCATTGTTCAGAAGAGACATACCTCAATATGTCTCTCCTGAGCAATTCGCAAAGATCTTTCATTGGAAATAAAACTGCGATAGAATACACATGCACTTTATATATACCTGGGCTACAAGAGTTATCTACTGTGACTATAAGGAACTCACTGTTTTTATTACACACATTTGTCAGGTTTCAAATATTTGAGGCTTTAACTAACTAGGTTCGACTATTCTTAGTTACAGGAAATCCAGCATGTCTTTTTGTGCTACATTTTGATTTTGAATCTTATCAATCCAGCCCATTCTGAGCTTGTCATAGGAATGCATGTGTTTTGGGGGAATAACTTGAGAATCGGAGGAGCTAAAAACTCAAATTTGGCATATCATTACCTATGGCGTTGTATTTAACTTTTTATTATTATTTTGAATCTTATCGATCCAGTCCATCTTTGGCCTGAAATAGGAATGTTCCACATGTTTTGAGAATAACTTAAATACAGAAGCAGATAGACATCTCAAATTTGGCACACATTGTTTTTTATGATATACTTTATTCATTAGAATTACCCATCCAGTGTATGCCATTGGGAAGCACATGTATTACGGAAAGTTCAAGTGACCATAAAAGCAGTTTTAAAGATCCACACAATTTTCATCCCTGATTTTATGTCTCCCCAAATTATTCTATCATGCTTTGCTCCTGTTCAAAATTATCAAAAGTTGATTAGTTTTTATGCTCTGGTCAACATACAGGATACAGCTTGTTAAAACTAAAACATTAAACTAACTCTCAATGTAAGGGAAGCCAACCATAATTTGGACATATTTTAATAGTGTAAGAATTGCACACTTTTTGATGGCCATTTTTAAAAACTTATTCACCAATTGGCAAGTACAATTAGCAGCTTTAATGGCTGGAGAAGAAATAAATTTTGAAGTATATATTTTACAAAGTAAGAATAATAAAGAAACAACATCTATCTAAACCTTTGGCTTTCCTTTCACTCCAGCAGATGTAAAGATAAATATTTTGCTGTGATCATATTCTTCCCATAGATCTTCAGTTGATAATGAATTAAAATCCTCCACCACAGCCTTGTGCATTTCTTGAAGCTTTGATTCAATACCTTCTTTAAGTTCACAACCAGTTTCATTTTCTGAAAAGTAAGATATCATATATTATAAGTTTTTAAAAACAGTATCTATATAGAATCCAAATAAATAAATCTGTTAGATGGTGCTATCATGCTTATGAAAATTTAGCTTTATTTAAAATTTGTTAATATATATTTATTTCATGTTAGTTCTTATATGTTCAGACCTAAGTTTAAGCATTTATATATATATAATTGAAGAATTTTAATTTACTTGTATTATACAGGGTGTCCAGTGCTATTGGTGCCCAAGGGCTATTTCCTTAACCGTTAGACACAGAGATATACTTCCAATTACAAAAATGTTTTAAGTTTTAAAATCTATTTCTTAGAAACAGTTTAAATCAATAAATGCATTTCTGAAAAAAATATGAAATATAAATTTTTATACGGTCCCCAGGTCCTACCAGTTATATTTAGGAAATTCATTCTCATACAATTTCATGTAAAATAAAGAAAAAATCATCCTTTTATGACCAAAATTCACCTACTTATAGCTACTTAAAGTTAGAGTACTTTTTATGCTGAGAAATGGGGGTTATACACAAAATAATTATATACACAAATCTGTTATTTTTTAGGTGGAATATGCCTTTATTATTTTAGATTTCATGTGCATAATTTTTTATTTTCGTCTGCAGGTATGCTGCAACTTGTCTCATTACTGGTCTATTCCCATATAAAAATTTAAATTTTGTAATTTTTACAGAAATGCATTTATTGACTTAAACAATAATCTGTTAGCTCATTTATAATAGAGATCTTAGAAAGGCCCCTAGAAGATCTAGAAGGTCGAGCCCTGACTATAATACTCTTCTAAACGAATAACTATTCGATAAAAAGCTTTGCTTCATTTTTGACATTATGTCAGCAAATGCAATTGATTGTTTTTTTTTTGCGTTTTCGCTACGCCACTTTTGACAATAAGTCCATCTATCAAATGAGAACCAAATTTAAGTTTAACGTGCAAATTCAATGTCATTTAAAATACTTATGGATGTTATTTTGTGCAGATAAACTCAAATTATTATTGAAGAAATAAAGAGAACGTGAATATGAGTCTGCAGAGAAAGACATGTGCTGTCCACATCAGAATTTTTAACAATATTACAACAATGATTTATAGAAGTGAACGGGGATTATTTGCAGGCCATTTCGAAAAAAATGTAGGATCTATATTTAAAGATCCACCAAATTGTTGTAGAATAAAATGTTCTACAAATTTAAGCTGTGTACCAAATTTTAATTCTGAAAGTGCATTAAAAACGCCATCAAATAAGTATATCATGAAAAGTTATATAAAATTTAAAAAAAATTTGAAAAATTGTTATCTACCAAATAGATTTTAAAATATGAAGCCTCTCTCATATACAAAATAATTAAACTCTTGGAAAGATATTTATTATATAATATATCTATTTTTTCTTTCTGGAGGATATCGCAAAAGTCAGAATTTAATTGAATTCGTTTTTCTCCCTATATTAAATAATTTTTAATTAAAAAACTACCTAACATTTTACTGAAATTTTTTTTATATATCTTAAGAGATAATGTGAATATTTCCTAAAAATTTCAAAGCAATTTGTGAATTTTAAATGTGCTTAAAAAATGTTTGAAAAATTAGGTCCCATAGGGTTCTATGTATTTCATTTTTTCAACCCGAGTTCAATAAAAAACTAATTGGGTGATATGATTTATTTATATTCCCATAGGTCCCACAGTCCGTCTGAAAAGTATACTAAAATTTCATTTTGATAGTCATTTTTACGGCAGTTATCGTGCTAACGGACAGCCAGACAGACAGACAGAATGAACAAAGTCATAAACACTTTTCAACTATGTTGTAAAGTGTTAAAAAGGGGAAAGATTAAATGGGGAGTGATTATAATTCTGTAGTGTATTAGCCTTAATAAAATCCTTTAACGTTGTTGAGTTACCCTAAACTTATTAACTATACTATTTAGTAACCAAATAAAATGGATAAAAGTAAAAGTTACTAGGTTGAATAGGGTTTTTTATATGTAATTGATGAAACTTTTTATCGGATAAGCTATAAATTTGATACAGTTGATTTTTAATGATGTTACGAAAAGTTTGAACCGAATTACAAGAGGTGAAAGGTAATAATATTAAAATTAAAATTACTTTTTTTATCTTATAAATTATAAATAATTCTATTAGAAGATTTAATACATAAATTTAAATCCAGGAAGTTAGCCTTAGCACTCATAAAAGGTTCATTATTCAACAGTTCCAGATTTTCTGGATAGAAATCGATATTATTTAGATCTGTTTTAACTATACAGTATATTGTCATCTATGTAACACTATATTTTTAAATCAGTTGATGTAAATGTACATTCATATTAATAAAGATATAAATTCGCTAAAATACTACTATTACAACCACCTTGGAGGACACTTGAGACTTGTAAATATAATTGATTTCCCTGAAAAATATAGTTATTAAATAATACAAAGTGAAGAAGTTTAGGAAAGTTTTTGATTTTATTATGGTCGGCATGCTTGGTAACATATGCATTATACACAGAAAATATTATAACGATCTTGAATATTAATATTATTAAAGAGATCTTTAAAATCAAATCTGGTTAGTAATATAATTCTACTGTTTGTTATGGATGCATCACTATTTCTCTTCAAATTCTAATTTATTTAATCTTTATTATATATATATATATATATATGTTAAAGTATTAAATTGAATTCCGCACAACAAAGGACTTTGATGAAAAATTCTGATCATACATGTATGTCTCAGTTAAGATTTTTCTTCAAATTTATTCTTATATGTGGCAGTTATTTGCATTAATACATAGGATATAACAGTCCACTTATACATATGTTCGGTAGTTTTTGTGCATTTTATGACACACTAAAAGCATTTCTAAATATTCCAAATTCTCAAAGTTTTTAAACCTAAACATCATCAAAATTATATATGAAAATGACATTTGACCAGTTTCTCCCTAAATTTACAAATATGTAACTCTATATGTAATTAAATGGAACTTTCCTAAAAATAAAAACATTAAATGTAAAAGAAAGAGAGAACACAGAATTTAGGTTTTCAAAATCTAACGTTTATTAAAATTTTAAACTTCACTTTTAAAATAATTTTCAAAATATTTTACATCTCATTAACTAACAAATCCAATAAACAACTTAAATAAATAAATAGAATGGCCGGTCGTATAGTGGTAGGAAAAAACGTTAGAATATTAAATTTTAAAGTTAACAATATTAAACTTATACAACTATTTATCAAAACTAAAATTTTAGATAAAAAAAACATCAGTTAGCCAAAAAGGGAATTTAGAACAAAATTTAAAAAGATAACCACAGGATTCGCAACTTAAAATATATAAGTCTAAAGGGGTCTTATTCTACTAACACAATTAAACTGAAAACAATTGGAATATAAACATATTTTAACTATTGAGAGATATAATTATTTGGAGGAAAAGGAATAATATCACCAAGGCTCCAAGAAAAACGGCGGAAATCGGCGGGAGGCAGAATCACCAAACGTGCAGCAGATCCAGAGAACACCAGAAGAGGAAAATCCATGGCACAGGGTCACAATATGTCCAGCAGAAAATCCGGAAAAGGCCGTTCCACGGGATTCAACTCCAAAGAGATTCTCCACACCAGCTGGACGTCGAGTAATAAAAAAATCATTTCTCTCAACAGCCGCACCGGACTACTGACATCAAAATGGAGAACTTAACATGTGTCCGTCAATTGGGCTCGGAAATGCGAACTCCATTCATCATAAAATAGAACTGGCAGCTTGTCAAGATAAACATATTTCTAATTGGCCGGTAAGACTTCCTCGGCCGACATCACATAAATCGTGAAACATCTTGGATCATTATTTAAATGATATGAAACTAATTAGCATGACTCTTCATTCCGTCGCAGCTTCCAGACATAAACAACATCAGAGAGCACAGCGGCAAAGGACTGCTGATTGATTATAAACTAAACAAATCAATCCACATCTTGAAAAACAAAACACACATCACAGCCGGGAATAATGAGACATTTCAAGCCGAATTCGAACTACGGCTCGCGCCGAAGCGCTGAAAACAACAACTTTAACAGATTACATCTCTGGTTCTAATCAATTGCAAAAAAAGCAAAGAGCAAAGAGCAAAGAGCAAAGAGATCGAAAAAGTGCGCGATTTGCTTATATACTGCCAAACATCGCTGCCACAGATTGTAAACAAAATTATTGATGAACGATAAAATAATTAATGACAGACGATTTTAATATTACGATCAACCAATTAAAAACTCGAAACTTTAAAGAAGAGAAATGGAATTTTAGAGCAGACGAAAATTAAAAAGAAATGAAGTGAAACGATTTGGAAAATACGAATTCGGCAATAATTTAAATATGGACGATTCTGAAATATTTAAAAAGCTGAAAATAGAATAAAACTGTAAAATTGCGATGAATTAACCAATTTTTAACCGAGAGCAATAAATTTGGAATCAAATTAAAGGGAATAAAAAGGGCAATAAATGGAATCACAAATTAGCCAATTTAAATAAATTTAAATTGCTAAAACCTAAAAAGAACGAACTTTTGCCGTTTTTAAAACAAAACCTATGGAATACAATATATTTGAACAGAAGAATATCAAAACCTAAACAATTGGAAGATGAATAACTAAAAGAGAATGACTATGTAAATAAGACCCCTGAACACATTTAAACTAAAAACAAAATACCTAAAATTATTAAATATCTAAAAGTATAACCCAACAACTCCTTCGAACGTCCCAAAAAAATTTTTCATTTGAAAAATGAAAAATTTTAGCTAACACATTACAAAATTCCGCGAAACGAAGGAGAGAAAAAAAAAATCAAAATCTCAACTACAGCTGTAACATGAGCCATAAAAATCACATAAAAATCAAATTCCTTATAAATAAATCAATAATCACTTCACTAAACACTTTCATAATAACACTTATCATATTTCTCAACATTTCGTCTAAACTCTTAAACATACATATAGATTCAATATTAAATACTTCAACTTCATTGTAACTCTATATTATGAAAATTCATCAATTCATTTTTAAATGCTCCAACAAATATGCTATCAAAGAGAAGCAGTAGAAAAATAATAAACAGATCTCTATATCATTAGCTGTCATGAATAAACATAAATTTTAACGAAAACTTTGGACCAGCCAAAGAATTCCAATAATCTAAACAATAAATTTTGAAATGGTACCTTCAACATAACAACCAATAAATATAAATCAACAAATTCATCACCAATCTTTTCCTCTACAAAGAAAACTATCATTCGAAGCATAATACTCTATTTAAATAATATCAATTTTGGCTCAAGTTACAAACAAAAAAAAAATTGTGGAATATTTACCCCCAAAATAACAAACTCAATTCCCTAACAATTTGGAACTGAACTCAAATTTAACCGACTTGTTTACAAATTATACTATAAACTGATTACTTGGCAAATTAGGTCGTTTAAACGACAAATATACA
The DNA here is from genome assembly GCA_951213105.1 of Amaurobius ferox. Taxonomy (NCBI): domain Eukaryota; kingdom Metazoa; phylum Arthropoda; class Arachnida; order Araneae; family Amaurobiidae; genus Amaurobius; species Amaurobius ferox. The sequence continues at coordinate 139,835,924 of OX578138.1, read as the reverse complement.
CAAAAATGACCTTATGCATCATTTTACACCAACAATAAACGCGATTTCACTAAATATGGTGCAACATCTTGCACTCTCAACAACAATAAACTCAAATATCATAACTGTAATCTCTCTGGAAATCTCAAAAATTCTCATAAAAATCAAAAAAAATTAAGACAAGGGGCCGAGGGTTGTGAGTCCTCTCAAAGGTTGTGAATCTTTTTTGAACCCAAAAAAATAGCACAAAAATATCCATCAAGTATAAGTAGTACATTTAAATTCACTAACAGCCAAGTGTATCACATTACTTTAACCAAAATACCAAAGAAAAAATCAAATTACAAATCCCCATTTAAATTTTTAAAACCAAAAGAACTCAAATTGCATTGCACAATTTTAAATATTCCACTTAAAAAAAAATTTAATTCTCCTATAATAAAATAAATTTATCCACTTTAACGACCCAAAAAATTTTTAAAGACAGTATAAAAAATATCAGATTCAGAATTAAGAACAAACAAACTGATTTTATCACCACTCTATTTGAGTGTGAAAACCAAACACATGATCAATGTGAAGAACAAGATAACTCAAGTTGATATTTATGTCACACTCATATTGGAGTGTAAAAAACACCTGCATTACCCAATTTTTCAATTAATCACCAGTATTTCATCAACTACATTCACATATCAGTGAGGATTTAAAACTCAATTCCAAATCAGAACATACAAAAAAATTCTAAGTCGAAAAACTACTGCTTTAATTCTATACAATTTAACTTAATAAAAAAAAAATATTCGCATTAAATTTACTCAATTAATTTCATTCTATTTCATCAAAACAATTTTAAGTGCTGCTGGGAGCGTGGGTTACAAGAACAACAAAATAAAAAAAATTTGTTAATGAGATGGGATTAGAACAAAAAATGTAAATTCTACAAAGTGCGTTCTCGCATGCCTATAATCTCTTAAATTTATGAATTAAATGCAATTTTACACTACTTCAAATAATAAAATTCAAATCAAATTAACTTACATTAAGGAATGCTTAAATAAAAATTCTAAATAAAAAAGTCAAACTCAAAAATTCTTAAGTTTCCTCAAAAAAATTCTAAATGAAAATATTTAAATTAATCCTAAAATTTCAATTTTAATCAAAATATTAAAGTAAATTACTCTAATTTAGTTTAAGAACATTCTAAAATATCCAGCCTTAGTTTAAAATCTTATCAAAATCTCAATTACTTTTAGAATAAACAAGTATGGAATCAGTTTACGGAAATTTCATTTTTAAGAACAAAAATTATTAAGAACATATATTACAGTTAGCATGAATAAGCCCCTAGACTGGTCAAACGGCGCCAATTGTTCGGTAGTTTTTGTGCATTTTATGACACACTAAAAGCATTTCTAAATATTCCAAATTCTCAAAGTTTTTAAACCTAAACATCATCAAAATTATATATGAAAATGACATTTGACCAGTTTCTCCCTAAATTTACAAATATGTAACTCTATATGTAATTAAATGGAACTTTCCTAAAAATAAAAACATTAAATGTAAAAGAAAGAGAGAACACAGAATTTAGGTTTTCAAAATCTAACGTTTATTAAAATTTTAAACTTCACTTTTAAAATAATTTTCAAAATATTTTACATCTCATTAACTAACAAATCCAATAAACAACTTAAATAAATAAATAGAATGGCCGGTCGTATAGTGGTAGGAAAAAACGTTAGAATATTAAATTTTAAAGTTAACAATATTAAACTTATACAACTATTTATCAAAACTAAAATTTTAGATAAAAAAAACATCAGTTAGCCAAAAAGGGAATTTAGAACAAAATTTAAAAAGATAACCACAGGATTCGCAACTTAAAATATATAAGTCTAAAGGGGTCTTATTCTACTAACACAATTAAACTGAAAACAATTGGAATATAAACATATTTTAACTATTGAGAGATATAATTATTTGGAGGAAAAGGAATAATATCACCAAGGCTCCAAGAAAAACGGCGGAAATCGGCGGGAGGCAGAATCACCAAACGTGCAGCAGATCCAGAGAACACCAGAAGAGGAAAATCCATGGCACAGGGTCACAATATGTCCAGCAGAAAATCCGGAAAAGGCCGTTCCACGGGATTCAACTCCAAAGAGATTCTCCACACCAGCTGGACGTCGAGTAATAAAAAAATCATTTCTCTCAACAGCCGCACCGGACTACTGACATCAAAATGGAGAACTTAACATGTGTCCGTCAATTGGGCTCGGAAATGCGAACTCCATTCATCATAAAATAGAACTGGCAGCTTGTCAAGATAAACATATTTCTAATTGGCCGGTAAGACTTCCTCGGCCGACATCACATAAATCGTGAAACATCTTGGATCATTATTTAAATGATATGAAACTAATTAGCATGACTCTTCATTCCGTCGCAGCTTCCAGACATAAACAACATCAGAGAGCACAGCGGCAAAGGACTGCTGATTGATTATAAACTAAACAAATCAATCCACATCTTGAAAAACAAAACACACATCACAGCCGGGAATAATGAGACATTTCAAGCCGAATTCGAACTACGGCTCGCGCCGAAGCGCTGAAAACAACAACTTTAACAGATTACATCTCTGGTTCTAATCAATTGCAAAAAAAGCAAAGAGCAAAGAGCAAAGAGCAAAGAGATCGAAAAAGTGCGCGATTTGCTTATATACTGCCAAACATCGCTGCCACAGATTGTAAACAAAATTATTGATGAACGATAAAATAATTAATGACAGACGATTTTAATATTACGATCAACCAATTAAAAACTCGAAACTTTAAAGAAGAGAAATGGAATTTTAGAGCAGACGAAAATTAAAAAGAAATGAAGTGAAACGATTTGGAAAATACGAATTCGGCAATAATTTAAATATGGACGATTCTGAAATATTTAAAAAGCTGAAAATAGAATAAAACTGTAAAATTGCGATGAATTAACCAATTTTTAACCGAGAGCAATAAATTTGGAATCAAATTAAAGGGAATAAAAAGGGCAATAAATGGAATCACAAATTAGCCAATTTAAATAAATTTAAATTGCTAAAACCTAAAAAGAACGAACTTTTGCCGTTTTTAAAACAAAACCTATGGAATACAATATATTTGAACAGAAGAATATCAAAACCTAAACAATTGGAAGATGAATAACTAAAAGAGAATGACTATGTAAATAAGACCCCTGAACACATTTAAACTAAAAACAAAATACCTAAAATTATTAAATATCTAAAAGTATAACCCAACACATATATACACAATGCAGAAGGAGTTAATATATGTATAAATGGTATACACAGATAGGCTCTAAACATGAAGCTATACAAAATTGAAAAAATAAATTGGAAAAAAATATTCTAGTGAAAAAGATGGAATATGTGACTAAGCAGAATATACTTTGACTTTAAATATGTCCAATATTTAATAAATTACTATCATTTATAAATTATCCATTAAGTTTTTCGTCCTTACAGGACACATGCATGTTTTCCTCATTGTAATGTACATGCATTTTTTTAAATTATTCATATGCATGTTTTCGATAGTACTGATTATCAAAGATGAATATACATATTTATATATGCATAAAAAAAAGGAATATGAATAAAATCAATTTTCACATTTTTCAATGTCCTCTCAGCAAAAGAGTGCACATTTTAAAATTTTGAATGAAGAACATATGTGGTGATACATATTTTAGGAAGAATATGTAAACACCAAATTTTGCTTTCCACATCTATTCCTTTGATATTGAAAACTATGGATAATTCTGTAGAGAAATTTCACATTTAAGGCATAAAAATGAATTGTGGGACAAAACATTTTAAATTCTTTATGAAAGAAATTGTGGAACATATATTTTGGGATAGAAATCTGGAAGCACATAATTTTGCACATTCTACAAATGCAAATAAAATTACAGATTTATGAAAGAGTCAATGTGTGAAAAGCAAAAATAAAATCGCAAATTTATAAAATTCGTTCTAAAAATTGGTACAATTCAAGAATTCTTTATAAACAAAAACTTGGAATAAAATATAAATACAAGGAAATACTGAAAATACAGAGTTTTTGCAATATTATCATAAAATGAATCTTCTGAAAGTGAACATTAAAAAAATTGTTAGTTAAAAAATGATGATCCAAAAACTGTCAATCCATAGATTTCTTAACATTATTATAACTTTCTAATGCAATATTTAAGAAGAAAAAAAAAACTAGATTTTTTTTTATATAGGTATATGTGTCTACTTATACACAGGTATGCAGAAATGTTTCCTGAATATATAAATATCTAATTTACCATATTATTTTCTTTTCTTCTTGGATAAAAAGCATGAATTACACTCAAGTTCACAATTCTAGAAAAGAAAAAAGTTCACTTGTGACTACTCCTTCCAGAGAAAATTATCCACAGACCACCTTCCAAAATCTTCACTTAGCAGTAATATTAAATTAAATGCATTGTAGTAAAATCATAGAATTCTTAATATGCCATATCTCTAAAACTATCTATAAAGTAAAATAATGATTCTAATGCTCATTATTTCCTTGTCATCAAACACTGTTATGGAAACGAGCATTTCTAAGTTTCAGATAAATTTTATAATTTTCTCCTCTTTTCTTATTGAAATGTCCTCTGAACAGTATTTGGATTAAGTATAAAATTAAGCATTCAACTAGGATGATAGCAAATGAACTTTGCACTATGAAAAAAGTTAATTTTCTGAATACAATTTTAGATAATGCAATTTTCAAAAATCACTCTAATACCAGGGTTTCAATTTTTATCAAAGTGTTGTTCCTACAAATGTACAAAAATCCAAAAGAGTAGAGTCCCTAGGTAAATCTTTAGAAGTCAGATCTATAAGATTTACCTAGTACTGTGTAACAGAAATTCCGTTTTACCAATGTTTACATTTAAACAAGATGCAGTATTCTGAACAAAAGTTTTTGTTTCAAAGCAACTAATTTTAATTCTATGATGTAAAAAGATTAAACTTTATTAAAGATACATATAAAAATATAAGTAACATTTTAAATTGTAAAATGAAATATTTAACCCAAGTAAGGTTGAAAGTTAATCTAAGGCAGAAAGAATATAATATTATAAAACCATCATAAAAATACATTCTTTTATATTATACTTTAAACACAAATAGAATAAATACCTCCAGATTTATTTACTGGCAAGTCAAAACATGGATTTTTAGAGGCTTCACCATCATCTGGCAAAATACCTGATCTTGATTCACTTTGGACAAAAGAACTTGCCATTAACTTTGATGGAGAATCAGGGGACAGCTTTAACTTCTTAGTAGATTTATCTGGTGAGTACTTTGATTGATGTTTATGTTTTGAACGACTGTGAACTTCATCAGTTAAAAATTCTATAGTATATTTTAAATCATTTTCAATTAAATTGATACTTGATCCATTAGAAACTTCTACTACATCTTCAGATACCAAGAATTTATCATTCACTTCAGATGGATTTGGGCCAGATTGTACTATTTTTGCCATTTGAGTACTGAAGTCTGCAATAATTTGAACTAAAAAGAAGAAAAAAAAACTTAAGTTATTTAAATGAAAAAATTAAAACATATAATGAAATAAATTTTTGTCTTAAATCTAATGTTTGCAAAAAAGGAATAAGGTCAATGCTGAAAGCAGTAACTTTAATTAAAAGCTGTATTGACACCTGTGGGATCTACCGATAGAAATCCCAGAATAACACCCGAATATTTTATCTCAAAAGTACTATCATCACCAAAATTCCAAGATTTACCCATTTTAATTTATAAAACATTATTTTTCTGGTTTTGTAATTCTATTAAGGTCTATGAAAGCAATATCAATTTAATTAAGTTTATACGAAAAGTATCCATTGATATCTATATCATACAATCTCCTTTCCATATTCAAAATATTAAAGTCTAATATTTTTCTTTCTAGCTTTTCGGTACCTACAGCTTGTGGATTGAAGAATTAACACAGTTAATGATGAAGGTTGATGATTGGTATTTGTTAATGTAATTTTGAGACTGGCTGTAAAATACCATGAAAAACCATTATATTAATAAAAATTTACTTAAAATGGTTTTACCATTTAAACACAATATTTGTCGATATAATTTTGAGAATGGCTGAAATACTATTAAATGTATACTTTTATATAATACAGATATTTTTATCTGAAAAAATATATTTGAAATGTTTTGCCATTCACACGCGATATTTGATTCTGTTAAGTTTGCAGCAAATTTTGTTTTAATGTTTATGTATGCAGATACTTCTTATTTTTACTTTTCTTGCAATACACGGTAATATATAGGAAAAGTATTGGAATCATGTAAAAAATCGCAACTCGAGTTTTCAATGGATCTACATGTTTCAGGACCTTTAGAACACAAAAAATCTATTTTTAGCATGATGTCTGTGTGTGTGTCTGTACTCAAAAATTAATTGACCAAATTTCATAAAACTTTATAGTAAGTCACTTGTGGGTTACGCTGGTGCTGATTAGATTTTGGTATGATTCGGGATAAAAGAACATGCCTTTTTTTGTGAAATAGCCTGCAAAAATTGTTTGTATTCCACTTTAGTTGAAAAACTAATTAGTCAAATTTCACAGAATTTGGTGGATATGTCACAAGTGGATTACCCTGGTGCTGATTCACGAAAACAGAAACAGCCTTGTGGGTCACCCTGGTGCTGATTAGATTTTGGTATGACTCGGGAAAAAAATAACCTGCCTTTTTTGCAAAATGGCTCATAAAAAATCTTCAAAATCTAAAATAAAAGACTAAGTATGCAAAAATATATCAATTAAATGCTTGTTTTATACATAATTTTAACGATGAAAGAATAAGACCAACCTCATTACTCAAGGACTAGCTGTTCTTGAGATATTTAAATTTTTTTTGCATTTTTGCTATGCCACTTTTGAAAATAAGTTCAGTTACTAAATGAAAACAAAAATTGAATTAAAAGAGTAAATCAGTGTAATTTAAAATAATTATGAGTCCCATTTTGTGTAATTAAACTCAATTTAATGAATTATTGAAGAAATAAAGAGAAAGTGAATATGAGTCAGTAGGGAAGTCATGAGTTGTCCACATCACATATTTAGATCTCTAGACGATGACATAAACTGATACATATATTTCAAAAACTGATCGATGCTCTTGAAGGTAGTACATTTAAAAAACAAATAAATAAATAAAAAAGGGGCAATATTCATGCAGCAAAATGCATGAGTCTTTTCCCCAGAGCAGCATAATAAAAATTAAATGTTCAACTATACAACTTCCCAATTTACAAATTCAAGTGTTGTATTATCGACTGAATTTTATCTCTGTTTATAATCGATAATTCAGTTTAGGACTGCCACTGACTGCTAATAAGATTTGACAAAAATTTGGGAGATTACAATTTATGTTTAATACATAAAATTGTAATATTTGTTAAATTTTGGTCTTAAATAAAAATTAGCAACTTCATCTATAGCCTACATTGCTTTTTTTCAAAATGTTTTTGTTTTTATTAAGAAGTACGTTTTTACCAAACCAATGCGTTAAATTAAAAATAAACAAATAAAATAAAGAATGAATAAATAAAATAAAATAAAAAGAGAACCCCAGAATTCGATTACGCGACTTTTAAACTGTTAACAAATAATCTTTGGCATTTGAGAATTTATTTAAAAAATGAAATGTTCAATAAGTTTGACATCTGAATTTTGCGATTACAGATTCCATTTGGCGACATAAATAAAAAATCCACTGTGTATGCAACGTACTACTCATGAAATAATTTATATTATAAAACGCTGAAATAATGGATAAAGTTTGAAAATATATTACTTTGAGATTTAGAACATCGTCTGTCTCTAATTTTCGTTTGAGGTCCACGGCCAACTATAACAGGAATTTTATCTGGTAAAATTACATCACGGTACTTATAATTTCTGCTACGTAATATGCACTGCTTAATTGGCAAAAAATTAGTCGCCATTATGAGTTAATTTATAAAATGAAATGCCGAAACTTTAAATTTGCAAATTTAAAACATTCAGATGACAACGTCAACAAAACAAACTGACTGATGACTAACTAAGTTGGTTTTTATTCGAATAAGGCAGTTTCATTTTTAATCGAAAAAAATATCGATATAATTCGAAATTTAAACTCCGCCTCCTTTTGACCATCGAACAGGGTAAAATTTACAGTCACTGCTGTGGTTAGATCATAGCTACGGAGCTAAGGAGTAGCGTATATTGATACTGGGTTCCAAAATTGAGTAGTGGGCGGTACCGAAGGCGGAGCCTTATGATAAATTAATTTGGGGAGACAGAAAACCGGGGTTCAAAATTTGCAAATATATTCATGATATATGTTTTAGCTAGGTTCCAGATTATCGGATGTCGAACTAAAAAGGGGTAAGAAATGAAAAAAATTAATTTAAAACAAAATATTGAGCCAAAAATATATTTTATTCCAAAAGCATTAGACAGAATGGATTGCACTACACAGTACGTCGAAAGCCCAGACCACCCGACTCATCCGAGGACATAGAGCAACACTACACAGTACGACAGTACGTGAAAGGCCCAGACCAAGCAGCCAACCCAGGGGTTTACGGCAGTTACAGTACGACAGTACGTGAAAAACATTTAAATTAATTTATAAATTATAAGGTAAACTTTGATAAACAGAAATCTGCATACAAAAGCATTTAGTCTATTACAATAAATATACCTTAGTACAGCTGAATAGACCTGAACATAGCCGCCTTCAGGAATTTTGAGCCCTATGCAACAAATATGCACCCCTCCCTATTTTACAAATTATTAATCTATTTTCACAAACAGTTTAGGCAACAAAGGGCTCGGGTAGCAGAACAGTTTAGTTGTTAATGCACGGGGATTGCACTCGGATGACCCGAGTTTGATTCCCAGCTTTGACCAAACGGTCTATATGTTCATGTTGTTGTTGTTGAAACCCAGACCGTCCGACCTACCAGAAAGGTGTAAGGTAACTGTTTGGACGGTCGGGAAGTGCCACCCAATTTAGACCGGAACCCAGTGGGGGAGGCATTTACAGGGACCGTACCCTCCTTCCCCTACCACCAACTATATGTTCATGTGGAATACGGGAGTGTTAAGTATGTGGGCCCGTAAGTCCTTCCGGGATCTTGAGGTAGGAGAAGAAAGGTACAGTCACTGTGGATACTTTAATTCTGGTACATAAGAACAATAGGAAAATACATTACAGTCGACCCTCCTCTAACGCGGTACTCTCATTATGAGTTTTCCATATATTGTGGAGCAAAAATTGAGACAGCCCTCTGATAAGGCGGTACTCATAAAACGCAGTAATCTTATAACGCGGTTTCTCTAAAATACAACTCAATTAGTTTAAGCAGTCTCCCTATAGCATGAATTTTTCTATTGCAGTTTTACAGTCGAAATTAATGAAGGATTCTCCTGTTTTTTCATCTACGTACATCACCAATTTCAATTTCAGTTATCAGGGAAATTCCCTGTAAGAATTAATACATTCACCTCAAATGCATAGGTAGACGAAAATATGGGTAAAGAATGAGCTTCAAATTTCAATTTAAATGATGTGAAAAGGGGACTGGATTTAGGTAAACAATAAGAAACTACTTTATTGAAAATAATAATTCAACAGTGCGAAGGGCAAAGTCTAAAAGAGAATTACAAAATTGCTTAACTCCTTATAGAGAGATTTTGGTAGAGTTACAAAATAAAATTACATTTGAAAACGAATATGAAGATATGCAAAATGAAAAGGACATTAAAAGAAAAAAAAATTAGGACACTAATACTTAACAGCAATGAGGAATGTTAATAGGATTTTTGTTGGAAAAAAGTTATTAAGTTTATATTTCACATTGTTTCATTAATTTTCTTATATGAAGTCTTAATAAAAATAATTCGAAATATGTAAACATATTTTTATTGCCTTTTGAATCTATAAACTTATATTTCATGCCCATATTCATCATAACATGGTACTCTAAAAATGTAGTTTTATATAACGTAGAACAAATCAGCCTGATTTATATGTTCTGAGTTTCACTTACTGTGGTTTTCGTATAACGATGTAAGAATTTTCTGTTTTGTACTAATCCTGAGTTTTTAATAACGCGGTTTCCATACAATGCAGTATGCGGTTTCCATATAACATGGTACAAATTAATCTGATTTTCCCTAATCTGAGTTTCTTATAACGCGGTCCGAATTAATCACGTTGTGGGAGGGTTGACTATATTATTGAACCTATTTGTACATAAATTCCAATCTTCTACATTTTTCAAACACATTAATGACATCAATATATGCACATTTTCGTGTAAATTAAGAGTTTTTATTTCTCATATTTGAAGAAAACTTTTTATGATACAACAAAAGTTTGTATCTTTGCTATTAGATGATACATCATTACATATCAATATCACATATCAATGTTTCACAAATACAAATTTTGCTGAAATTTTAAACTAAAAAAAAATTATTTTTTTTAAGCTGATGTTAGGTAAGCAATGCTTGCATTGCTTCTGTGGACTGCATACCACTGGACAAAATCTAACTAAAACTGATAATATTTGGAACATATTTGAAAAGTTCCCACGATTATGACAGGTGACCACCAATCATGACCAGAGCATTTGAAAACTTTTCATAACAACTGCCATTCGAAAACTTGTTTCGGTCACAGTCTAGTTATAACCACAATGACCAAGGATTTTCTCCATCGATGTTATGTGGTCACATGATACTTGTTTTGCTCTAAATGCTGTCTAGAACCGTGCAGAATAACCATGCTGTTTTTTTCTCTGGTGAGTGACCTGATAACTGATAAACAATTGTTAACGGAGATGACCATTCAGTTAACTTTTAAAACACACCCTTTACATGTGCAAAAGTTTTACAATAAAATCAATGCGCAAACTTATTGATTGATTCAAAGCTGAACCGTTTTGTTTAACATAAAAGATAACAGAAAATGAAAATCGCAACAAAAATACATACTTCTACAAAAGAAAGCTTGTTGAATGAAAGTTTGTCCGAAAGTGCATACAAAATTAGTTAAAATATATAAAGTATCTACATGTGAGCTTATGCCTGCATTCTATAACTATTTATTACCAGGCATGGGGTGGATTGTGTAAACAGGTGCTGGTATAAATTGTTATATAGATTGGCAAATAATTGATCAGTTGTATATACAATATAATTTTTACATATATAGATATCTTTAAAAATTATTAGCCATAAAACACTGGAAAGTCTGCTGAGATTTTATAAACAGCAAAAACTTCATTGCGTTCTTCTAGTCTTTCAGACATTTAACAAAATATGCACTCTTTTAGCTTGCACTCATATACACGATTGGTAAGAATTCGATATTTTTTGTAAATACTTGAATTTGATATAAAACAATCTTGAAATGATGTTAGATTACTGTTAAAAGGAAATATGCGTTATTATACATATTAAAATATAACATTTACTCGATTGATACTTCATTAAAAAATTATATTCAGCATAATAACCATAATAATATTATAGCTTAAGGGAAGAAAAATGGATGTAGCGGAAGCGAAGTGAAGTATGGGTTTACGTCACAATGGCCCCGCCCATCACTTAATATCAGAACCCCGTATCAATATATGCTACTGAGTCACCCGCATTACATTTAAACGCAATGATTTAGTTCTGCGTAATTGCCATTAGTGAGAATGTATGGTATATTCAGTTTTATCGTAATGAAGGGAGAATGGAAAAATAACTTATGCTCCCATTAATGTATGTATGACAATATTAATTGTGTTTCCAGAATCCGAACTGTAGTGTGTTTAGGAATTTAGTGCCTGCAGCAAGAAAATGTTTTGCGCCTTTTACAAAATGCTTTAATTTTGGGCTAAATCTCTGAATTTAATCAACATCTCCTAAATAAGTAAAGAAGGCCGCGTTCGTAGGACTGAGAATGCGGATTGGATCACGATCAAAATCCATCTTCTGGAATTTAAAGGGTAGAGGTTGCTATCATGGGAGCTCATAGATGATGGGGGGTAAGGGAGAGCACTTGTTCCTTCGAATTTCAATATCACAAAAGTAAGCACCGAGCTAACCGATGTACGTCTTATCCTTGAGTAACCCCCCCCCCCCCCCAGAAAAAGTTCTATGGGCACCCATGTTTGCAATGGACGTTATTTAATGTTAACACGGAATATAATATTGTTACTTTCGTGCAATAGATTGCTGATAGAACCAGTTATGGCCAAAATATATTTTTTTTAAAGTTAAATTAAAAGCAAAAAACTTATTTTATTTATATTCCCTATTTTTCCTACTCAACTAAAATTATTGTCTTTTGTACAGCCGTAAAAGAAAAACTAAATACACGACTGCAGTTGCACAATTTACATCGTAGAACAAAACGGAAGATATCATTACATACTTTTCTACTAAATATCCCGAACAAAATTCATATAAATTTTAATATTCAAACATATTTGAAATATTTATTATTCTTTATTAAACTAATATTCATAAACGTTATGAATAGAAACAGCTGTTAATTTTGACACCCTTTGATGCAGCTGCGTCAGGAACTTCAGTATACAAAATTTCAGTTTAATCCGTGTAATATGAAGTGTGCTATCAACTTTTATTCAAAATTTGATTATTATTATTCTTATCGGTTCTATTCTTAAAGTTATTGAAATAGGACCTCGCATGTTTTTGAAATCCATCTATGATTAAAAATATCGAACACAGCACTCAGCTTAACGATGTTTCAAAAACAATGACACTAAAACAAAATGCAGGTGACAGCGACAGAACATTACACACTGGCGGAGCCCCCGGTCGTCCAAATGGTTGCTCAAGTCCTCTGGATGAGTCGGACGGTCTGGGTCTTCAACACTGGCGGAACCGGACAATCAGATCGGAATTCGCTCTTTCTGCTCAGAGTTCAGTTTTTATACACACTTAGTCGTTCTTAGTTAATTTTGGGCCTTCATTTCATTATTATTTTTAAATCTGCAGGGAAGTTTTCTGTGAAAACGAATATGTAATGATCAATGGGGTTGTTCCATGAAACTTTCGGAGTTAGTGCATAAATAAATATGAAGATGGACTCTTATGTAAATTTTAAATATTCACATTTGTAGAAGGCATTAATCCCTATTGAATGATATATTTCGTTTTGATCTGCAATATAAATGGTGCAATTGCCGGATGCTTTTTTTTTCTTATTTGGACAGCTGTACATGCTTCATTCATAATAAATATTGTTGCAAACACATAATATTCTCTCACTGGCGTCTTTTCTTTCGTAGCGTCTTGAAGACCAGACAGTGAATAAATATACAGTCAATGACGTGAGTATGGCGTTAACATGACGTGAGTCAAGGGTTTCCAGATTTGGTGATTTATCGCCAATTTGGCGACTGCAAGAGGTCTTGACCTGTGGTAAAAATGTCTTTTCTCTGTCGTCAGGATGGATCTCCACTTGCCAGTTGACACTCTTAAGATCCAGAGTAGAAAACCACTTGCTCCCAGAAAGGGTATCTAAAGTGTCATCAATTCTTGGCAGTGGATAGCTGTCTTTCTTTGTCAGAGTTGAGTCTTCTATAATCAACACAGAATCTCGTAGAACCATCTTTCTTCTTCACTAAGACGATTAGCAAGGCCCAAGGACTTGACGATGGTTCGACAACGTCGCGTTCCTGCATGTCTTTTAAAAGCTTATTTACTTCTCCTTTCTTTGGGAAAGGAAGTTTTTGGGGTGCTTGTTTAATAGGGAACTGGTTGTCGGTGTCAATTCTATGTTTAGTTAGTCCGGTGAGTTCCATGTCTTTTGAAGCAGTCGAAAAGATTGCACTGAATTCTGAAATGAGGCTTTTACACGCCTCGTGTTCTGTACGATTTAGTCCGCCGAGATTAAGATGGTGCTTAAATGTTCAGTACTGCTGTCTCCATATTTTGTCCAACCACGCATTATGCTGGTTATCGTAGAGCATGAAGCTAGCTGATCACCGTTATGAATTATTTTGACCCTGTCGCTGATGTTAGCTATTAGGACAGGTACGTAGTCTCTTGAAACATCCACGAAAGCCACAGCCACAGCCAAACGGCCTTTTCTCTTTATAGTCCGGAGACGGAAAATCTGTTGCTTTCGTACCACGTATGCTTGAGCCTTCCCAGATTCCTCTCACTAGACACTCACTCCGTGCGGGCAGCGAAACATCTTCGGCATTATGTTGCACTCTAGGATGTCTCCCGTTTCTGTTGATCTCAATACCCATTGTACTGGTATTGATATTTTTAATCCCCCCCCCCCCCCCGCATTTAAAAAAAAGCCTGTTTTAATGCATTTGATATGTATACTACTTAGTATTTTTGTATGTTATGCTTTGTTCCTTTTATGTTTGTGCGCTTACTGTAACTGGATTTCATCTGTAGTTGCCACGTGAATTGAATAAATAAATAAGTAATGTGTGGTACATGGAGGTAAAAGTAAGGAGTTAAATCTTCATATTAAGAAAACGCCAATATCGTTTGAGACAATAATTCAGGTGGCGCTGGGATAAGATAAGTAGTCCTGTATTGAATGCATTTCTATGGCGAAAGACCTAAAATATTTATTTAAACTGTCAATTTTGTAAAAATTAATTATTAGTACAACGCAAAGAATAACTGAAGCAATAAAGAATATTCCTACGTATTCAAAATTATTTTACTTTCCAATTCATTTTTATCTCCACATATTCTGTACTCTATCCTACAACTATTAAAAAATACTGGATAATTATACTCATAATTAAGGAATCCTTAATTTAAAAATTATTAAAAATACATATACTAAATTCTACGCCTTTCTGTAGTGTCAACTAACAATAGCAACTACTTTACAAACACTAGCGACACCTAGATGTAATTCTCAAAGCATTATGGCATTTTCAAGCGTTTCATCCATAGGAGTTTTATCTCCTCCTTTCTAACTCCATGGCGTGGTATAAAGTAAATATTTATTGCACGTGAAATAACTTGAAAAATGGAAACTAGTATGTAAAAGACGTTCTACTAACGCCACTGTTACTAAGCGCTGCATCCTACTATACTAATACCACTGCTATTAAGCCACAGCCGGTCTACACTCTGGCCGTGGCACCAGAATCATGACGTGACGCTAGAAGGGGAACTCTCGCTAACTCGGGAAAACTTGCAAATTGAGAGTTAAACAATATTTCAAAATAATTACACTTTTACTCTTTTCTATGCCTAAATTTTAGCACAGTTAATTTCATAAAGATTATCTAAACTTAGATGGGGGGGGGGGGGTATATTTTTTTACTGGAGCTCCCATAAAACAAGAACTACTCTGTCTAAATGATTACAAAATTATATATAATCTAGATCCTTTTACAGTTACAAACCCAGTGTTAATGAAATGAAGTAGGTTTCATTTTTTTTCTACTACTGTACACAATGCAATTAATATGACATCAAAATTTCTACAACCATATGTATAACAGCAAAAAAATATTGTGTGACAATTCCATTTTTACATATAATTTGAAATATTTTCACATTGCTGATGAGAAAAATCACTTCAATTGATTTCTAATAAATATGTTAGGTTCATTAGGATTTAACGAAGCAAAATTTATTGCCAAACTTACTTTAAAATACAATCGCAGATGTAATGGACAATTTTACAACATATTATAGTATAATGTGTGGTACAATATACTTACAATAATTCTATAAAATACATCAGTATCTCCACTGTTTCTATCTTAGTTACGTATGGTGATATCAATATGAAAATTTCTAAAAAATAAAAAAATATATATATCGATTTATATTCGGCTAAAGCTATGGAGTTTTGAATATTGAATACTTTTAATGAAAGGGATACTTTTTGCCTCTCAATGTTAGACGGATATAATGATTTTAATGTTAACACGTGAGAAAATTTAAGGAGTTTATCTTTTACAAAGTTGCATAAATTCCTTAAATCAGAAAAATTTGCATCTTTAAGGTTTTCATTATTTTGGAAATCAGGTTACTGCAATTTAGTGTCTTTTACATTTAACCAATTATTTCTTATAGATTTTAATAAATGAACAGGATCATACATCGAATACAGAGGTATATCAGGATTACTTAGTTATATACAGCATCATTAAATTTATCGTGTTTCTTAAAAAAAGCAAACATGCTTCTATTAATATTGTTGTTATCAATAATAACAGAAAATACATTAAGGTCAAGTTCTTTTAATTTGCAAATTAACATAGATGCCAAATTATAGAGCTTTTGTCCCGTAAATGTTGAAACTGGGGCAATTGCTATTACGTCTTTATAATTCGAAAACATAGATGTAATAAAAAACACTTGGGCAGTTTTTGCTTTTCCATTACTATCAAAACAATCACCGGTAACTTTAGCACATTTAAACGTATACCAAATCTCATCAATTAAGAGAGAGATAAATTTTTGGTCTTCGTTTAAACATTGTACCCTACCTTTTAAATAACTATTACACGGATTAAAAAAATCTGAATTTACATTTAACTTTTTAGAAATTCTACTTAATCTTCTCACATGAGGCAATGTCAACACCTTTGAATTTCTAAATGCCTTATAGCACGAAGAACTAGATAAGTATAATTTAAAGCATAGAATAAACAGTTCTTGTGAAAATCGAAGCTGATTTTCTGGTTTTTCTAGCAGTTTTACTTGTTCAATTAAAAAGTCTAATTTGGCGGTGCAAATTTCTAAACATACCTGCTTCTGTTTCTCCAACAGCTTCACTGTGGCTTCGATATAATTAAGTTGTGATGGAGTAGAATGCACAGTTTCACATGCATTTATTAATAAATCCAGATCGCGTTTATTTGTAATTAGGCTAAATTGTATTCCACATTTTCGTAGCTGCTTCTCACTGCACTGGAGATTTAAAAAAAAACACATCGAACGTTTTTTCTTGGCATATGCTGATACTCGCAATAACACATGGCACAGATGATGCATTAATAATGCGAACTTTAAAAAGATACAGCTTGTCATCGATTGAAAGGTGGGTCCAATTTTCTCCTTGAATAGTACAAAAATAAACCTTGATATCTTCTAAAGTTGGCAGGCTGTTGTTTTGTTGCTCTTGTTGAAAAGTCATTATACTTTTAGAAATTACCGCATCTAATTGCTCATTTTCACGATTTTCCATAGTCCTCCTTTTCTTTGGAATGGGTTCTGTAAGATGCTTGGCAATATTTTCGGCAATTGTGGGATAGGCATCCGGTTTTAATTTTAACCTGTCTCTTTTAATTGTTATTATCTTCCTAGATTTATGTGTAAAAACGTCTTCACGAATGATGAACGATTCGTCAAAGTGATGAATACACACTCCGGAATTTTTCCCAGCTTTGAAGTCCACACGATGAATTTTTATCTCCCAAGTTTTTCTCAACGCAGAATCTTCAGGGAACTTAAAGATTGGAACGTAAGAAGTTTTTGACGTACAGTTCGACCGGCAACCGGGAACGGAACACGTGCGAGGCATTGATAATTACGCAGATATAAACTATTTTAAAAATGGCTCTAAAGCACCCATGAACGTTAGTTAAATAATAATAAAACATAAGATGCACAAAACACGATGCTATAAAACTAATTGAACATTCCGAAAACCTCAAAAACGTTTTGCAATCATCAACCACTCCACGAGGGACGCTGACCGCGCTTGGATTTTTTTCTCTTCTTTTCGAATGCTCCCCTCTTACCGTGACGTCACGACAATTTCTCTTCAGTGGTGCCACGGCCTGTGTGTAGACCAGCTGTGATTAAGCACTGAGTCCTAAGCACTGTCCTTCTCGCCAAATGGTAGAGATAAAATAGCAATTTTACTGCTGCTGCTTTTAGGATCTTAGCAGCGTCCAGTCTGTGCGTAACGGCATTTATTTCTATGCATATGCATTGACATAAAAGTTTCAGGCATAGAAATGTGTTGTACCCTCTCTAAGATACCGATTTTCCAAGTCTGTTGGGTTTATTGGCCGCAAAAGCGATCCTTTCTGTTGCGTTGACATTAAAACCCAATTAAACTGGTATTCAAAATTATGGTCCGGAAGTCACTTTTAGGGGAACATAATAATCACTTGACAGAATTTAAAGAAAAACCTGATGTGGGCAGCACAGTCCTTACATAATCCAATGATGTTTACTTCTTTTAGGGCGAAATCATGATGTACAAGATCCCCAAAACAATGCTTATAGCATAAATTTAACACCACATAAATTGGAATTGGGCACTTTGGGAAACTTATGATCTAAACTTATTCATACTCACTAGCAAAATCGTCCTCAAAATGCAACTGATATTTAATTAATATTTCGTAAAATTAATGACTATTAGCGAGTTCTCCGGATTTAAAATACAAAACTATTACAAAAATTATCTTCTCTCGTAAACAGAGCAAACTAGACCCACGTAAATAATTTTGACAGATTGGTTGCATAATATTGCATATAAAAAGTGAACCTATTTAATGAACTACTTTTATGAAGTTATGTATTTTTTTTTCTTTTTTTTGACAAATGTATTTAAAAGAACTGCAATATCTCGATAATGGTTCATTTTAATGCTCTAAAGTTTGTGTCACTCGTTTTATAATGAAACATTACGCATGGAATGATTATTTATTTAACAGTATTGAAGGTACTGATTTTTAACTATTTTCAAAAATTTATTCGCAAAGAGTGCAATATTTCGAGAATTGTTCATACCAGCGTTCTAAACTTTGTATCATTCGTTTTCTAATGAAAAATTACATCTGAAATGATTATTTATTTATCATTGGTGAATGTACTGATTTTTTAATGATTTTTTTCGAAGTATTCAGCAATTAAAGGAGGAGGGGAGGGTATTCCGAGCAATTGATTGCGTTTAAAATCGATAGTGTTCCAATATTCATTGATTATAGTAATTACCGTACTAAATTATTTTAAAAAACTTTATTCGTTCACCAGATATTGAGTCCATAGATTCACGGACACACACACACACACACATACAGACATCACTTCAAAAAGATTCGATTCGAGCTCAGAGATGCTAGGAGCCGTGCTCTTCTGTCGAAAACTCGCATTCGAATTTTTGACCCCGTCATAATACTCTCCCTGTATACATTGATTATAGTACTACCCAGGGACAATAAAAACTTGGTACGTATAAGTACATAACCACGAGTGAAAAAAACCCTTAAATCATAAGAATATTAAAAATTTCATATAACACTAAATAATTCAGTTTATAGTAGAAAATGAATTTAACAGATACATATAATTTCGTTCTAGAACTCCATATACATTCTATACATTCCATAGACAACTCGATAAAGTTTGTTTGTGTTCCAGGAAGTCCGAAACATGTTTATCTGTTGAAATGAACCGTTGGAATGAGCACGCAGGTATCTTTTTATAAAAGCAACAAATTTATTCGTAATCATAAAATAAACTCCATTAATGTGGATTACACATAATAAATCCGCATGCACATGGTCCACTTTCTCTACCGTCGTCTGCATCTACACAAGCCACGTACTACGTTGTACCAACTCGTATAATCTCGAACAGTATCGTATCTCCCTCGTGTTACGCATACCGCCTTTTTATAACGTGGTTGCCAGCACCCTCTACCGTCCGCGAATCTGCGAGGCTGTAATTAATTTTATTTAATTTTAGGCACTTCTTTCTCCGAGGAAGGCACTGCTTGAAAATTGAGAAGTCGAGAATAGAATTGTTAATCATTACAACTTGACCTCTAAATAATAATAAAAAATCAAAAAAATTTTAATTTTGTTCGATACATTTGTAAATCTCGGACCTTGTTTTTCCTAACATTCTTTTTAGCTATAACTCACGACCACCTAGACACAAATAAATTACTTTATACCATCCTGCAGAAGAAAAATAACCTGAATTTTCTTAATGAATTCTATTGGTGTACAATCAACCGTTCTTGAGATATTTTAATTTATAAATAGTTATATCAGACAATTCTCTTTTCATATTTTATTTATTTTTTTTTCCAATGGCCAGGCATTGACTCTTTCATATTCGCCTATACATCGGCCAGAACAGTAAACCTCTTAGCCGTCAAAGACGTTGCCCCAGCGCACCAGTGGGGGTGGGAACACATTGCGCCCAACAACACAAACATCCATGTCTAACGTGGGACTCGAACCCACAACGTGGCGGCCGATCAATCACTGGAAACGTTCGCCTTGACCGTTCGGCCACCACGTCGACTGAAATGAGCCAACAGTACGCGGTGTTCCCAGGTGGTCACCCACCCAAGTACTAACTGCGCCCGATGCTGATTAACTTCGGTGAACTAACGAGAACCGGTGTTTTCTGCACGGTAGAGCCGTTGGCTCCTTTTCATATTTTATCAATGAATGCATTTATAGTTTTTGATTCCATTCTGGTAACTAAGGTAACCGAGTTACGTTTCAAATGTCGAAATCGTTTGTTATGGTTATTCTGTAAACTGAAGAATTGAAACAATATTCCTATAATTTATTGATTTGTCTAAAAATATTGAAAAAAAAATGGCAACATACAGTGGATCGAAAATGAAATATCGTTTCACATACCGCAATTTCCATGATAACAGAATTATAAAATGTGCGCCGTTTTTATGCTTAAATTTGAAACGAGTTTTGATAATGAGAACTTTTATTACGTG
This sequence comes from Amaurobius ferox, assembly GCA_951213105.1. Classification (NCBI taxonomy): domain Eukaryota; kingdom Metazoa; phylum Arthropoda; class Arachnida; order Araneae; family Amaurobiidae; genus Amaurobius; species Amaurobius ferox. The sequence continues at coordinate 139,815,097 of OX578138.1, read as the reverse complement.
TGTATACTGTATATATCAAATTGAGTGACCACTATCTATTTCCCCACGCGGGGAACGCGGATGGAAATGAATATTTTTAATATTTTTATGATTTAATGTTTGTTTTACTCCCCTGGTTATGTATTTATACATGCTCGATTTTGTTAAATTCTGTCTCAAGCGATTATTTTTTCTCCAACAGTAACTTTGGACCATGGAGTTAGAAAGAAAGAGATAAAACTCCTGTGAATGAAACGTTTATAAATGCCATAATGCTTTGGGAATTATATTTAAGGTGTTGCTAGAGTTAGTCAAGTAGCTGGTATTGTTAGTTGATATAACAAAAGGGCGCAGTATTTATTATATGTAATTTTGATTATTTTTAAATTAAGGGTTTCCTAATCATGAGTATAATTAACCAGTATTTTTACTTTCCTTATATACATAATGTATAAGGAAAGTATTGTGACAGGATCGAAAATTCGAATTCGAGTTTTCGACGGGAGAGCACGTTTCAAGCATCCCTGATCACGAATCGAATATTTTTGAGGTGATGTCTGTGTGAAAGTGTGTGTGTGTGTGTGTGTGTGTGAAAATGTGTGTGTGAAAGTGTGCGTGTGTGAAAGTGTGTGTGTGTGTGTGAAAGTATGTGTGTGTGTGTCAGTGAGTCTGTGGAGATATCTCACGAACGAATGGAGCGATTCCAATGAAATTTGGTACAAAAATAACAATCCGTGAATACTGGAAGCCTATTGTTTTAAAACACAATCGAATGTTCAGAACCCCCCTAAATTTTCGAGTGAAATTTTGAAAAAATCATCAAAAAATCAAAACCTTTAATAAAGTTACGCAAATAGACATCTCTTATGTAATTTTTCCTTAGAAAACGATTGACATAAATTTTAGAACGCTAGCATGAACCGTTATCGAGATATTGTACATTTTTCAAAAAAATTATCAAAAAATTATATAAAATAAAAAAAAAATTTCTATTGAGAAACATGTTCACTTTTCATATGTAATATCATGCAATAAATTTGGTGACATCATTCTCGTGGATCTAACTCGTGCCATTCACAAGAATATATACTTTGAGTAATACTTTTGTATTTGAACGCCAACAGTCATTTATCTGCTGTAAGAATAACTTATTTCTCTGTCCATAACGCTTGGCGAGATTTTGGCGACAAATTTGGCGGAATGTCCCCAACTTGGTAGCTTTTTTAAATGTTGCCAAATTAATGAAAATCTCGCCAAATGGACAAAAATGACGCTAAATCAATGAAAATGACGACTAATTGAAGAAAATTCAATATCTTGGAAAGAATATAAGTATCTACTATAAGAATAACCTATTTTATTTTTTTTGCTGTAAAAGTAGTAAATTCATTGCATTATATAAGGAAAGTCATGTGCTGCCCACATCAGATTTTCTATTACATGCGTAAACTATAAACAGCTTTTGGTAAAATTGCATTTGCAGAATCAAATTTCCCTGACGCCCCTGTCAAGTTTAATTTTTTTGTATTTCTTTTTCTTTACATTAGAAGTTTTTATGTGTGTGTGTGTGAAATCAAGTATTTACTGTCTTGTATTTTCCCCGAATTTTTGATTTAAAAAGTAATTTGTATTTTTATATTTTATTTAAAAGTGCATTTCCTTTCCAGTGAATTCAATGCTGAGGAGGAATTAATTATATAATTCCCCGTCTCCAAAAATATAGTACAGTTTATACAGTAAAAGGACTGTTGAGACGTACTTAAAACGTTTAAAATTAAATATGTATTAACACAAATCAGCTTAAATGCATCTTATGCGAAGGGTAAGAGTTCACCGGCAGATGGGGTGGCGGTATACTATATGAATACGGTATGGGTGGAGGTGAACATCACAACGAGGTGAAGTTGTGTACCGCATTTTCATAAAACACTACAAGAGTATTTTGATGAATGTGAATGTTTTTTTTTTTTTTTAGTTTTAATTTTTTATACACTTTTTTTCGGATGGTAACAGAATTTTTTTATTCGTGGAAGATAACGGTCATTATTATGGATTTTGAAAATATTATTGGTGAGTTTATATTAAATAACTTATTTTCAGGGTAGTAGCACTTAATAAATGAATCAGCGCCCCCTGGCATGCGAATGTGGAAATGGGTGGAGATGCGCTGAATGTGTAATACAAATTTTTGTAAGTTGGCAGCACAAAGTGGTGTGAATTATAGTATAAGATGGAAGCTGACTGTCGAACTTGAAATGGGTGTTACAACCGTGAAAATAATTTATTTAATATGTAATTCCCAAAAATATTTTAAAAGTTGGAAATTTTAATGAATTTAAAAGAAAGATTGTGAACGAAAGTTCATATAAACATGTGCCATTTTAATTATTCATATGCTGAGATCATTTTTCCTTTCTTGTACTGTTGTATAGAAAAAATTGTTTTCCCGAGCATTTTAAAATTCAAGATTTGACAGATGACAAGTTTTTAGACATCTGAACCCATTTTAAACATTTTTGGGAAAATGTGCATGTGCTTTTGTGTGCGTGTATAAGGTAGAACACGGTAACTCAAGAACAAAATAACTGCTTATCATCAAATTTTACGTGTAATCATATATCATGTAAAAAACTGGAACTAGATATAGTTTTTAATAATTCTCATGAGTAGAATTCCAATTGTATGATCTTCACAGCATTATTCTCTATGGAAAACAATGATATTTCCTGAAACAGTGATAGATGGATGCATAGTATTCGTTTGAAATATACTATGTATGTTAATGGATATATTAAAAGATGTATCAAAATGTATTAGCCGAATGCATCCAATACAGAGGCATCACTAGACTGTGATGCCAACTTGAAAATCTTTTAAATAATTTGTACGAAACATTTAAAATGAATAACTCAAAACACATGTCAAAAATATGCCAAAGAACTCAAAACATCGTCAAAACACATGTATAAATAATAAGTAAAATCTCTATTTACTGACATATATTAGTTCGGATCTAAATTTCAAATCACAATTTTTTAAATTTTTCAATATGTCTTAGATCGTAAACATGGAATGTTCAATTGTAAGATTTTATTGTACATAATTGCAACACAGTTACAGTTCTAGTTGTTTTGCGACAGATATAATAACTTTAGATTTCAATGGAAAATACTGCATTTGTTTCCTATAACCATGGAACTTTCAGGAGGACAGTTGAACACGTCTCCAAAATCCTCCATGTTTGAAACGGCACCGTTGACTCTAGAATAAAATGGAATTTCAGACAAATAAAATTTGAAAACAATTTGACAAGCTTAACCAAGAAAGTCCTGTTTCTCCATACTCATACCCCATTAAAGATGTTCAATCTCCTGAATGGTGCACCTCGACCTCAACGAGCTTATCGTTGGTGCACCTCAACGAGCTTATCGTTGACGCATCTCAATGAGTTTATCGTTGATGCACCTCAGAAATCTTGTGCTTATTTCTGTCGTCCCCCCCCCCAAGTTGTAGAACACTTTACGTAGTCGTTTTCTTTAAGTGGTGTCATTTGATGCGGGTCAATCATTCTCCGGGCAATCCTTGTTCATTTTAGTCCATCCGTTGGACAATCAAGTAATTTATGCACTTTTTTTTAAAACGGCGTGTCCAGGAATTTTCTAGTCTTCAGCAAAATTAAAGTCCCCATAAAGAAGAATATTTTTATGATACCAATTTTCTACAAATTAATCTTCTTGAATTTATTTTCTTCTGCTGGACAATCCATTTGAATTCCGATCCATTTTATGAATAGTTTGTAGTAGAAACTCGCGTTTTCGCAGAGCTATAAGGAAATCAATAGGCTTATTGTTGCTATGGGTTATTAGCATACCGAATTCTTCGGAAATCGTTTTATTCGTTCTCTCCCCCCCCCCCAATCGTTGAAAAGTAAAAATTCCTAATATCTCAAGAACGGTTCGTGGATAAACTCTTAAATAATGGGGTCAATTCATTTTTGAAAAAAAAAAAAAAAATACTCATCAAGCATTAACTTGACAATAATGTTATTAATACCTAAAATGTCTCCAAGGTGAAAAGCCTATCCCTGAAGAAAGACAATTTTTATAAGTAACAACTGCTTTCAATTGAAAATCCGGGTCGCTTGACAGTGGCGGTAAATTTGGCGATAAACATGAAAAAATATCATCAACTTGGCGAGATTTAGAAACATCTCGATTTTTGTGGATTAAATTACGCTGGCTTTTAATGTCGTTACATCAAGGGAACCAGAAGTGATCCCGTTGCTTACTAATGTGAGTTAAACACAATTGTACCGATGCAAATTAGTGGTGTACCCAGGTTCCAATAGGCTACCCCACCCCACCCTTAGAAAAGTGTTTATTAAAATTTTTTTGAAGTAACAAAATTTTAAAGTTGTTTAGTATGGCCTGGGATAGCATAGTGGTTAAGGTGGGAGGATTGCAAGCGGGTTTGATTCTCGACGTCGCCCAAGTCTACGCGGAGTATGGACACGATACATCTGTAGGGTGTGGATTCCAAGAGGTGATGGAATTGGAAAGGGATGGTACGGTCCCTGCGGTAGTCATCCCCCCCCCCATTAAGTTCCGGTCTAAACTGGGTGACACTTTCCCGGCCGTCCAAACAGATGCCTTACGCTTTCTGGTAAGTCAGACGGTCTGTGTAGAAAGACAGAAGTTGTTAAGTAATAGAAAATAATTAAGAAGTGGTAATTGATAAAAAATGCGAATACGGCGAGATAGTCCAGCCCTTGGAACCAGAATATGCCACTGATACAAATAAATGCATTTACCTTACTTGTCGGAATACTTACCTCAATTTAGGCGGTAATAAAAACTTTGCTTCGTGGCTTGAGGCACGTTTGCTTCGTAACTCGCAAAGCATCTGCAAATGGGGAAAATTCATACACAGTTATAAATTCTCAACATAGTTCGTGTTAATTTGCACACAGCAGGTCTCAATATTAGAAATTGGAGGTAATAGTCAAACTAGTGAATGGAGGAATATGGAACGATATTTAATTAAATACAGCAGTGGCGGCTCGTTACTTCAGGAATGAGTGAAGCAGATTCAGTGGCGGATTCATCGCTCTTCCTCGACAACGAACATCATCAAAACACATCGCACTGCTGGCATAAGTTTTGTCAAATAATATCTAAAAATAGACAAACGAGTCTGAAAAATTCATCAAATAATAATACAGAAATAACCCATTCAACCAATAACGTCAGGTGACGCAGGGTAAAGTGCTGTTTCATCTGCGTCACCTGGAGAGCCGCCACTGAAACACAATAATTAGCACGTTGACTACCAACTACAAGATAACTCGTAGTTTGCAAGTCTGCCGCTAGACACTCACTACGAGTTATCTCGTAGTTGGTCGGTCGATATTAGAACGCCAACGACCATTTTCGTAGGAAATATGTGCTACCTATATGTATAGGGCGTCTGTGGCAAGGCCATTAAAAGCCTTGATGGCGGTGGGAACTCTGGCGATGTTTCACTTTTTTCAATAACAAGACTCCTGTGGTCACCCAAAAATCTTAATTCCACATTTCGATCTTGAATAAAGTAGTTTACAGACCGTGGCGAACCCTCCGTCGCAGACAACGTGTTAACACCATAAAATGTGCAAATTATAAAACATAATAGAACTCTTGTTTCCAACAGCATATATGGATCGGTTTCGTCTTTCAGCAAGGAAAAATCAATACCCGCAAAGGCAGTTAAACAGCTGAGCTCAATCGTTATGGAATTTGAGGCCGACTGCGTGATATGACAGAATTCGTCAGTCTGCATAGAAGCTCGCAAAACTGTAGCAGTTAATAGTATATTTCCACATATTTTGTAATGCACTACTTCAGAATTTTGAATGTGTTTACACATCTGCCCTATTTCTGTAATAGCATAGTCAAATTAAATATATTGGAAAAACAAGAAATTCTTCACTTTGCAGGTTTCAGCAAAAAAGTACACCTCGTACAATCATGAATGTAAGAAGTAGAAATTATATATGCGTTTTGGTTTAAAATGGAATTTTTTTGGCCCGAAAAGGCTTTATTTTTCTTTTATTTAATGGAAGCTAATGATATTGGTATATGCCCAAAACATTCGAAAATAAAAATAAAAATTAATAGATGTTTATTATTTACAAGAAAACTGCCGAAAATCTCAAAATTTAACATATTTGTTAAAGCATTAAAATGTTAATTTTTGGCTTGGAAATTTGCCGTTTTGTTTTAACGGCAAATATAGAGATGTGCATAAAATATCCGAAAATTAAAAGCTTCTTTTTTATTAGTGCATAAGCCGGCGGTCGCGTATTTTTAATTGATTTGTTTAAGAAATTGCAGTAAAAAATAATGACCGCTAGATGCGGTCGCCGCAGCTAGTAAACAGCACTTAAAGGAAAATATAGTATACAGGGGTTGGACAAAATAATGCGAACACCAACAAAATATCACGATTTTATTATTAATAAGAGGTAGGGGTTCCCCTTTGTACGTAATAAAGCTGAAATACGTCGAGGGATACCCGTATATAAATTTCAAATAACATGAATGTCGATATTGTACCACTCTTCAATTAATAGAGGCTAATTCCTTGACAGACGCAGGTGGCGGAAATTTACTCCTAAGTTACTTTTTTTCAAGAATACCCTCCCCCCCCCCCAACACACACACACACAGGTTCAACAATATTTAAATCTGGAGACTGGAGTGGCCAAATGCTGTACTTCACTATCATGCTCCTCGAACCAAGACCAGACGCATGCAACAGCGTGGATGGGAGCATTGTCATCCTGGAAAATTGCATCATCTTTTGGGAACAAAGACTGGACTATGGGATGAAGCTCATCCTTTAGAATCCGCAGATAGTTATTATCTGTAACGTTACCTTCGAAAACAACGAATGGTCCTAATGATTCTCAAGATATTGCTCCAAAAAATATTACAAGAACATCTTCCGAGGGTGACATTTCCCCCATAAAATTATTTCTTACATTAAAAATAGTATGGCTTTTTACTGATCATTTTCAATCAGCTCTATACATACTTGCCACAGGCTTGTCACAGGCACCCTATACGTATAGTTAGCACATATTTTCTACGAAAATGGTCGTAGTTGGTATTATAATATCGACCGACCAACTATCAGATAACTCGTAGTGGGTGTCTAGCGGCAGATTGCCAACTACGAGTTATATCGTAGTTGGTAGTCAACGTGCTAATTATTGTGTTTAATTACATATCGTTCAATATATTTTAATGTGTTTTTTATGATTAAAAGTCAACATTTTTAATTATTTTTTATATTTAACGATTTTTGCGGGCCATTTCGCAAAAATAGTCCGTTCCTTTTTCCTGAATCGTACTAGAATAACCTACAAATAATTTATGTACCAAATTTTGTTAAATTTGGTATATAAATCACTTGTAGGTCATTGAAATATTATACACCAAATTTTGTTAAATTTGTTCCACTAGCTTTTAGCTAGAGTGAATAAAGGCATTTTCTGCCGGTCATTTCGCAAAGAAGGCAGATTCTTTTATTACGAATCGTACTATAATCTAATGAACATCAGGATTTCCCACAAAAAACATACCTACCAAATTTTATGAAATTCGGTCCATTAGTTTTTCAATTAGAGTGGATGTAATATTCTCACAGACACACAGAAACATACACAGATACACTCTTACACACACAGACGTCTTCCTAAAAATAGTTTTTTCGTGTTCTAGAAATCCCAAAACGTGTAGATCCGTCGAAAATTCGAGTTCCGATCTTCGACACGATACCAATACTTTGAATACATATACACACACACACACATATATTATCTGCGTATCTGTGTATTATCTGTGTATCTAAGTTCCGTGCCTACGCAATTACAATAGTTTTGATTTTAAATGATCCCTAAACTTTTATTATTTCTTCAACGAAGCCTAAGTTTAACTTATGCAGAATGCAAATATCTGAAGCGATTATAAGGTGAGTTACATAAGAATTGCTGATTTTTTTTCACACAAAATTATTTAGCTCTGGAGTCTGGAATACAAGTTATATGAATGAAATTTTCATTGACTTTGCATAGAGAATCAGATGATTTATATTTCAATACAGTTTTAAATATTTAAGTATAATAAATTACTGTAGTACTGCGATAATGTAAAAGATATCACCACTGAATGTATCGCATTTTAGAGATTTTTAAATGAAATTGCATTTCAGATGGAAAGTGTTTCATAACCAAAGCTTATGCATGATTGATATTTCTTGTTTTTATATGATTTAAATAATTTTTCCATGTGTTAAAAAATATTTAAAGAACATCGGTTCAGAAAAGTTTTTAGTTCACTTACCTGAGCAGTTTGGACATAGAAGGTCTGCTTCTTGGTCAGAGGAACTCCCGGGAGTGGTTTTTCGGTCAAGTGACCTCTCAAGTGGGTCTTCAATCCCTGCAGAAGTATGAAAGCATTAAATCGATGGTTCTCAAAGTATTTATGACTTTAAACTAATTATTTAGAGTCACTGATATTTTTCATATATTACACTAGCAGCGATTACCCGACGTAGCTCGGGATTTACGATGCAAAACACTGATAAAAATTACACCGGAAAATATAGGGCCGTGAATCTTATACATTGTGTTTTCACTGTGAAAGAAGTAAATTCATTGCATTATGTAAGAAAAAGAATCTTTGCATTATGTAAGGAAAAAAATCATTGCATTATGTAAGAAAAAAATCATTGCATTATATAAGTCATAGCTGCTTCCGCGGCGTAAGCCTATGAAAAATAAACTATGATGGTTTCCATTTAAATTCATATTTCAAACCTGCGATTTTCAAAAGTGACTAACTAATACGTTCAATAAACTCCCACAAAACTCCCACAAAGATTTAATTGACTTTCACGTTTTAAACCAACGATTTCCAACCTTCTTCGTTGGGAATCATGGAGTTAGAGAGTAGAACTCCTAGGAAAAAGTTTCGTTTTCCATTAATATCCAACCCCTAGTCTAAAAAACTCGAAACTGGGACTACATTTATGGGGGGCTATTTTAAAACTACCCACAAAATTTCATTAAATTCGGTGCAGCTATTCTCCCATGATGATGAGACAAACGAAAGTTTCGTTTCTCACTAATATTGCGACAACCTCTGGTGTTAAAAACTCGAAACATGGACTAAATTTTAAATGGGGCTATTTCAAGACTACCCACTAAATTTCATCAAATTCGGTTCAGCCATTCTCCCGTGATGTTGGATCATACATACATACATACATACATACATACATACTTTTCTTCTTTATATATATAGATAGATAGTTAACTGTTCACTCAATAAAACACACATTCACGAAATACATGGGACACTAAGTTACCTACAGCGAAATTTGTATGTGGAAACTACTTGCGATATGTTTTAGGTAGTCGCTGAATATCGAGGGTAGTGAAGCAAAATGTACAGTGAAATATGCGCTAAATATTGTTCCATCTATTTAAAAAACTACAGTCCATCAAAATTCCCAAAGAATGTGCTATCATGTTCAACAATTTTCAAAATAGATCTCTGGTACAGTGAAATGTCGCCAAACGGACACGACTTAAAAAAGACATTTTTTCTTTTCCATTGAGTTAACGAAGAATTTTGGTATAACTCATTATCACGATACTGGATTTTCAAAAGGATTCTCTTCTGCTGAAGGAAAGTGCATATCTATAGGAAAGTGTAGTCAAATGAACGCACTTGCAAGTGTTCCTAGTTAAGAAATATGGAACTTGAGAAAATTAACTTTAAAAACAACAGGGGCAAGTAAAAAAAGTCCAATTATAAAATGATAAAACGGTGGTTAACTAACATTTTGATCACTGTGTAAGTAGACTACTTGGCAGATCAGTATTTTGGACTCATTCACCGTTACATTACTTCAAAACAACGCTCTTTCATTTTATAATTCGATTTTTTTTAGCTATCTCTGTTGGTTTCTGCGTTTGTTTTCTTAAGTTCCGTATTTCACCAATAAGCACGCCAAAATCACGTTCAATCGATTGAGCATACTCCCTTTCCTATATAAGTACATGTTACTTTCGTGACTCTACGATAAGGGATTTAAAAGTTATAGGAGGTATACGAACTTTCTGAAGAACCCTGGATATAAATGTCTATGATACAGTACAGAATACATGTACGGTAAATGTCTACGGTACCTAGCGGAACAGGATTTTCGATTTAATTCCTTGGGGGTAGAGAAAATGAGGTTTTTAAAAATGTCTTCCCTCCCTTCAAGACCCTCCAGAAGCCCCCTCTTTCGACCTAGAAAGCTGAATCTTTTCGCAATTATATTATCGACAGTACAGAAATTAATGGAGTCAGATTTTCGATTTCCTTCCCGGGAGCCGAAAAAATAGGAAATGGTGCTTTGAACAGTTTTTCTGACCATCTAAAAGTCCCCTAGCAACCCAGAAGGCTGAATCTTCGCACACTTATCGTATCGGCCATCAAACAGAATAGTCGTACTCTCGACTCCCCTACCCATCCGGGATGGAGATTATGAGGTTTCTTTTTTAATGTCTTTTCAAACCTACAAGCAGTCCTTTGTGGCGTAGAAGGCTGAATCTTTGCGCACTTATAGTAACGACTACTGGACCGTACCTAAGAGTCAGATTTTCGATTTTTATCCCGGAGGAAACAACTGACGAAACAATATGGGGGGGGGGGGGGAGTAAAATCTCTCCGAAACCTGACGAAGTCTCCACCGAGGACATAAAATGCTGAGATTCGTCCACGGGAGAGAATCTATAATTGGGCTAATTTTCAATTGAGGCATCTATTTCCGGAGCTAAGCACTATACATTGTTCAACAAAATAAGAAGTATTAAAAATTGGCAGCATTATTTTTATACTGCTAGTTTCCCTGCCCTTGACAGGTTTTATTACATAGTGTTAACAATAATTGAAGCTAGGGAACGAAGTGACTAAACTTTCTACTTTTGAGTTGAACGCGATTTTCTTTATGTGACGACAATCTCAAAAACTTGATTGATTTATTTTTAATTTGCATATGTGATGTTAAAGTTTTACAGGTCGAGTTAGTTGCCGAACGCAGTGGGATAAAAATTGCGCGTTTAGTCTTTTACTAATATACACTGTCCAATGATAGCTCCTTTAAAACTAAACCAGTTTTTCTTTTAAATTTAGATATGTGTTGTAAATTGCTGTATCTATAAAATCAAGTTCGTTGCTAGACATGGTCGGATAAAAAGTGCGTGTGCAATCCGTTAATACATTAACCAATTATAACTGGTCTAAAAATTAAAAAAAAAATTCTATTTTTGTTATCTATCTGTTATGTCCGACGATATCTCGTTTTAACACATACAAACGATAAAGTCGCCAAGTTAGCGATATGTTTCCAAATGTATCGCCTGGGTTATCTGACCCGGAATTTCCCGTAATAACAATTGGTAACTGAAAATGTTGGACATATAGGACAGTGAAAGATATAGTAGGTATTTTTAACAATATTTAAATTGATCTTAATTTATGAATAATTATTTACTGCTGAAAAGTACCTTTGCTATTTCTATTTTCTCATAGTATGTTATTTAGAGAGAGTATTGTTTATTAATCTATTAGTATAGATTATAGAGCAAATATTGCTTTCACTGAAAGTAAAATTTCGAATTCGAGATTTTGATGCTAAATATGTTTTATGACCTCCTGAATACGTTTTAACTATTTTTGAAGTAATGTCCGTCCGTCTGTCTGTAGTCCATTTCTTGTGTGCACAATAACTGCCACAAATATTAATTGATTTTCACGAAACTTCATATCCGGCTTTGTTATCGAAAAATTTAGAACTAGATTGATTTTTTTTTTAATTCGAACGAAAGCATCGAAATTTATTCGAGATTATATATTTTTTAGAATAAAATTTCACATAATCGGGAATAAAAGGGGTTATTTATAACTCAATGATCAAGGGATTATTTATAACAAGGGGTTATTTATAACTCAATGATACTTTCAATTATTGTTGTGAAAAATATAGCAGCAATACAATTTTTGTGTTTGTGACGCCATTAGTCTCCCCGGGGGTAAGTTACCCCCTCCCCTCGGGGAGTACATTATCAAGTATAGTATCAATAGAAATACCTTCAAAGTGAAGGGTAACACGCTATAATTGTAATCATTTTGGCAAACGATACCGAATTTTCAAAACTTCTCTTGTAAAATTTGGAGAGGAAAAAAAAACCCCACAAGCTACCAGAAGAATTCTAGTATGAGAAAGTCGAGTGGAATCACACTTCTGCTAATTTACTACAAAAGTACGGATATTCCAATATATTTAATGTCTGGTATAAAAAATGCAAACAGCTTGATAGAGTGAGAAAACTGTACGAAATCCCAATACTCACTTCATAAGGAATGATAAAAGACCCCAAATCCGAGATGATATTATTTAAGCCTTCTGTACTGTTGATCTGAAATAAAATATTTATATTAGAAGAAAGATCAATCATGCATAAAGCATTGATTATGAAACACTTTCCAACTACAATGCAATTTTATTTAAACATCTCTAAAATGCGATACATTCAGCGGTAATATTTTTAAAATTATCACAATACTACAATAATTTATTATATTGGAAAACTTTATTGAAAAAAAATGAACTTTATTCAAATGACGTCATTGAAATATAAATTGCCTGGCTCTATAAAAAAGCAGTAAAAATTTAAATTTAAATCTTATTTAAATTGTGTTCGATTAAAAAATTTCATATTTTAACATTGTTTTCATTTTAAAGAACTATCTGTAAGCTATATCAGAAATTTTGGTATTTAAAGCAGTTTTAAAGCTAAAAATACGACGAACTTGCTCAGAATAAATATAATTTTGGAAAAAACTAACATAAGACTATCTTCGGTTCAATTTTTTAGTTTAAAACCTATTTTATTTTTATTTTTAAGGCACTTTTTTCAATTTCTACGATTTCAGTTTTAAGGGCGTTTAAAAGAAACATTTAAGTCATCCAAAATTCGGACTTCATTTATAAAGAAAGTTGTTTGTATTCAAATACATACCTCTGGGTTTATACCGCGCAATAATCGTTCGGTTTGATGCCCAATGCAAGAGATAAAGTTGTCATATCTCCGTTCCATGGATGTTGGCCACAAAATCTTTTCAAATCTCCGACCTTCAGCCTCATAAAAGCATCCTACAAAAGTTAAACATTCAAGAGAATTAAAATGATGCTTAAAACTATAAATATAGGATTGATGACTCCAATGTCGTTGATTTCAAAAAATAAGATTTTTTGAAGCATTAAAAATTTGCACTTTTCGACATAATAAATGCCACACTTCGTGTCATTTTCAATGCCGATCAGCAACTATCAAGAAGGGTAAATGTCAAGAAGGGTAAATGTCGTAATGTGAAAAATATATATGATGCCCTATGAAAGATGCCATTCGTTTTTAAATAAAAAATTACTTATAAAGTATCTAATTTTGTATCATTTTTAAACGTAATTATATCTTGCAAAACGTTTTTTAGATTTTCGCAAATAATAATAATATTAATAATAATAAATACAATTTTACGGATATTTCTCTAGGCCGTTTACAGAGAAAAGTAATAGGCCTCTGACATTTCTCGATTGAAATGATCGTATCAAATGATTTGCTCAATTTGTTCAAGAGCAATATCGTGCTAACGGACTTCGCAGATATCATTGAGAAACGATGGAATTCGTATTAAAAGATGCCTCATAGGAGTAAATGCATTAAACATCAAACTACATCATTAAACAAAACTATATCAGTAATCTAATCCCAAATAAAAAAATCTGATGGGGGCAACAAACACATGACTTTCCTTATATAATGCAATGAATTTACTACTTCTACAGTTAAAAAAAATGTTATTCTTATAGTAGATACTTATATTCTTTCCAAGATATTGAATTTTCTTCAATTAGTCGTCATTTTCATTGTTTTAGCGTCATTTTTATCCATTTGGCGAGATTTTCGTTAATTTGGCAACATTTAAAAATGTCGCCAAGTTGGCGACATTTCGCTAAATTCGTCGCCAAAATCTCTTCAAGTGTTACGGACGGAGAAATAAGTTATTCTTACAGCGAATAAATGACTATTTCCATTTAAATACAAAACTATTACTCAAAGTATCTTTTCTCGTGAATGGAACAAGTTAGATCCACGAGAATGATGTCACCCAATCGACCGCATGGTATTACATATGAAAGTGAACATGTCTCTCAATAGGACATTTTTTTTTTTACAGTAAAACTTCGATTAACCGTCACTCGTTTAACCGTCAGTTTCTGTTTTCCGTCATGGTATTACGATATTACTGATTATCCGTCATGGTATAACGATATTATATTTATGGTATTACGATAAATTTCTGTACATTACTACTCTTATATTGAAGTTTATATTGATCGTTTTGTAAAATTAAATACAATATGTATGTATTGTTCACTTTTAAAGGATTTTATTTTCATTTTCGTCCCAAGCCCGCAGTGAAATCACATTAGTGTACATATGTATTAAGAGATTTCTGTTATCCGTCTATTCGGTTATCCGTCATAGCCCTAGTCCCGACGGAGACGGTCAATCGAAGTTTTACTGTATATGACTTTTTGATAATTTTTTTGAAAAATGTGCAATATCTCGAGAACGGTTCATGTTAGCGTTCTAAAACTTATGCCAATCGTTTTCTAATGAAAAATTACATAAGAAATGTCTATTTGCGTAACTTTATTAGTGGTTTTGATTTTTTGACAATTTTTTCAAAATTTCACTCGAAAATTTAGGGAGGTTCTGAACATTCGATTGCATATAAAAACAATAGGCTTCCAGTGTTTACGGATTGTGATTTTTGTACCAAATTTCGTTCGAATCGCTCCATTCGTTCGTCAGTTATCGTCTCCACAGACTCACTGACACACAGACGCACATACTTTCACACACACACAGACATCACTTCAAAAATGTTTGATTCGTGATCAGGCATGTTTGAAACGTGCTCTCCCGTCGAAAACTCGAATTCGAATTTTCGACCCCGTCACAAAACTTTCCTTATACATTATGTATATAAGGAAAGTAATAATGGTGGAGCTGTATGGAATTGATATAAAATGATGACAATTGATATAATTCAGTTTATTATTATATATCTATCGATATGATTAGAAATTAAAACATGCTTCACAGATGTTTGTAACTTCCGTTATTATGCTTGTCCTCACATTCTCGGGACCTACTACCATCTGCATTTCTATGGCTTAATAACCGTGTTTTTACAGATGGCATTAGACCCTATCTATCAGTTTGAGGATCCAAAATCGTTTTTAAGCATTAGTGAAAAAAGTCTAACGGCTAGAGCAGATCGAATTTTAGGTATAACCACATTCATTGTACTAAACACCTTTTCATAGTTTGCTGTGCCAACAGATAAATATTCTATAGCTATTCAATGCCAGTGATTCCATTGAGTTGGATCCAATGAAATTGCGAAATCCATTCTACACGTGTGACGATAACGGGATATTAAACCTCGTACAAAGTTTATGTAGTACTTCCTTTTCTACTTTTGGCCATTCAATATTTCTTGGCCATTTGTTAGAATCAATCCCATCCATTAGTTCCACATACTCTTTGTTGATATATAAAAGATGGGCCAAATTTTACGAGGTGGTAGTACACACCAAATCAAGCATTTTTCGTCATAGTTTACCGGGTCGGCAATGAAACGTTTAAAGGCCTTACAGGCGGTGTATTAGGCGAGGCGGTCCCATACCTTGGCCCCACAATCGCCTGATCTGTCTTGTCTCGACAGATCGGGAGATGCAAAATTAAAAAAATCTGATGTGGGCAGCACATGACTTTCCTTATATAATGCAATGAATTTACTACTTTTACAGTTAAAAAAAAATTTTATTCTTATAGTAGATACTTATATTCTTTCCAAGATATTGAATTTTCTTCAATTAGTCGTCATTTTCATTGATTTAGCGTCATTTTTATCCATTTGGCGAGATTTTTGTTAATTTAGCAACAATTAAAAATGTCGCCAAGTTGGCGACATTCCGCCAAAGTCGTCGTCAAAATCTCGCCAAGCGTTATGGGCGGAGAAATAAGTTATTCTTACAGCAGATAAATGAGTATTGGCGTTCAAATATAAAAGTATTACTCAAAGTATCTTTTTTCATGAATGGAACGAGTTAGATCCACGAGAATGATGTCACCGAATTTACGGCATGGTATTACATATGAAAAGTGAACATGTTTCTCAATAGGAAATATTTTTTTTTTATTTTATATAACTTTTTGATAAATTTATTTGAAAAATGTGCAATACTTCGTGAACGGTTCATGATAGCATTCTAAAATTTATGTCAATCGTTTTCTAAGGAAAAATTACTTCAGAAATGTCTATTTGTGTAACTTTATTAAAGGTTTTGATTTTTTGATGATTTTTTAAAAATTTCACTCGAAAATTTAGGGGGTTCTGAACTTTCGATTGCGTATAAAAACAATAGGCTTCCAGTGTTTACAGATTGTGATTTTTGTACCAAATTTCGTTCGAATCGGTCCATTCGTTCGTCAGTTATCGTCTCCACAGACTCATTGGCACACACACACACACACACACACACACACAGACATCACTTCAAAAGTGCTTAATTCGTGATCAGGGATGCTTGAAACGTGCTCTCCCGTCGAAAACTCGAATTCGAATTTTCGACCCCGTCACAATACTTTCCTTATACATTATGTATATAAGGAAATTAAAAAAATTATCCTTTTACGACCAAAATTCACCGAGTTATGAAGCATTAAACTTTATGACTTAAGTCGCTTTTCCGCGCATAAAAATGTCCCGTTTCAGGCAACCTTTGGGACAATATAAATATTGAAATTTCCTTATGTCATTTAACAAATAATTATAACTTTAATATTGTTTAGTGTAATGTACATTACTGCAAAAAATAATGAAATTGCTAAGAAATATTTGTCTCTCAAATTATTTTGTGTATAACCCTCATTTCTCAGCACAAAAAGTGCTTCAACTTTAAGCAGCTATAAGTCGGTTAATTTTGGTCGTAAAAGGATGATTTTTTTTTTTCTTGCATGAAATTGAATGATGATGACTTTCCTAAATATAACTGGTAGGACCAGGGAACCGTTTAAAAATTTATATTTCGTATTTCCCTCAGAAATGCATTTATTGATTTAAACTGTTTCTAAGATAACAGATTTTAAAATTTAAAACATTTTTGCAATTGGACGTATATCTCTGTGACTAACGGTTGAGGAAATAGCCATTGGTCACCGATAGCACTGGACACCCTGTATATACCAGAGATTGATCATATATATATATATATATATATATATATATATATATAAATTTAAACATTTTATACTTGTTTTATCGGGAAATAGACTATTCATGAAAATAATTTTAATAGTTTGAATTATGTTCTTTCGAAAATAATAAGATTTTGTCCAAGCAAATATTGTTTCACTTTGTTAACTTTCACTTGAAATATCTTCTAAACTATAAAAAATCTGATGTGGGCAGCACATGACTTTCCTTGTATAATGCAATGAATTTACTACTTTTACAGTAAAAATAAAATACGTTACTCTTGTAGTAGATACTTATATTATTTCCAAGATATTGAATTTTCGTCAATGAGTCGTCATTTTCATTCATTTTTATCCATTTGGCGAGATTTTTGTTAATTTGGCAACATTTAAAAAACTCGCCAAGTTGGCGACATTCCGCTAAATTCGTCGTCAAAATCTAGCCAAGTGTTATGGACGGAGAAATAAGTTATTCTTACAGCAGATAAATGAGTATTGGCGTTCAAATATAAAAGTTATTCTTATAACAGTTAAATGATTATTGAAATACAAAAGTATTACTTAAAGTATCTTTTTTCATGAATGGAACGAGCTAGATCCACGAGAACAATGTTCCCAAATTCATCATGGTGTTACATATGAAAATGAACATATTTCTCAACAGTTAATATATTTTTTTTAATTTATGGGATTTTTTGATAAATTTATTTGAAAAATGTGCAGTACTTCGTTAACGGTTCATGATAGCATTCTAAAATTTATGTCAATCGTTTTCTAAGGAAAAATTACTTCAGAAATGTCTATTTGTGTAACTTTATTAAAGGTTTTGATTTTTTGATGATTTTTTAAAAATTTCACTCGAAAATTTAGGGGGTTCTGAACATTCGATTGCGCATAAAAACAATAGGCTTCCAGTATTCACGGATTGTAATTTTTGTACCAAATTTCGTTTGAATCGGTCCATTCGTTCATCAGTTATCATCTCCACAGGCTCACTGACACAGACACACAGACATCACCTCAAAAATGTTCGATTCGTGATCAGGGATGCTTGAAACATGCTCTCCCGTCGAAAACTCGAATTCGAATTTCCGATCCCGTCACAATACTTACATTATACTATGTATATAAGGAAAGTACAAAAATAGATATAAAGAGTCAGCAACAAAAAAATTTTAATTAAAAATTATGTTTCTAGATAAATAATTATTTTTTACGCAGAACTCTTATAGTTTTCGAGGAATCGTTTTGTCAAGTTGAAGAAAATTGAAAATTTTCCATTTTTAAAGTTCGCAAAGCTTTTCAAAAACTATAAAAATGCTAGTTATGAACTGTAAGAGAGTAATTTGTAGCTCCTTAAAAACTTTGCAAGGATATGTACTTACTTCCCTTAGATATATAGTAATATATAGGGACAGTATTGTGACTGATCGAACATTCGAATTCGAGTTTTTTAATTCAATAAGTTTCCAGTATCGGAAGAGCATATTTCAAGCATTCCTGAGCATGAATGAACTTTTTTTGAGGTGATGTCGGTGTGTATGGTGTGCGTGTGTGTGGGTGCCATATCTCATGAGCGAAAGGAGCATTTTGAACGTAATTTGGTACGATTATTACGAGATCCGGGAATACTGGAAACTTATTGACTTAAAAAACGATCAAACGTTCGGAAGACCCCCCTCTAATTTTTAAATAAATTTAAAATTCATTATTAAAATTCATTAATTAGTAAAATTGTCTCTTTTAAAATCGCTATGAAGAGAGTTATTTCGCTGGGGACAGGAATGTCTAGCACTAACTTTTCAACGCTCTAACTTCGTAATTGACCTTCATCTGCTATCTCTAACAGGAAGAGACTGTCACCGCAGCTTCCGTGAAAAAGGGATCAGGCCCATTAAAGTTGGCTTTTCATGCAACGCCGCTGATATTTCCTATGCAAATTCGTAAAAAAAAAATATGATGTGGTTAACACACGACTTTCTTTATATAATGCAATGAATTCATTACTTTTACAGTAAAAAAAATTAGGTTATTCTTATAGTAGATACTGATATCCTTTCCAAGATATTGAATTTTGGTCAATTAGTCGTCATTTTCATTGATTTAGCGCCATTTTAATCCATTTGGTGAGATTTTCGTTAATTTGGCAACATTTAAAAAAGTCGCCAAGTTGGCGACATTCCGCCAAATTCGCCGCCAAATCTCGCCAAACGTTACGGACGGAGAAATAAGTTATTCTTATTGTAGATAAATGACTATTGACGTTCAAATACAAAAGTATTACTCAAAGTATCTTTTCTCATGAATGGAACGAGCTAGATCCACGAGAATGATATCACCCAATTTATCGCATGATGTTATATATGAAAAGTGAACATATTTCTCAACAGTTAGTATATCTTTTAATTTATGGGATGTTTTGATAAATTTATTTGAAAAATGTGCAATATTTCAAGAACGGTTCATACTAGCGTTTTAAAGTTTATATCAATCGTTTTCTAAGGAAAAAATTACATAAGAAATGTCTATTTGCTTAACTTTATTAAAGGTTTTGATTTTTTGATGATTTTTTTTTCAAAATTTCACTCGAAAATTTAGGGAGATTCTGAACATTCGATTGTTTTTAAAAATAATTGGCTTCCAGTAATCATGGATTGTAATTTTTTTATCCGAATTTAATTCGAATCGACCCATTCGTTCGTGAGATATCGTCTCCACAGACTCACTGACACACACACACACAGACATTACCTCAAAAATGTTCGACTCGTGATCAGGGATACTTGAAACGTGCTCTCCCGTCGAAAACTCGAATTCGAATCGGCCACAATACTTTTCTAATACATTATACTATGCATATAAGGAAAGTAATATATACTATATACGATAACCCTAATACTTCTCGAGCTATCGGTCTGCGCTATGACTTGATTTGAGATTCTGTATGTAATTTAATATTAACTTTGTATGAGACAGACTCCATTGCTTATGTGATTTAACGTTTGTCAAATTGTAATTTGATGAACTGCATACTAACAGAAATTTTTTCTTACCTGTGGCATCAAAAGCTCGACTCATTTCCCGTGCTAAGAAGGACGAGAAGCCGTATTTCAAGTAACTGAAAAGAGAAATGAAACATTTTTATATATACAAGGTAGGATCAAAAAGTTTGGAGACTGTGCTGATATCTCCAACCCTGATTGGAGGACAGGGGAACTATTTTACCGTGGCGAAGAGGCACATGTGACGCGAGATATGAATAGGAAGAAGCAGGTGTTTTTCCAAACAACCTGAGGCACATTCAGAATTCGAGACGCATAGGTGTGGGATCGACCGGATTCCAGCATTCCAATAATTCGTCCCTTCAAACACATGTCCAGTTGGCATCTTTGTGACATCTTTCGTTCTTTTTTATTGCTAACAATGCTCCGTACCACAGCAATTGCGAAATTCTGCCTCAATTGACCATGCCGCTCGAGGCCGTTTTATAGGCTCCATTTCGCCAGCCCCCCCACCTCGGAATTTCAAAATTTCAATGATGCCATTCGTTTGTACTACGTTTGTACCGGATTGTACCGTCAAAATTTTCGTTTGTACCACTTCCGGAACGGGGTTATTCCCATTTCAAAGTGGGGGGGCTGGCGAAACGGCAGCCCCCCCACCTCGGAATTTCAAAATTTCAATGATGCCATTCGTTTGTACTACGTTTGTACCGGATTGTACCGTCAAAATTTTCGTTTGTACCACTTCCGGAACGGGGTTATTCTCATTTCAAAGTGGGGGGGCTGGCGAAACGGCAGCCCCCCCACCTCGGAATTTCAAAATTTCGTCGATACCATTCGTTTGTACTACGTTTGTACCGGTTTGTACCGTAAAAATTTTCGTTTGTACCACTTCCGGTACGGCGTAATTTTAATTTTAAAATGGGTGACCTTGAGCTCCGACAAACCCAACCTCGAAATTTCAAAATTTCGTCGATGCCATTCGTTTGTATTACGTTTGTACCGGTTTGTACCGTAAAAATTTTCGTTTGTACCACTTCCGGTACGGCGTAATTTTAATTTAAAAGTGGGTGACCTTCAGCTCCAGCAACCCCCCACCTCGAAATTTCAAAATTTCGTCGATGCCGTTCGTTTGTACTACGTTTGTACCGGTTTGTACCGAAAAAATTTTCGTTTGTACCACTTCCGGTACGGCGTAATTTTTATTTAAAAATCGGTCACCTTG
This sequence comes from Amaurobius ferox, assembly GCA_951213105.1. Lineage (NCBI taxonomy): Eukaryota > Metazoa > Arthropoda > Arachnida > Araneae > Amaurobiidae > Amaurobius > Amaurobius ferox. The sequence goes on along the minus strand of OX578138.1, from coordinate 139,793,460 downwards.
AGCTTCGGCAACCCCCCCACCTCGAAATTTCAAAATTTCGTCGATGCCATTCGTTTGTACTACATTTGTACTGGTTTGTACCGTAAAAATTTTCGTTTGTACCACTTCCGGTATGGCGTAATTTCTATTTAAAAGTTGGTGACCTTGAGCTCCGGTAACCCCCCACCTCGAAATTTCAAAATTTCGTCGATGCCATTCGTTTGTATAACGTTTGTACTGGTTTGTACCGTAAAAATTTTCGCTTGTACCACTTCCGGTACGGCGTAATTTTTATTTTAAAGTCGGTCACCTTGAGTTTCGGCAAGCCCCCACCTCGAAATTTCAGAATTTAGTTGATGATTCCATTCATTTGTGGGACGTTTGTACCATATTGTACCAAAAAATGTTCGTTTGTACCACTTCCGGTACGGCGTTATTCTCATTTCAAAGTGAGGGGGGAGAAACATCAGCCCCCACCTAAGAATTTGAAAATTTCGTCAACTCCATTCGTTTGTACTACGTTTGTACCGGATTGTACTACCGTAAAAATATTCGTTTGTACCACTTCCGGTACGGTGTTGTTCTCATTTCAAAGTGGGCTTGCTTTAGAAACGGCAGCCCCGTTCACCTAGGAATTTCAAAATTTCGTCGATGCCATTGGTTTGTACTACGTTTGTACCAAATGGTACCGTAAAAATTTTCATTTGTACCACTTCCGGTATAGCGTAATTTTTATATAAATGTGGGTGTCCTTGAGCATCGGCAACCCCCCACCTCGTAATTTTAAAATTTCGTCGATGCCATTGGTTTGTACTACGTTTGTACCGGATTGTACCGCAAAAATTTTCGTGTGTACTACTTCCGGTACGGCGTAATATTCATTTCAAAGTGGGGGCTGGAAAAATGGCAGCTTTGACCTCGGAATTTTCATATTTCAGTGACGTCGTTCGCATGTACTTCATTTGCATGGAATGTACCGCTAAAATTTTCATTTATACCGTTTCCTATATATAGTTGTTCCCATTTCAAAGTGGGAGACTCCATTTCGCCCCTTCTCAGTTCCGAATTTCCAATATGCATCAAATAATTAAAGAACATGCTTTTATGACAATAAAATTTATATATGTATTAAAACATACAAATACAAATAAATATATTTTTACAAATCAGCACATTTATTCAGTACATTATTCAAATATTTTGCTTAAGCCGACGCAGTGGTCGAGTGGTCAAGGCGAGTGTTTCCACAGCAATCGCTCGACCGCCGCGTTGTGGGTTCGAGTCCCACGTAAAACATGGATGTTTGTGTTGCGGGCGTAGTGTGTTCCGCCCCCCCTCTGGTGCGCCTGGGGCAACGTCTTAGGACGGCTAAATGGTTCACGTTCTGGCCGCTGACGAAAGGCGAATGACGAAAGTCAAGTGCCTGGCCATTAATATATATATATATATATATATTTTGCTTAACATATATTTATACAAATATTCAACTCAATTTACATTTATATAAATATTTAGTTTAATTTACATTTTCACAAATATTTAACTCAATTGACATTTATATAAATATTTAGCGCAATTTGCACTTATACAAAGTAGCACTTATACATACTAATACGAATATGTAGCACATGTACATTGAAAAATTTGAAGATATATTTCGGTACTTGTGAGTATTTAAAATAGGTTTCAGGAAATAAAGTATTTAAAATATTGATTAATTAAAAAATGTTATGTACCCAACACAATTGAGTATAATATAGTTTTAAAAGTAAAGTAGGAATTAGCTATCATGGATGTGAGAATTTGGTTGCAAATCATTTTAATTGCATTCATTTAATTTTATTTATATAAAAATTAGCGAAATTATTTTGCAGAAGTACTGCTTTTACTGTCCTGCATATTAGTTTCCCTATAGAGTATAGGGAACTTATTTAACTGGGGCAAGTTTTCAACGGAAGAACACGTTTCAAGCATCCTAGAACAAGAACCGAACGTTTATGAAGTCATTTCTGTATGTGTTAGCACGTGTGAATACACGCTAATATACTGTTACGACGTATTCTCTGGAATCGTGGGTGTGCGTCCAGGATACAAGAAAGAATCCAAATTTCTGGATAACTAACACGTTTATAAGCACAACATAAACAGGAATAAGATACAGCAAATGGTTCGATAACTATCTCACAAGATTACTAAACAACTGCTAGGTACAGTAAAATAGCAATTAAATACTCAGTTAATTTCACAAAACAGCGGATGCTATCCTGAAAACAATGACTTATCTCATAATTTCAATGTAGCTCGTATCACGTCAACTGCTCTCCAATTGAGCGATGACTCTTTTTATATATTCTCAGTAGAAACTGCCAGAAGGGGCTCATATCTCGTAGAATACTCGTCATTTTAAGAAGGTTCTCGAACATTCGAAATGTCGCCAATAAAACACCAAATCTGGCAACCATAGCTCGACAGTCCTGAAATGGCATCCCTAGACCCACATCATAGGGATGGCTGCCTGTACGGTGTTTCACTTCTGGTTCTCAAAAGTGCTTCCACTGAAGGCTTCATGATTGGGACAGTACATAGTGTATGTGTGTGCCTGTGAGTCGGCGGAGGTGTTATCTCACACGCGAATGAAGAGTTTTGAATATAATTTGGTACGATTATTGACCTCAGTGTATACTGGATTCCAATTGATTTTAAATGTAATCGAAAGTTTGGAAGACCCCCCCGCCTCCCCCATATTTTGAACGAAAGCTTGAAAAAATCATTAACCAGAACTTTCAATAATGATAAAAAAAAAAAATCATTTCAGACGTAATTGATAGACAAATGATAGAAACTTTAGAATGTTAGAATGAACCATTCTCGAGATACTACACAAGTTTCGAATAAATTTTTGAAAAAATTATTAAAGCAAATTAAGAATCTGAATGCTGTTAAATGTTTAATTATTTCATACATAATATCCACTTAGAAAACGATTGACATACCACATACGACATTTCGAGATATTGCACATTTTTCATGTAAATTTATTCAAAACATAATGTTAAATTAAACAAGAAAGATCAATCATGCATAAGCATTGATTATGAAACACTTTCCAACTGAAATGTAATTTCATTTAAAAATTTCTGAAATGTGATACATTTAGTGGTGATATCTTTTACATTATCACAGTACTACAGTAATTTATTATACTTTTATGTATTTCATTTTTAATGTATTTCATTTTTTCAACCCGGGTTCAATGCAAAACTAATTGGGTGATATTATTCATTTATATTCCCATAGGTCCCACAGACCGTCTGAACAACATACTAAAATTTCATTTTGATAAAGTCATTTTTACTGCAGTTATCGTGCGAACGAACAGACAGAAGGAACAAAGTCATAAACACTTTTCAACTATGCTATAAAGTGTTAATAAGGAAGAATTTCAAAATGTACATTATATAACAAAATTATACAACAAAAATAATAATGGGAATAAATAATATACTATAATTTATGACATAAAAGTCCTATAAAGTTCTTCTGAACAATATTGCCATATACTCTAAATACATAATAATACAAGAAAGATCAATCATGCATAAGCATTGATTATGAAACACTTTCCAACTGAAATGCAATTTCATTTAAAAATCTCTAAAATGTGATACATTCAGTGGTGATATCCTTTACATTATACAGTACATTACACAGTACTACAGTAATTTATTACACTTAAATATTTAAAACTGTATCGAAATATAAATCATCTGATTCTTTATGCAAAATCAATGAATATTTCATTCATATAACTTGTATTCCAGACTCCAGAGCTAAATAATTTTGTGTGAAAAAAATTCAGCAATTCTTATGTAATTCATCTTACAATCGCTTGAGATATTTGCATTCTGCATATGTTAAAATTAGGCTTCGTTGAAGAAATAATAAAATTTTAGGGATCATTTAAAATCACAACTATTGTAATTGCATAGGCACGGAATTTAGGTACACAGATAATACACAGATAATATATGTGTGTATGTGTATGTACTCAAAGTATTGGAATCGTGCCGAAGATCGGAACTCGAATTTTCAAAGGATCTACACGTTTTGGGACTTCTAGAACACGAAAAAACTATTTTTAGGAAGACGTCTGTGTGTGTAAGGTTGTATCTGTGTATGTTTCTGTGTGTCTGTGTGGATATTACATCCACTCTAATTGAAAAACTAATAGACCGATTTTCATACAATTTGGTAGGTATGTTTTTTGTGGGAAATCCTGATGTTCATTAGATTATAGTACGATTCGTAATAAAAGAATCTGCCTTCTTTGCGAAATGGCCGCAGAAATTGCCTTTATCCACTCTAGCTAAAAACTAATGGAAAAAATTTAACAAAATTTGGTGCATAATATTTCAATAACCTACAAGTGATTTATATACCAAATTTAACAAAATTTTGTATATAAATCATTTGTAGGTTATTCTACTACGATTCGGGAAAAAGGAACTGGCTAATTTTGCGAAATGGCCCGCAAAAATCGTTATATATAAAAATATAAGACTACGTGTGTTCAATTATATCAATTAAATTCCTATTTTATACGTGATTTTTGACAACAAAAAGAATAAGACTAACCCCATTACTCTAGGACTAGCCGTTCCTGAGATATTCTAGTTTTTTCGCGTTTTCGCTACGCCACCTTTGACAATAAGTCCAGCTATCAAATGAGAACCAAATTTAAGTTTAACGTGTAAATTCAATGTCATTTAAAATACTTATGGTTGTTATTTTATGCAGATAAACTCAAATTATTATTGAATAAATAAAGAGAACGAATATGAGTCTGCAGGGAAAGACATGGGCTGTCCACATCAGAATTTTTAACAATATTACAACAATGATTTATAGAAGTGAACGGGGATTATTTTCAGGCCATTTCGAAAAAAATGTATGATCTATATTTAAAGATCCATTAAATTTTTGTCGAATAAAATGTTCAACAAATTTAAGCTGTGTACCAAATTTTAACTCTCTAGGACGTATGAAAGTGCATTAAAAATGCCATCCAATAAGTATATCATGAAGAGTTATATAAAATTTAAAAAAAATGAAAAATTGTTATCTACAAAATTTATTTTAAAATGTGAAGCCTCTCCCATATGCACTACGTTTAAACAAATGGAAAGATATTTATTATATAATATATCTCTCTTTTCTTTCTGAAAGATATCCCAAAGTCAGAATTTAATTGAATTTGTTTTTTTCCCTATATTAAATAATTTTTAATTAAAAAACTACTTAACATATTTTACTGAATTTTTTTTATATATTCTATGGGATAATGTGAATATTTCCTAAAAATTTCGAAGCAATTCGTGAATTTTAAATTTACTTAAAAAATGTTTGAAAAATTAGGTCCCATAGGGTTCAATGTATTTCATTTTTTCAACCCGGGTTCAATAAAAAACTAATTGGGTGATATTATTTATTTATATTCCCATAGGGCCTACAGACCGTCTGAACAACATACTAAAATTTCATTTTGATAAAGTCATTTTTACGGCAGTTATCGTGCTAACGGACAGACAGACAGACAGACAGACAGACAGAATGAACAAAGTCATAAACACTTTTCAACTTTCTTGTAAAGTGTTAAAAAAAGGGAAGAAAGTATCGCCACATATAACACTTAGTAACAGTGTAGTAACACCTTCCACATACAATATTATGCAACATTATTCATATAAATCTAGATCATTCCATTCACTGGAAAAAATACATTTTGACAGTGATAGTAATTTGACGCCTATGAATTCGCCAATAGTAATTTATTTCATGTAATTGATATTAAACAAATGTTGATGTCATTTCATGACATTGTAATTAAGTAAACGTGAATATGAGAAGGTCATTCGTTTGGACTAGTAATTTGCCCAAAGCACCTAATTTCAATTGACGTCGTATTATTTTAATGCCAAAAACATTGTTCTGTGGACCTTGTACACCATTGTTTCGCCGTGAAAGAAGTAGAATCATTGCATTATGTAGGAAAAGTCATGTTCTGCCCACATCAGATTTTTTAATCCATTCTGAGCCAGCTGATAATTAATTTGCACAAGCAGCTTGCTAGACAATTCTATGAAACCAAACATTGCAAATTTTCTTATTATTAGGCCAATTAGCAATTGCACACCAGGGTATCACCGAAAAAAGTTTAAATATGAATTGCAATTACTGCTTACAGAAAATCCGCCAAGAAAGAAGGAAGGCCGCCACTCTGACGTCGCAACCTTTCAGTGGACTAATCCCATATCCTCGAATGAGTATCAATTTAGTACTTGTGAAATTTCAGAAAATGTAACATTGAGTAATTAGATTGCATGCTATTGAAGAATTATCTCATTGTATACAAAAAATATAAAATAATAATATTATAACTTCTATCAGCATAAAGTTGTACAATGTAGCATTAGTAATATACTAACGTAATATTTTGAACTTTTTTTTTAAAATTAAAGTACCTGTACAAGCAAGTATTTCTTTAATTCTCTATACTTTCACTCGAAATGTCTTCGAAACTAAAGATCGATATAAATAGTAGGCGACAAAAGTATGTATTAGAAAATTTAGTTTCTAATAGATTCCTTTTGAAATTTGCCGCAAAAGGCAACACTCCTCTAGCAGGATGACCATACTTATCTCATACCTAATAGAAATATATTTCCTTGAATTCCTTTAAATTAAAACCACTTGTCAGAAACGTAAGGATTTCCCTCAAAATCTAAACTGCTGATTAATTTTAAATGCAGAAATAATGAAAAAATAGACCAAATTACTAATTAATACTCATAACAAACTAAGATTAATAATTAAAAGCAATTAAAAGAGTTCAAAACATAAAACAATAAGAAGTTATCTTGTTGAACACCAATGTTTGTCACAGAAATGTCAGTTTTATACTGGAACGTGGTGGTGTCCATGTACACAACTAGTTTCAAAAATTATAATATTCCATTAGTAAATAGTCCCCCTTCTCAAATTTAATGTCTTGCATATTTTCTATAAAGCTATAAAAATAATTTTATTACCTATGTAATTGTACAAATAAATATATGATATATGAATATCACTAGAAACATGGTATGATTAATAAAAACAATATGATATTTCTTAATGACAGATTAATTGATTTGCATAATTTTGAATCCAGGTGAATTTGAATTACAAAGTACAAGATCTTATTGCCATTAATAATCACCTAATGACATTTTGCCTTACAGAAAAGACTATGATGTAAAATTAAACTGTAACATTAAGAAGATATATCATGTAAGCTTAAGATGTACAGCATGTAAGCTTAGATGTACGGCATGTAAGCTTAAGAATTGGTACAAACGAAAATTTTTATGGTATAATATCCGGTAATTATCCGGTTCAAACGTAGTCCAAACGCATGGCATCGACGAAATTTTGAAATTCCGAGGTGGGAGGATTACCGATGCTCAAGGCCACTCACTTTTAAATAAAAATTACGCCGTACCGGAATTGATACAAACGAAAACTTTCACGGTACAATCCAGTACAAACATAGTACAAACGAATGGAATCAACGAAATTTTGAAATTTCGAGGTGGGGGTTGCCGATGCTCAAGGTCACAGACTTTTAAATAAAAATTACGCCGTACCGGAAATGGTACAAACGAAAATTTTCACGATACAATCCGGTACAAACGTCCTACAAACGAATGCAATCATGAACTAAATTCTGAAATTTCGAGGTGGGGGGCTTGCCGAAGCTCAAGGTAACCGACTTTTAAATAAAAATTACGCCGTACCGGAAGTGGTACAAACGAAAATTTTTACGGTACAAACGTAGTACAAACGAATGGCATTAACGAAATTCTGAAATTTCGAGGTGGGGGATTGCCGAAGCTCAAGGTGACCGACATTTAATTAAAAATTACGCCGTACCGGAAGTGGTACATACGAAAATTTTTACGGTACAAACCGGTACAAACGTAGTACAAACGAACGGCATCGACGAAATTTTGAAATTTCGAGGTGGGGTGTTGCTGGAGCTGAAGGTCACCCACTTTTAAATAAAAATTACGCCGTACCGGAAGTGGTACAAACGAAAATTTTTACGGTACAAACCGGTACAAACGTAATACAAACGAATGGCATCGACGAAATTTTGAAATTTCGAGGTGGGGGGGTTGCCGAAGCGCAAGGTGACCGATTTTTAAATAAAAATTACGCCGTACCGGAAGTGGTACAAACAAAAATTTTTTTGGTACAAACCGGTACAAACGTAGTACAAACGAACGGCATCGACGAAATTTTGAAATTTCGAGGTGGGGGGTTGCTGGAGCTGAAGGTCACTCACTTTTAAATAAAAATTACGCCGTACCGGAAGTGGTACAAACGAAAATTTTTACGGTACAAACCGGTACAAACGTAATACAAACGAATGGCATCGACGAAATTTTGAAATTTCGAAGTGGGGGGTTGCCGGAGCTCAAGGTCACCCACATTTAAATGAAAATTATGCCGTACCGGAAGTGGTACAAACGAAAATTTTTACGGTACAAACCAGTACAAACGTAGTACAAACGAATGGCATCGACGAAATTTTGAAATTCCGACGTGGGGGGGTTGCCGGAGCTCAAGGTCACCCACTTTTAAATTAAAATTACGCCGTACCGGAAGTGGTACAAACGAAAATTTTTACGGTACAAACCGGTACAAACGTAATACAAACGAATGGCATCGACGAAATTTTGAAATTTCGAGGTTGGGTTTGTCGGAGCTCAAGGTCACCCATTTTAAAATTAAAATTACGCCATACCGGAAGTGGTACAAACGAAAATTTTTACGGTACAAACCGGTACAAACGTAGTACAAACGAATGGCATCGACGAAATTTTGAAATTCCGAGGTGGGGGGGCTGCCGTTTCGCCAGCCCCCCCACTTTGAAATGAGAATAACCCCGTTCCGGAAGTGGTACAAACGAAAATTTTGACGGTACAATCCGGTACAAACGTAGTACAAACGAATGGCATCATTGAAATTTTGAAATTCCGAGGTGGGGGGGCTGCCGTTTCGCCAGCCCCCCCACTTTGAAATGGGAATAACCCCGTTCCGGAAGTGGTACAAACGAAAATTTTGACGGTACAATCCGGTACAAACGTAGTACAAACGAATGGCATCATTGAAATTTTGAAATTCCGAGGTGGGGGGGCTGGCGAAATGGAGCTCGTTTTATACTCGTTCCGACGTGCGCCGGTACTTTGCGCATGTCGACGTCGACTGAACTGTTTTGCATATGCGCAATGATTTAACTTAATCCCACGATTCTCCACAACTGATTGTGAACCATTGTATCTATATTAACTCCGAATTTTTCGCATTATACGAATTATGCTTAACTTTTGGACATGACTGCATTTATTCATACGCAAGCCAATTTATATGTCACATGAATGATGAAGTTTTGTATTCACTCAAAAATTAGGATTGCCGTGAGACGATGGTTGATAAGCCAGTTTTATAACACTACGGGATTCCAATTACCCTTTCCATCTGCAGAGATGTACATTTTTGAACAACGCAAAAGATCATTTTTCAAAAAAGGCTATCCTGCTGACCGTGAGACAGGCAACAAATATATATGTATGATCCACCATAACTGGAGAACGGCTGAACCGAATTTCATGACATTTGTCTGGGCAGTCTTGAAATCACCTCACAAAAAACATAGGCCATGTTTCGAGTTTCTACGACCAGTGGTTCTCGAGATATTAGTGAAACACGACACGTTTTCCTAGGAGTTCTACTCTCTAACTCATTGATTCACAACGAAAAAGGTTGAATATTGTTGGTTTAAAACGTGAAAGTCAGTTAAATATCTGAGTTTTGTGGGAGTTTATTGAACGTATTAGACACTTTAGAAAATCGCAGGTTTGAGATATGAATTTAAATGGAAACTATCACCATGGTCTATTTCTCACAGGCTTACTCAATAACGAAAAGTATTAAGAAATCACAAGAAAGATCAATCATGCATAAAGCATTGATTATGAAACACTTTCCAACTTTAATTTTATTTAAACATCTCTAAAATGCGATACATTCAGCGGTGATATATCACAATCGGCCCTATATGTTCCGGTGAAATTTTTATCATAGTTTTGCATGGTAAATCCCGAACAACGCCGGGTAATCGCTGCTAGTATATATATAATTTAAGTAAAATTTAACGCCTGCGTTAAGGGGCTTCAAAGTTTTTGTCAGTCTTTCATAAAGTATTAGGCTAATTGTCCAGTAGGGTCATCCTGAAGTCAATCTAGATGACTCGTGTTATGAGCATGTCAGTGGCTAAGGTCCCAATATGAGGAGGTATCCATAGAGTGAACACGGAATGGAAGAAAATCAGTTGCAGGAGATGAGCTTGGAGAAACCAAAGTATCGACAGCAAATGTAATATGACCCCTTCAATGACGCGGGTAAGTCGTTTTAGTAATTTCTGTCTCACGCACTCTGGCCTATCACGGTCTAGCACACTCTATATGTTCGAGAGCATCCTCAGTTATGAGAAGGTAATTTATCAGTAGATAATTAAATACTTATCACGAATCTTGAGTATTAAATTTGAATATTATTATAAACTGTTATACATGTATAATTAAAATGGCTAAGAACCAAATCCTCATTTGAATTTTCTGAATTGCTTATGCAAAATTAAAGTATATGTTGAATTTCCAAAAATAAAATGTGTTATTTTAATAACGTTGTTTCACTTATGCAATTTGTCTACTTTCTTGTTACTTCACTAAGAAAAGCTAACCTGGGTTTTACTTGGAAATGCGAACGAGTGGCAGCTTACAAATTAACGACCAATGACCAATTTCTAAGTTTAAATGAATCAAAGGTTTCGTAGCAACGCCACACGGATGTTTTGGTCTGCGGAACGCCGAATCTAATAAACTTTTCGAAACCGAGGGCCGTTTAGGAATATTACATTATTTGATGCTTTGTCTAACTTTCTTTAAATTAAAAAATATAAAGTAATAAAGACTATTGCTTTGAAAAAAGTGAACTTACTTGGGTATATTTTCGGAATGAATGAACAAAGGAGGCCACAATAATCCAAGATCAACATCTAAAAATATTTTAGGCAATAATTATATCAGTATGAAAACAAGGCAGCTAAATATGTATTAAAATATTATTGAAACAGTAATTAACAGCATAAGCAAGTATTTCCAAGAGTGTCGGCCTTTGCATAGCTAAATATATAGGGTTCCTAGGTAAGTCCTTTAGCACTCTAATAACTTTGCAAGGAAAAATACTTGAGTGTCCCGTCAAAAAGTCGTATCATCAAAGACTATAACACGGTGGCACCTGCAATGATTGTCAAAGCACTCGTTCATGTCATTTCTCAAAGTAAATTGTTAGTTGTTGCTGATGGAGGATATTTTAAACAGGATAAGTATCCGATTCCTGTGCATGTGTTTTCTGTCCTGTGTTTATTTCAGAATTTTTGAACAGGATATCCATTCGCCAAAAATCATGCTGTGTGAAATAAATGCTTTCTGTAACAGCTTTATTATTGACTCCTACTCATTAGAGAATGGTGTTCAACTTTGTAATTGGCTTTTGTCATCTATCTTGATTTGCTACCGAATTTGTTATCCCGACTCTTTAAATTCTCCTCTAGGGGCACTGCAACCTCTTTTAGTAAATCGAACAAGGTCACATTTATTTTAGATAAACTTAACACGTACACTCATGAACATTTCCTTAGAAAGAGTGCTTAAGGATTTTCCTAAGAAGCATGTATTATTATTATTTAAAATCATTTGAAATGAATTTGAAAGCAGAAGTAAAAATCGTAGTCCATCTACGCTTTCTCATTCATATTCCATATTTTTACATCTACAGTATTTGTAGCAATCAAACGCAGAGTGAAAAATAATGCATCTATCCATTAGTTTTATTTTTTTTTTAAATGTTTCTTAGTTCTTTTACTAAATACTTTACTGAAGCGTGACTTTACTCAACTTTCTCATACAATCATATTACTTTGCTCTACATCCATTTCTAAGGCAATAGCTATGAAAGTAAAAGAGTGTGTGTATTTTTATATGAGCTTTCGTTTGCTAGCTGCTCATTTAAAAATGTTCGTAATTCTTCAAAAATATGCAAGCTGGTAGCAAGTCTGTGAAGTTACAATTAATTACCTAAGTCAACCTACAATTAATTACCGAAGAATTTGAACAATTAATTAGCTAATTAGTACCTACAATTAATTACCTAATTAGTACCTACAATTAATTACCTAAGTAGTACCTATAATTAATTACCTAAGTAGTAATCAAATTGGTATCACGTCTATTTCAACTAAATAAATTGAGGACACAACGTCGTTAGACAAAAGGTCATTCAATAAAAACATCCTAAAGACGCACAAAGTTTCAAAAACAAGGCCAGAGCGCTTTCGGGCGCTAGTATACCCTTCATCGGTAGCTACATGTAAAACAAACATGGATCATTCATATATAGACCATATACGTAGCAGATTTGCATAAATAAATATAAAATATAATCTGAACTTAGTAAGTTGAATAGGCTAATGATTAATAGAAATAAACCTAAAAAATAGGTACAAAATTCTTTAAAAAACATATGTTAAGAACATAACCAGAAAAGTACAAATTCGAAAAAACAGCCAAGCATACATTTCACAGGGATGATGTCATAGATAACTATAAAGAGACTTGAATTGCATAGAGTCGAGAACGAGTCGCCAAGCATAACTTAGAATTTGAAAGGGATCAGAATTACAAATCGAAGAACGGTAAATATGAATAAAAAGGGATTCATAAAGGAGAATATTACGAGGGTTATTACAACGGATTAAGAGGAAAGTTTTTTCAAAGATGGGCAGAAAATTATCACTGGCCATACATTGAGAAAGGGCAGTAGAAAATTTACCATTCCTGACATCACGAGCGTGTTCCGCTAAACGGATGCCAACATTACTTTTAGTGCTGCCGATGTAAAATTTATAGTCACCTTCAGGAGTCAACATGGGAACCACATACACCCCAGCGTAGCTCTTAAAGTCACCAATGTCCTCAAATTTATTGGAACGAATATGATTGAATAAAGTAATAACATTAGAGTGGGCAGGTTTGAAACCAAAATCATGACAGAATTAAATGAAGGGACTGAAAATCTTAGGATGGTAAGGAAAACTAGATTTATAAGCTAAACGATCATTAATAGCAATAAGTTTAGTATCAAGCTGAGTACATGTACGGCGAACATGGGCGAAAATCTTTTAAATAAACTTGAATAACAAGCCTCATGACCAAGATTAAAAATAAAATTAATTTCATAAGTTAAAGCAGGGATAGAAGAGCAAACATTACATGCGCGATTAAAATAAGCATTAAAAGAGGCTTTTTTAGAGGATATAGGATGAAAAGAATTAGCAGGGATACAAGAGTTGACAAAAGTGGGTTTACGGAAAACCGAAGTTTGTAAACCAAAAGAGACGCGGGTAAACAGAACATCAAGAAAATGTAAAGAACAATTGGATTCATGCTCATCGGTAAAATTAATCGAAGAGTAAGAATCATTAACTTTATTCAAAAAGATGAAGGAGATCATTTAAATTACGATCCCAAATAATAAAAATATAATCCACATAACGGCACCAAAGAATAGGTTTAATGGTTAAAAAAGGCAACACCTCGCTCTCGAGCTCCTGCAAAACAGCCTCGGCACAAATACCAGATAATAGACTACCCATGGACGCCAGAAGTTTGCAAGTAAATAGCGTCGTGGAAGCCAAAATAATTTGTCTCCGCAACGATATTCAAGCAATGCTTTGAATATCGTTGCGGAGACAAATTATTTAATTAAATTATACGTCTTTAGGATATTTTTATTGAATGACCTTCTGTCTAACGATATTGTGTCCTTAATTTATTTACCTAAGTAGTACCTACAATTAATTATCGAGGAATTTGAACAATTAATTACCTAAGTAATACTTACAATTAATTACCTAAGTAATACCTACAATTAATTATCGAGAAATTTGAACAATTAATTACCTAAGTAGTACTCACAATTAATTACCTAAGTAGTACCTACAATTAATTACTTAAGTAGTACCTACAATTAATTACCTATGTAGTACCTACAATTAATTACCGAGGAATTTGAATAGAAGTTGAGGCAAAAAAGAAGTTAATCCAAAGTAGTGAAGACATTTTAATATAAAAGATGTAACATAAATAAGATGTATCAAAATCTAACCTGCACCACGATAACCTACAAGCAACTCATCTAGCAAATTTTGTAAAATTTGGAGAATTAGTTTCTCATCTAGAGTGGATACATACGAATTTTGGAAAAAAAAACTAGGTTTTTTTTTCTCCGAATCGTACCAAAATCTAATTAGCATTTGGGTAATCCACAAGTAACTTATTTACCAAATGTTGCAAACTTTGGTCAAATAGGTTTTTTGCTAGAGTAGATACATACAATTTTGGTGAGCTATTTTCATAAAAAGGCAGTTTTTTTTCCGAATCGTACCAACATATAATCAGCACCAGGGTAACCCACAAATGACTTATCTATAAAATTTTATGACATTTAGTCAAATAGGTTGAGTTAGAGTGGATACATACATTGCACAGACAGACAGACACACACAGACGTCACGCTAGAAATAGTTTTTCGTGTTGTAGGGTACTCGAAACATGCAGATTCTTCGAAAGCTTGAGTTGCGATTTTCAACACGATTCCAATACTTTCCCTATACATTACCATATATTGCGGGGAAAGCAAATCAAGTGAGTTCTAATAATATATATAAGCAGAAGCACAACTTATAATTTTATTTATATATATAATGCAATTTTACGTATGAGCAATAGCTTCTTTGTAAACTACGTTTCTGATCTTTCATTTATCGCCCTTAAGATTAAAATGTTTATTTTTTTAATTCGTTTATTTGTAAAAAGTACATAATTTTAGCTATTGAGTTACAAGCAACGATCGGGTCAAGCTATTGGATTTTGAATTGCATTTATTGTCGAGAGCCTTAAATAATGATTGGAACCCGTTTGTTTTTAGGCTCCTATAACGATTGGGTCACGTTCAGAAGGAGGAAACAATTGAATGAAAATCATTGTCAAAGGTTATACAAACCTTACAAAATGTCCATTATCAACATAGCCACTTAGATCTCTTTCCAGAAAACATTGGTGATTTAAACGAAAAGCAAGAATTGTTTCACCAGGACATAAAAACAATGGAATGGAGATACCAGGGAAGGTGCGATACCCACGTGATGGCAGATCACTGCTGAGACCTTCAGCGGGACTCTAGAGCCCAGTAAAAGAAACTTCTTATACATTGAATAACTGGTAATTTTATATGCTTTTGAGTCGAACAAATTTATTTAATAATATTTGTTTGTTTCAATAGTATTAATATTAATAGCATCCATATTTTTCTAAATCACATCAAAATTAGCAGGTCAAGCTATTATAAGGATTAACGTACGTCTGGTTGAATCAGAATAAAGGGTAGTTAAGCCGTATCTCCGAAACTATAGACGATAGAGCAAAATTAATAGCATTTATGGAATCAGTGTCCCCCCCCCCCCCAAATATATATATTCAAAAGTAACTCTAACTTTTAAGTCACTAAAATCTTGGCCAGTGTAATCAATAAAATCATATTCTACTTACGAACTGTGTTAGAGATGTAATTGTACCCTGATTTAGTTCCCAGAGGGTTTGCATCCAAATCAATTTCACTAAACAAAGAAAAGATAAATTTCAGGGAAGCAAATTCAATCCTATTTTATTTACTACTAATAAAAACAATTTTCACAGACGAAACTAATCTTGTATAATTAACATACATATTATAAACACTTCTCAAAGAATATTGAATACTAGTAAACCCGTAGCCGCCGACTTATCTTTCAATGTCTTTTTATTTTTGTTTTATTTCTAGAAAAAAATATAGCCAGTGTAAACCCAGTACAAACATATATGTACCCGCAACAGGATACGTCCTGTACCCAACATATTCTTTGCAGGCATCGAAAAGAAATATTCTTCCTTTCTCTTAGTGGAAAGAAACCTAAGAAGAAATATATTAGATCCTAAGCGTTAAGTTCGTCATGTGATGAGGTGCATAAAGTTACGTAAAAGATTTCCACCCACCCAACCGCTTGCAGAACTTGCACTTCTAATATATTCGGACACACGCGACCCTTCCGATAAATACTACAGTAATGTATTAATTGCTATACGACTCCTTAACAAAACATAATTACTTTACCAATCCCTCACAAAACGCAATTAATTTACGACTCCTAACAAAGCGACGATATTACACGAACAGAGAAACTCACAATATTTTGAATTAATAATAATTAATTAATAATTCCTAGAAAGCGAGAGGGATTATTAAAGAAATTAAACTTAATTTTGCAAAATAGTGAATTTCAGTCAAGTTGGCGACATTTAAATAAATGTCATGTTGGCGACATTTAAATAAAATGTTATGTTGGTGACATTTAAATAAAATCCCATGTTTCCTATATTTTGCTAAATTTGTTCTCGCCAAAGTTGTCAAGTGAGACAGATAAACAGAAAGTAGAGCTTTTCTTGCATAGTATTGTTATAACGGGAACCAACGGCATCAATTGTCGCAACGGTTTCCCGCCAGACACGGCTGACCGAGAAAGTCTAACTTTCTCAGAGAATTTGCAACCCAGGTTCTAAACACACCTCCCGTCAGTTGGAGAATCCCAACTGATGACCTGCAAAGGAAACCCAACAAATTCCAAAATAAACAAAGAAATACCTTTACCTTGAAGTCTTTCACCAGCAGCTGAAAACACTTAAATCAACACAAATAAATACTCATAATTTCATTTAAATCTATATTTATTATATGCCAAATATTAGGAGTTAACATAAATTACAGTTGCTGATTCACCGTCAGCTAACTACCACTGGACCACACTTTACTAAAAATCATCGGCTCTTTGCCGGAATTAAATATTCATTTCTATAAATCAATTAGCAACAGTATAACATATAAATATCATATATTCTATATCAAATTATATTTTGGTATGGTCAAAGGAGAGAATGCACACTCGAGGAACGCTTAAAGCTTAAATATTATCTGTATTTCAATTCCAATTATATTTTACTTTAGAAGATCAATTTAATAACAATTGCTCAGAAGATCTTTAGAAGTCTTGAGAACCAGTCCAGTGACACGAGGACAGACGAAGGCACCACAGCCTCCATTTACCGAAAGGACGCTTACCTCCATATCTGGAAGGACACAAGAATTGACGAAGTCGAATATCCAGCAAGGAACCCTCGGGGAGAATCTTTCCCGACCAAGGAAAGGCGACAGGCTCGCAGCAAGCAGAATACGAGCAACGGCCCACACAGGGCCCAGGCTTCATCAAGGACTCAGTCAAGAAACGGTCTTCAGTCATCCGGAACAGGAGGTTCCCGGACAGTCAACGGCAGCAGGCAAAACGTCGAGGCTCGGCATCAGCAAAGATCCGGTCAAGCAGTGGCGACGGTAGCGGCAGTGGCAGCTCTCCCGAACCCACAACTACGGTAACCCAACCTGAGGGTTGAGTCCCGAGCCGTCCGTGAGTTCGAAGATGTTTTTCCAGGGAGAGAGCCCAGAATCACATTTCACACCGCTTTTAAGCATTTCTGGTGGATTCAGAACCCGTCCAATAGAAATTTACGAAGGGCTCACATCATCTCCTTTCCACCAATGTAAAAACAGATGTCTTTCAAATTTATCCAGGGGTCCGCCCATCCAGCGATAAATCCGCAGAGCAAAGAACGAACACATCTGTCTCCACCAGCAAACAAGTGCGACCTTGAACTAACGGACGCTGTGCCTCGAGTGTGAAAGAATATTATTATACGAAATAAAATGGCCAGAATTCTGCACAGAACTAGATACTTTTAGATAATAAAATATATACAACGACATGAGGGTTCCGGGTCACAAATTAAATAAATATTAATATAAAGGTTTAAAAAGTAATGTAATTTTACAATTTACATAAAAGTGACGAATTCCGTCACGACAGTATAAATCACGTCATATTTGGAACGCTTTCTTGTGGTAATGAATTAGGTAGTGTGCAAAATTTTTAAAAAAGCGAGTAAAAATTTTATAGAAATAGAAAATCGAAAAGAAAAATCCACTAAAATTTAACTTTCCTGGGAGAGGGGGATTCCAAAAGTCATCTACGAGTCATTATCTCTCATCGACTAATCAACTACCTTTTATAGCACTACACAGGTAGTTGGGAAAATATACAAAATATATTGTAATGTTTTAAAGCCAAGGACACATTCAAACCTCAGATTTCTTTTCAAAATAAACGTTCTATCTTCTAAGTTATTCAATTGTAAGAGGACATCACATTCTTCTCTTCTCAATTTTAAGTTCGGCATGGCAACGATGCTATAATCAAATCCACACACTTTTTTCTCTTTACACTTTCCTATTTCATTTTCCAACTTTCAATTCCACGAACATCATCAACATCATCATCCCTCGCATACCATTGTTAACTGTATCACTTGTACCTATTAAGACTTGCGTAGAAAAATATTTTCTCATTTAATTTAAAGAAAAATTTAAATAGCTCTATACTAACTTCAATATTGTGGTATTTCTTGTGTTTATTTAAGCCGATTTATGACTGTTTAGAAAGTCTCTACTGAATAATTGCGACTTAAAATATTTAAAAAGCGAGCTTAAAATTTTTAAAATTCACCTTCCGTACGGTCGGTAAAGCTGATTAATTTGAGGCATTTTTCGAGTTTATGTTCATAACTTCTATTTTAACATTTTTTCCACACATAAAAAATTTAAAACTTTGGCTATTTACTACTATCATTAGTCATAAGGTCTTCAATTCTTACTACATAAGATTCTTCAATCTACATTTCCAAGATGTTCTGTCGCGTGCAGCTTGCCCATCAATCTTCTTTCTCTCTCTTCTTTTAACCCCAATAGTTGCTTTCCTTCTGGTGTCCATGTTAAAGCAAGGCTTGGAACTTCATCTTTATTCACTTTCAATGCGTGGCCTGTGAACCAGCATCTTCTGATTTTTATTTCCTCGTGGATTGCTGTGATTTTTGTTTTATTTAAAAGTTTTCATTTAGGATGGTATTCATTTTTTGGTATCAGGATGGCCGAAAAACTCTCATTAGGATTCTTAGACACTTATTTTAAAAAGTATTTAACTATATTAATCTGTGCAATTGTACGTTTCCATGTCTCAGATCCATGCAAAAGAATGGCACGAACAAGATACTTTGTATTATAAGTTTGACTTTTAAAGTCATACTTGCTGTTCCCCAGAACTTGTTGAGATTTTTAAAAGAGGTTCGAGCTTTAGCGATTCTTTGCATAATGTCTGCAGTAGTACTAATCTGTTGCCTTCTTTTTTCTTCGACCCAGACCGTCCGACCTACCCGAAGGTATAAGGCATCTGTTTGAACAACCGAGACAGTGCCACCCAATTTAGACCGGAAACCAGTGGGCGCAACATCCACAAGGTCTGTGCCCGTGCCATCTTTCCTCTATTACCAACATCTCGGAAGGACTTACGGACCCACATATTTAACGTACCCGTACTCGAACTCGGGTCGTCTTAGTGCAGTCTCCGCACATTAACCACTAAGTTGTCCCACCCTACCTTCTTCTTCTTCGACCTAGACCGTCCAACCTACCCGAAGGTGCAAGGTATCATTTAGACAGCCCGGAATTGCCACCCAATTTAGACCGGAGGGATTTGTAGACCTCTTGGAGGGATTTGCGGACCCACATATTTAACGTACTCGTACTCTGCGTGAACACGGGGACAGTTTGGGCAGAAGCGGGAATTGAACTCGGGTGCCCAAGCGCTAACCACAGGGCCATCCCACCCCTACCCTGTTTACTTCAAGCAGCTCCCAGATATGAAAAAGTGTCAACATCCTCTATGGACTTGTTTAATAGCTATTATTTAGGGATAATTATCATTGTTTGCCATGGGGAGAAAATGATATGAAAATCTTAAATTTGAAAAATGTTGTGTTTAGTTATACGATTTCTAAAATCTTTCATCTACGTCTATCTTGTGGCAAACTAACTTGACACTACAAAGGCACAGAGAAAACTGTAATCCTCAATTAAGTTATAGAGTTCATATAGTAAACTATATAAAAATTTAAAACTAAAATTTTATTTTATAAAACAGATTTAATTCTAAAATATTTTTATCGATTTCTAAAATAAATATTAAAATTTTCTTTACTCATCGTTTTCCCTATTTCAGTAAAATAAATATTCTGAATTGATATTAAAAGAAAATCTATTGCTATGGTAACCAACAATACTCGCGGTAAGGCTAACTTTAATACATTATGACGGTCTAATGATTCAGTTTTGTCTTCATAAGCCTATTATACGCAAAGTTAGTAGAATATAAGATATTCTGCGGACTTTGCATTATACGTACATTGAGTAGATGGTATCCATAGCAACAGAATTCGTGTTGAATATCAATTTAAGCTATTTTTTTCTATTGAAATATAGAAAAATATGAGTAGAAAGTTGAATATTTATTTTAGAAATCGACTGATTTGAACTCAAACCATACCGGTTTTATAAAAAGAAATTTAGTTTTTAATTGTAAATGAAATGCATCAGACAATACCAGTGGCGTAGCGTCCATAGAGGCTAAAAAGCTTAGCCTCCCCAGTTTGAGATCTAGTTTAAGGAATTATTTAAACATTTTTATTTATTTTATTTTTTAAATAACTTTGCGGATGTATATGTATATTTTAGAAACTGGTTACACTTCATTTGCTTAAAGTAACACGTTTTAAAGTATTTTTTCCTATTAAAACGCATCTTTTAAAATACAGTAGACTCAAATATTCAAGCTTACGCGATCAATAACGATTAGCATGATAATGAAATATCCGATCTCTCCCGTAGCTGATCGCCGCGTGTAACAGGCTTGTGAAAACTAGCCTTCCAGGAAGCGTGGCTATTGCTTTTCTCTTTGCAAACCATGATTGGATTTGAGAAGGGACTTTTTTTAATGAAGTGGCAAACATGATAGGTCCACCATTTTGAGTCAAGCGAAGTGCTATTTTTGCAGAAAATATTAACTTTTGTAATGTTAAATAATTTGAGCCATTTTTCATGAATAACTTAACATTCACCTAGTTTTTAACAAGATCAGGACGAAGAAATACACTAATAATGATTACTTGTTAAACTTAGCAGTTAGTAAGTGAAGTAGCACTCCACTCAGCATTAATAGTAGTTAGTAAGTGAAGTAGATCTCGGCATCAATATGGCGAAGCATCCTGGGAGTTTTAGAAGCAATAAATCGGATTTCGCTTTGGTAATTATCTGTTACAAGAGGATAATTTTTACAAAGCCGATTGATAATATTTCTAGTAGATTTTTAGAATATTATAACTATAAGATATTAAGTTTTCATAGTATAGTACTTGTCAATAATTAATATACAAAATTGTATAAGGACATTGTTGATTACAGAGATTTTCACCTAAGCTCGTTACATTCCAAATTTAATTTTCACCAATTTTCAGTGCACTCTTGAATTGTTTAATTTTGCTAGTTCTAGCTGTTTATATTTACAAAACTCATGTAGCTTTTCTGTCACTTGCTTGTAATATTCTAATTTATATCTACATATTTAATATGATGGTTGCAAATGTTGATCTAATTTAGAAATATGAAGCATTTAAAATGTGTATCCTGTATGTATTTATCTTACATCGGTAACATTTTAAAATTTCGTGTATTTCATGCACTTTTTGCATTTTTATGCTAC
Source organism: Amaurobius ferox (assembly GCA_951213105.1). Lineage (NCBI taxonomy): Eukaryota > Metazoa > Arthropoda > Arachnida > Araneae > Amaurobiidae > Amaurobius > Amaurobius ferox. The sequence goes on along the minus strand of OX578138.1, from coordinate 139,771,529 downwards.
ATTATATTATTTTACTCATCAAAAGAATAAGAGCGAATTTAAATATAAATCTCGCTTGTAATAACAGAAAAGCCTTTTTAATTTAAAAAGCCAAGCGCTCAGCCTCCCCAATCAAAAATATTACGCTACGCTATTGGACAATACTTTATAACATAGGCCTTACGGTTTTCTCTATACCTCTGTAATATCAATTTGGGTTAGCGGTAAATGTAAAAAGTTTTACACAAATTCAGAAATTAATAAAGGGATACAGGATAAAAGTTTACCTAATGGGATCTTCATTATCTCCGTACCATAGTCTTGTCAAGTGTTTTCTTGTCTTAAACCTCTTCATATTGATGATGTTCAAAAAGTAATTGTTTTCCACTTCCATCTGAAAGTATACAATAAATGAATTGGACAATAAACACGTTAAAAACTGTCATAGTGAATATGACATTTTGTATATTGTAGATCATTTACTTTTTATTAAAACTTTTAACTCAAATTTTAAATTCACATTCACCTTTATTTTAAATTCAGCTCATGGAAGTAACATGGACAGTAATAAGTTTTTATTCTAATTCACTTTCTAACGCTAGCTAACACCTGCAGAATAATTTCTCATTAGTCGTCACAAGTAATTCCCCCTCCTCAGGATTCCCACAAAAACTAAGAAGCACCACTACAATTACTGTCACATAACATTGCTATATCCCTTAAAGAAAACCCATTTTTGTTTCCAAAATTTAGTGCAAGACGTCACTCCGATTGCACAACAGCCTGATCAGAATCTCCCAGATGTTCCTATGTTCCTAAAACTGGGCAAACGATAATTTTACCCCTGCCTCTTAATATTGTACGGGCTATATCCAATGAGAACTACTCTTTGAAACGCCCAGCCAATTACGCGAGATCTTAGCTCAAAGCGAGTTTTGAGAGTGCATAGAGTCACTACTATGAAGACTGGTCGCTACAATTTACATACGCTAGGCCTTGTGCCCGGTCCTGATACAGGCCCTACTGATTTTATAAAGTACTTGGAGATTTTTTGAGGTACATAAACCTTCTCTTTTGACTTCTAATTTTACGCCTTTGAAGATGGCTCCTCTCACCAAAAGACTACCTGGCAAACTGAACTCCATATTAATATGCAAATTCCTCAGCTTTCTTCGTGTTTTATTTATACGTGTTGCATCCATAGTTGAACTCCAATGCAATCTGCAATTTATGATAACAGTGTACATTGCCTATTTCTAGATTGTGTATTGGAAAGCTTAGATATAAAATAATGTAAATAATGACACAGATAGCGGTTCTAAACATTTTCATTTTTTAAGCGACTTTTTCCTAAACATATATAAATTTTATTTGTTGAGGGAAGACATAAAAAATATATATGGAAGTGTGGAGGTGAATTTTTTTCCTGACACCAGTACAAAAGTTATTAATGAATTGTGAAATTTTACAAGATGCCTACTAATGAAAACACTTAAACATTTTATTATTGTATTTTATAGTTCCATATTTATAAATGTTATTGTCTTATTTTATATAACTCTAAAATAGTGCACATTTATGCACTTTCATTAATGTGCTTAGACCGCCTTTCGAGATATGACATCGGCAGTAGAATACTAAATTAATAATGCGGAGCAGCTCGGCACAAGAAATTCAGAGATGCGGCCTGCACGTCTCCGATCTGAGACTAGTTTCCATACAATCCTATTGCGCGCCTTAACTACATTAACTAATGCACAATCTAAATAGATTGTTAAGAGTAAACAGAACAGATGTGTTGTCAACGGGATTCATATCTTAAAGCCAGTCTGAGACCATACTGACCTTTCGTGCATCTCCCCACCTTAGCCACTTTTCGTTTAGTTAGATTGTTAAGAGCACGGCAGGAATAGATACGGCATGCCAGATTCGTATCCAGACACGAGTCTCAGCACACCTTCTGTGTATCAGCTCAACTTTATGTCTGTGCAATTTAAATAGATGGAAAACTACAAGGCAGTTGATACTCTGGATTCCTCTATGCATTGCGACATACTTCATCGCTCATGAAACACATTTGAGAAACCGTAGCTACCACATTCTTTTATCATGTGCATAGAAGATGCAGAAAACTCTGAAAGATCTATGAACATGCCCTGGGAAAGATACCGGTGGAATATCCTTCTTCACACCCAGAATGCGTTATCCTTAAATGCCTATAAATATAGTAACCTTGTGATATCCAATTCGTTAAGTTCCTGGGTTAATAGCAATTGCAACGATATTTCAAATAATTTCAATGCACAAGGACATACTTTGAACGCTCAGAGGAATATTCAAACCCAATGTAAAAGTACGTGTCTTTAAATATACACTCTTTTTTTGGGGGGGGGGGGGGAAACGAAGCACCATGAAGAAAGTGATTGTTTTTATTGAAATTAAATATGCGTACAGCTCATACACAAGTAATGAAATAATTGCAAATTCAAGACCGCAGGACCCATCAATGGTTAGCAATTGCACATTTGGATTTTCAAAGCAGTAATTGGTGAAACCCCCCTTGGCGGCAATGTATGCTTGTATACGTCCAAGCAAGGAGTGATAAAATTTCCTAATGTCACCCTGCGATACATTTTGCCAGGCATTCCTCAATTGTTGCTCTAGATCTGCTACATTTCGGGATGCCCGAATCTGGCGGCCTAGCATATCCCATACATGCTCGATTGGCAAAAGATCTGGTGACCTTGCTGGCCAAGGAACAGTATCAACAGCTTGGAGACAGTCCACAGATATGCCAGCCATATGTGGCGTGGCATTCTTTTTGGAAAATGGCTCCAGAATAACGTGCCATGAAGGATAACGCAAACGGTCGCAGGATTTCATCAACGTATCGTTGAACTGTTAAAGTTGTACGCAGGATGACTAGGGGCGACCTGCTGTCGTAAGAGATAGCATCCTACACTATCACGCCAGGAGTAATAGCTGTGTGCCTGTGTGCCAAAGGCTGATTGGGACCACTGGCACTGGCGCCTCCACACACGTACCTGATGGTCATCTGCTGAAAGACTGAAGCGTGATATATCGCTGAACATTATGCAACGTCAGTCTGCTGGTAGCCATGATGCTCGGCTACGACACCACTCCAAATGACTCTGTCGATATTGTGGGGTTATGGACAGATGTCTTAAAGGCCTCAGTGAGCGTAACCCCACCTCAGCCAAAAAGCGTCGTGAAATAGTGGAAGGTATCACGAGCGGCATGGAAAAGGCTGTAGCATGTTGGATGGCGGACAATGATGCCGTTGGGCCAATTCGGGCCCAACGACATCATTGTCCACCCAATAATCCGATCCATGTCGCCCAATAATCCGATCTTGCCTCGCATTCGTGCACCTTGGCCTTCCAGAGCCTTCATTTCGCCAATGAGTACCAAGTAAACATTTCTGCCAGCTCCTTTACACATCAGTGTCCGTTCGGTGCAGGTGGCGGCCTATTGCTTAGTATGACCAGCAAGCTTCAAGCATCCCGACTGTTCGACCACGTTCGAACTCGCCTAATTGCTTATAAGGTCTTCTTCTTCTTCGACCCAGACCGTCCGACCTACCAGAAAGGTGTAAGGTATCTGTTTGGACGGCCGGGAAGTGCCACCCAATTTAGATCGGAACCCAGTGGGGGAGGCATCCACAGGGACCGTACCCTCCTTATAAAGTATTCGGCAAAGTCATAATGGAATTATTGGTTGTGTCTCTATGGAACTGCAACACCGATAACGAGCAAAGATAAACCATCCATATTTTAAGCCTGTTTTATAGGATGTTAGTTGCGCAGTAGAAACGCGCGCTATAACCAAAGTTAACACTCAGTCTTGCAAATTTAATCATTTGCGTACTTGGTATAAAGGAATTTGCATGTGAAATTTCGAGAGGATCGGATCAATTTTAGGGGTGCTTCGTTCTTTTTTTTTTTTTTTTTTCGCAAAAGAGTGTATAACAATTGTTCTCTACTTATGAATATTTCTGGAAGATAAACTGTTTTAATACGTTCATTTCATAAAGCCTTTTTATTGTAGAACAAAGAAAATATTTGATTACATTTTGTTCCTTACCGGATGATTTATAATTATAACAATCATAAAACTTCAGATAAAACTCCTATCATTTATAATAGCATCGAGAATACTATTTGAAGCCCTCCAAAACGTTCCCTTCCAACAGTCCGGTGGATAAGAGTCTCAGAATCTATAAAATTTCATGAAATTTGTACATAGAGTAACATTTTTGTGTCAAATCATTGGAGAAAAGCTGATAAAACTGAGATAATGAGCTAATCAAAAATCGATATGTTATACAAATTTAGCTGTAGTTTGTTTAAAATTATTCTATTAAAATAAAATGTCATTCGATTGAATTCATTACATTACAGATAAAAATGCAAAAAACACGGGAATTTTGAGAAGCACTGGAAACTTTGCTGGAAATAAATTTGCTTACGCGTTTCTATATTTTCTTGCTAATCCGAGATCTTACGCAGCTTAAATTTTAATGGTGGATCGCCATTTAGACAAATTTACTAAATATTTGTATTCATTTAAAGGTAAAGTCTATTGAAATAACTTTTTTAAAAATTCGAATTTACAAAAATACTATTGAAAATGTACAAATTTTATTAGTCACAAAATTATTAAATTTTTATAGAGACCAATATAGATTTCTTATTATCGTTCAATATTAAATGAATATGAATGATTAAATCACATTGTAATAGGTATTTCATCGTTCGGAGTGTTTTTACTTTTGAAAATTGGCAAATTAAATAACAATTTTTGCAGAATTAATTTGAAGTTTTACTTATATATAACAAGAAAGTCACATAATTTAAATATTTTTCTTGAATCTAACAAATCTCTCACAATTTTCCATGCTTCAGCTCTTTACGATTCCGAGTGTAAAAAATAAATATCTGTTTCGAGTCATACACGTTTATTTAATAATGCAAAGTGTAATGACCGAAAATTCCCAGCTTTTACAAAACTCACTTCCTCCAAAACGCGGTTACAACTCTAATTACAGTTTATCAATTATAATAATGAGGTGATTTTACCACCTTCATCGGCGACCTATTTATTTTGTGACGTTAAGGGCAACAACACAGAATATATTAAGACAAATTATTTTAAAAGCATATATTACATCTGCTTGAATGATAGCTTCGAACTTTAAAAAACATTTAAATATTATTTTACGAATTTTTTTATTAATAATTGACATATGAATATTGAAATGGGATTTCCCCTTTATGTTACTTTTCTGTAAGATTTGCCTTATCGAATTTACCTCGATTGTATATTTATGAAAACTTTATTTCACGAGTGGTACGTTCTAAAATCGTAGTGTCTTTGGCAAAGTTATAGAACTTTTATATAGAATCTTCTTTGATTAACATAGTGTGTGTCAGTTCAACCCTTATTGAGTTTAACGCTCTCTGAAAATCACAGAGCTTGTGAGTACTCTATCTCGTTTATAAACTCTCGAAGGCGAACTGTTCTTAAAGACGAATATTTTGTTCACTGACGCCAACCTTCCTCAAGTAACACTTAAAAGAGCCCTTATACTTTAAAACCTTAATGCATTTAACATAAACGGGAAATCCCATCTACCAGTCAATGAAGTTGTTTGCCTCGCCTCTATAGTACGAAACATAACTTTTCTGATTTTTAAGGGTAATTTCTAAATAAAAAAATCTGATGTGGGCAACACATGACTTTCCTTATATAATGCAATGAATTTACTACTTTTACAATAAAGAAAATCTGATGTGGGCAGCACATGACTTTCCTTATATAATGCAATGAATTTACTACTTTCACAATAAAAAAAATCTGATGTGGGCAACACATGACTTTCCTTATATAATGCAATGAATTTACTACTTCTACAGTAAAAAAAAATAGGTTTTTCTTATAGTAGATACTTATATTCTTTCTAAGATATTGAATTTTCGACAATTAGTCGTCATTTTCATTGATTTAGCGTCATTTTAATCCATTTGGCGCGATTTTCGTTAATTTGGCAACATTTCAAAAAGTCGCCAAGTTGGCGACATTCTGCCAAATTCGTCGCCAAAATATCGCCAAGCTTTACTGACGGAGAAATAAGTTATTCTTATAACAGATAAATATTGGCGTTCAAATACAAAAGTATTACTCGAAGTATATTTTCTCATGAATGGAACGAGCTAGATCCACGAGAATGATGTCACCCAATTTATCGCATGGTATTACATATGAAAAGTGAACATGTTTCTCAATAGGAAATATATTTTTTTTATTTTATATGACTTTTTGATAATTTTTTTGAAAAATGTTAAATATCTCGAGAACGGTTCATGTTAGCGTTCTAAATTTTATGTTAATCGTTTTCTAATGAAAAATTACATAAGAAATGTCTATTTGCGCAGCTTTATTAGCGGTTTTGATTTTTTGACGATTTTTTCAAAATTTCACTCGAAAATTTAGGCGGGTTCTGGACATTCGATTACGTTTAAAAACAATAGGCTTTCAGTGTTTACGGATTGTGATTTTTTGTACCAAATTTCGCTCGAATCGGTCCATTCGTTCGTCAGTTATCGTCTCCACAGACCTACTGACACACACACGCACAGACTTTCACACACACACACACACACGCACACGCACACACACACACACACACACACACACACGCACAGACATCACTTCAAAAATGTTTGATTCGTGATCAGGGATGCTTGAAACGTGCTCTCCCGTCGAAAACTCGAATTCGAAGTTTCGACCCCGTCACAATACTTTCCTTATACATTTTGTATATAAGGAAAGTAATAGGTTTCTATAATATTTCAATGTGCACCAAAATTCTAATCAATATCAGATTGTCCGCACAATGCCGCATATTGTCGAATTTTAGCAATCCGTTACAGAATTTCCGAACTGAAGTGGATATAATCTTTTACAGACACACAGACGACACTATAAAAACAGTTGATTCGCGTCGGGTGCTTCAAAGTAGCGATCCACCCAATACTCTAATTCGAAATTTCAGCCCTATTAGCATATATTCCCTTATACGAATGTTGGTGATGAAAGTAAAAGTTTTGATTATTTTGTATTCCTGCCCCTTCCTGGATGTGTAGGCATCGAATAGCTGCATAAAAGTATGAAACACACACACACAAAAAAAAAAAATTAGACTCACGTTTCCATATATACTATCCATAATTCCCTCCTGGTTTAGGAGGTCTGAATATCCTGTAGTTAATTTCATATGCTTTATCTAGAAAAAAAATTAAAACAAGAAAAGACAACATTAAAAATGAGAGGATATTGAAATACAAATATAAAATACAAATCAATCAATCAACGAAAGTGAGAAGCAGAATCACTGGATTTACAACCGAACTATGCCACGACTCGGAGTCTAAAATATAAATCAGGGGCACAATAGTAAAAAATATATATATAGTAAAATAAACATCATAAAAAGGCACATGAAAAGCAAACTATCAGATGGAAGATATGAGAAAATCATAAAAGCATGTAAATATTTTCTTAAGTATGGTAAAATACATCAAAAAATATTTTCTCTCAGAGACAACAAGTATTTATAAACTGTATTTAAAACAAATAAATAAAATTTGGCATCACGTCTGATTTCAACCAGCAGAAACAACAAGATCACAACTGTAATAGAAGGTCTTTATTTCACTTCTTTAAGACGTACAAAACTTTAAATCTAATTATGTGCATTCAATGCAGAAGTGTATTGACGAGATGGAATGTAACCAGGTCAAAAAAATTTCCGATCTATATGATTAATGCTAGGATCGAAAAACTTAAAAAATGTAATGATCTTCCTCCCAATGTTAAATCTGCGATTTTCCGTACTTCTCATCAACTCCCTAAGATTTTTGGTCAAATAAAACTTCATAAACCTAATCATCCCATGCGTCTTATTGTTTCTAAATGTAGTGGCCCTACTTATTTTTTAGAGAAATCCCTTGCCCTTTTCTTAAAACCCTTTTTTAATAACCATTGGTTTTTCTATAAGTTCCACTGAAAATTTTATTAATGTTTTATTTAAAACCAAATTTAATCCTAATGGTACCGTTCACAGTTTTGATGTTGTCTCTTTATTTCCTAGCATTCCCGTTGACATTGTTATTGGAATTATTGTTAAAAAATTGCAAAATCATAATTTTAAAACCCCTACTATCGACGCAATCACTTCTGCTTTGAACATTGTTACGGAGACAAATTATTTTGGCTTTTGTGATAATATTTATTTACAAACTTGTAGTGCCCCTATGGGTAGCCTTTTATCTGGTATTTTGGCAGAGGCGGTTTTGCAGGAGCTCGAGAATGAAATTTTGCCTTTTTTGCCCCCCCCCCCCTCTCTTTGGTGCCGCTTTGTTGATGATGTTTTTATTATTTGGGATGGTGATTTAAATGATCTCCTTCTTTTTTTGTCCAAGGTTAATGATTTTTACCCTTCGATTAATTTTACCGTTGAGCACGAAAATAATTGTTCCTTGCTTTTTCTTGATGTTCTGGTTACCCGTTCTGCTGTTGGTTTTCACACTTCTGTTTACCGTAAACCGTCTTTTACTAATTCCTGTATTCCTGCTAATTCTTACCATCCTATTTCCTCTATAAAAGCTTCTTTTAACGCTTATTTTAATCGTGCATTTAGCGTGTTTTTCTTTTCTTCTTTAAGTGACGAAATTGATTTTATTTTCAATCTTGGCTATGAGGCTGCCTATTCCTTTGAATTTATACATAAGGTTTTTTCCCATGTTCGCCGTAAATTTTCTCAAATTGATACTAAACTTATTTCTTTAAAAGATCGTTTGAATCATAAATCTAGTTTCCCGTACCATACCATCCTTGGATTTTCCGTCCCTTTATTCAGTTCTGCTCTGAATTTGGTTTCAGGCCTGCTCACTCTAATGTTTCTTCTTTATTTAACCGGATTCTGTCTGATAAGCTGGGTGATAAGGATGACTTTAAAAGCTTTGCTGGGGTGTATGTTGTTCCCCTGTTGTCCATCGATGGCAATTTTAAATTTTATATTGGCAGTACAGAACGTACTATTGGTATCCGTTTGGCAGAACATGCTAGGGATGTCAAAGGTGGTAAACTTTCTACGGCCCTTGATCATTTTGTTGTTAAAGAAAATTTCCGGCCCATTTTTGAAAGAACTTTCCTTCTTATGCGTTGTAATAACCCTCGTAATATTCTCCTTTTTGAGTCCCTCTTTATTTATGTTTACCGCGAGTCGATTTGTAATTTTTACCCCGTTCAGATTTTAAGTTATGCTTGGCGACTTATTTTCGACTCCGTGCAATTTAAGTCTCTTCATAGTTATCTTTGACGTCATCCTCTCGAGGATTGGACCTGATTGCCCCCAATTTTTAAAATTTTTTGAATTTGAAAATTCTGTAATAGAATTGCAAATTTTTACTGTTCTTTTCGTGATTTATGCTCGATTTTTTAATTCTGTACAAAATGTTTTGTATTTTTGGATTCTCCTTAGATAAACGTAAGTTTATGGATAATTGTATTTATGCAAATTAGTCACCTTTTCTGGTCTTTGTATGAACGATCCTTCCTATTTCCATGTAGCCACTGATGAAGAGCGTATTTACGCTCGAAAGCGCTCTGGCTTTTTAAAGTTTTGTACGTCTTAAAGAAGTGAAATAAAGACCTTCTATTACAGTTGTGATCTTGTTGTTTCTGCTGTATTTAAAACACCATCGTGACGTGCAGAATTTTTTTTTTCAAAATGCCATAGCGTTTTCGGGCATCATAATGCCCATCATCGGTAGCAATTGCCACTGATGATGAGCATAAAAATATAATAAATATAAAAATAAATAAATAAAAATAAAATAAAAAATAAATAAAACAAACGAGAGGTTCTAGGACAAGTAGGGACTTCGTAATTCGGAGTTACATGAATGCCGCTAACTGCGGGACGCAGCTGTTCTTTTGGCTTTTAATAGAGTAGATAAGATTCATATATTATTTTATTTTTAATTGAATTTGTCTACACCATTCATTTCGTGTCTGATTACATTTTATTTTTTACTTTTCCGTGCTCCACTGTTGTGTATAGAGGAGGACATCAGGAAATTTGATAATCTTTCTTGATAATCTTTCGGCATAGAAACGTGAAATATGGACGCCGTTACCCATACTATAAAGAATAACCATACCAAATTTAGGGGGAAAAAACTGTCAAAAACAGTGGATTTGAATACAGATCAAACTAAAAAACAGGCAGACAAACTTTCAATTATATGCATAGATTTTCAATAAAGAGTGTTAACACATTTATGTATGTAAAATTAGCAATATTTACCTTGTCGAGAAACATTTTAGAGATGATTTCATCCACTCCTTCGATTGTGCTGAAAAGGAGCGCAATGTCTCTCTTAATTTCCACAAAGTTTTCATTGACCTGTTCATGAAAAAAGGACTATTTGAAATAAAATTCATGTGATCTATGCATAACTTTCCTTACAGATTAGTACATTCAATTCTGTTATGTGTCTATCTGTTATATGTGTACAGAATATCGATTTATTACATAAATTAGCCGTTAAAATGGATTTCATTTTAAAATTTCCGTAATTTCTTGAGTATAATATGCTAATTTTCTATTTAAAAAACATCCAAATTGTGAAGGTGTAGCTTATATATATAAAGCAGCATATATATAAAAGCTATTGTTACAAAATAAAATATTTTTGTTAAAATGTGTTCGTCTGAAGTAATGACCTTTACTTTACAGGGTTGGCTTTATTTTTCTTCCTCGACTTAGATCGTCCGACCTACCCCAAGGTGTTGAAGACCGGTTCCGGACATAATCCCGACAGCCGAAATCCCGACAAGCCAGAATCCCGACAGCCGAAATCCCGACATACCAAAATCCCGACAGGGTCGAAATCCCGACAGGTCAAAATCCCGACAAGGTCGAAATCCCGACAAGTCAAAATCCCGACAAGGTCGAAATTCCGACAAGTCAAAATCCCGACAAGGTCGAAATCCCGACAAGTCAAAATCCCGACAAGGTCGAAATCCCGACAGCCAAAACCAACTCTTGCACAGACTAATACAACACTAAGGCGGTCATCGCAGTGATGTCACTAGGGCTAGAATTTACTAATCAGCACCCCCCCCCTCCCCCATGCACATGTGCTGGACTCACGCTGGGCACACGCACATGGCTGTCTACGCCTATATGTATAGCTTGATCAAAATTATCGACTTTTTTACATCTCTACATTTTACAAATTAATAGTTTTAATCACTAAATCATAACAATTATGCCATTACTGAAATAAATTTTGACAAATCGAAATGACAGTCAACGAGTAAAATGATATAACAGGTCGGTATAAGATTTGGGAAATTCATTTTATTAAAAAAGATAAAAACACACATTCTGCATACGTTCAAATAGCATATTTACAGTGACACAGTGTGAGCAATACCACGAAGATATTCCATCACAGGTCAATTATTACGATCGTTCACAACAGTCATAATTCTCTTCTCCCTGTCATCATCTACCTCCCTATGTTTTGGTTGTTGTTCTCCGTGAAGAATGCATTCAACTTGGTAATCCGCCTGCTCCTGTTCTTTTTGAAATTCTTCTATGCACTGCATGTGCGTGGGGGGGAGGTGGGTGCTGATTAGTAAATTCTAACCCTAGTGACGTCACTGCGATGACCGCCTTAGTGTTGTATTAGTCTGTGCAAGAGTGGGTTTCGGTTGTCGGGATTTTGGCTTGTCGGGATTTCGACCTTGTCGGGATTTTGGCTTGTCGGGATTTCGACCTTGTCGGGATTTTGACATGTCGGGATATCGGCTGTCGGGATTCTGGCTTGTCGGGATTATGACCCAGACCCATTGAAGACCCAGGTCACCCGAGGGTATGAGCAGCCAGCTGGGTGACCGGCTACCTGAAGGTGCATGGTATCTGTTTAGACGGTCAGAAGTGTGCCACCCAATTTAGACCAGAACCCAGTGATGGCGGCATCCACAGGGACCGTACCCTCCTTCCCCCACCACAAACCACTGCGGATCCACATATTCAACGTGCCTGTACTCCGCGTGAACATGGAGACAGTTTAGGCAGCGCCGGGAATCGAACTCGGGACGTCCGAGTGCAAAGCAGGAGGTGGCCAGTCAGATTGTCAGTTGCCCGCCAATCTGATATTAGACGATGGAGAATTCAAGGTTCACTTCGACCATAAGAGCTTGCAATTTCGTCCCAGTAGCCCAACGCGAGAGCGTCTGCTTGGCAGTTCGGAGATCCAAGGTTCGATTACCAGTTGGGGCAGCAAGGCTCTTTACAACTTTCCCTACAAACTTGAATTAATTTTCTCTTTCTTTTACAATGCATTAAATTACGAGTTTTATTGCATAAAATATTATTATAAAATAAATTACACAAACAGTTATTTGAAATGACCCTGAATTTGCAGTTTTAATTCAATTTTCGTTTTCATTTGGCGATCGGATGTATGCTCAAATGTGACTAGGCAAAAATGCGAAAAGCTTTTAATATCTCGGGAACAGTTGACCCTAGAGTTATGGGGTTTTGGTCTTATTCTCTTCGCCATCAAAAATTATGTATAATCGATGCATTTAAGCATAGGTAATCTTTCATTTTAGATTTTGACGATTTTTGCAGGCCATTTCGCAAAATAAATAAATAAACAAATGAATAATATATATATATATATATGTGTGTGTGTGTGTGCGTGTGTGCGTGCGTGTGTGTGTGTGTTGTGTGTTTTTAATCGTAACTAACAAAATCTAATCAGCATCAGGGTAACCCACAAATTACTTATGTACCAAATTTTGTCACATTTGGTCAATTAGTTTTTCAGCTAGAGTGGATACATATGTTGTACAGACAGGCAGATAGACACACACAGACGTCATGTTAAATACGTTTTTTTTTTTCGGGTTCTAGAGTGTTTGAAACGTGCAGATCCGTTGAAAACCAGATTTGAGATTTTCGACACGATTCCAATACTTTCCATATACTACATTATCATGAACTGTAAAAATGAAGTATTAAGGTCTTATACCTCAGCAATTTGACTTTTAAGAATTTTCTATGCTGCTGAAATTGAAACTTCAAAAGTTTAATTCACAAAAAAGAAAAAGTGTTATATTTTGAAACTTTTTAATTTTCTGAAAATTACTACGAAACTAGGAAAGTTTGCCGTATTGGCAAACGCATTCAGTAAACAGACTTCTTTAAGACTTCCCCCCCCCCCATTTTATATCAAAACATGTAATATCTGAAGAATGGTGCGCGTTAACCTTTTACTTACGGGTGGGACAGCGTCAATCTGTAAGCAAAAGGTAAATATTCTGTAGTATATGTCACCCGCTTCTGAATAAAATATTACATATGAAATGGCTATATCTTATTCAAATATATTTATTTATTTATTTATATATATTATTCAATTTTCGAAATAAAAATATTTCCAAAAATTAAGGGCTTTTTTTTTCTTGGTCAACTTATCCTGCAAATCAATAGGCTTCTAACGTTTATCGATTAAAATAATTGTATCAATTTTCACCGGAATCTCTCAATTTGTTCGAGAGTTATCGTACTCACAGAAATAAAGACGCACACACACTATTGAAAAAATGAATGATTCATATTCAGGTATGCTCTAAACGTGTAGACCCGTCAAAATTATGGAGTTTTTTTTACCTTATCGCAATATTTCCTTTTACTGTATGCATCGTAGGCAAAACAAAAAGAACCACTTGTGCAATTTCAATTGCCTTCAAAATGTAATCTTTATCTCAGCATCATTTGTTTCTCTCTGATTGTCGGAATATTTTTTCTGCGCTCCATTTCGCGTCCATATTTATTGTAATGCAATATTATTTCTTGTTTTACTTCTCTTTTTTCACACTAGGTGACTCTACCACTGCTATACGTTTAGATTTTTTCTAACACCTCTCATTTGAGGCTTAGCCATCGCCTTATTCACAATGAAAAAAAAAAAAAAACCACGCGTTTGTTCAACACGATCGTCTGCTTTTATCATTTCATTTAGTCAGGAACTTACGATATCATTTCTTTATATCAACTTCAACTTACGGCTTCAACAGTTGCTGTCTTAAGATTTCCATGATCGAACAGAATTTTTGTCGCGACCAGTCCTAGCTCGGAACGAATAACCTCCGCACATTGCTTCCAATTGGATTCGTAGGCGTAGTCGAAACCAGGTAGTTTTGTCATGTAGTGTATATGCAGATTTCGAAATTCAGTTCCCATATACTGCATCAGCTGCATCAACATTCTCCAGAACACGTACTTCACTACAGTCCTATAAGAAGAAAAAATACTTTTATTCTAGATATTTTTTCAACATTTAAATTAATGAATCCATATTTTTTCCTTCATGAGCACAATATTAGAACACCTCAAAATAATATCAAATAATGAAACATCCAAATATTTAGAATTTCAATAGCAATCACACAATTCAATCTACTATTCCTAATCACGTTCAAAACTCATAGCCTAACAGATCGATTAGCCTCGTTAGCACTCCAAGTGTTAAAATATCAAGATTAGTTATTTTAGGCATTATTTCGAGCCAATCTAATTACAGGGATGAGCAATGCCATCACTTCATCTGATGGGTCGGCAGTTTTGAACACAGTCCCTTTGACTTTTTAATATATACTAGAGTGAACATCGAGTGATCAACTATTTTTTTTTCAATATAAAGTTTCTGGTACAAATAAGAGCTATTTCTGCTATAGTGCAAATATATTCTCTAACACGGAAGTATTATTTTCATGAAAAGTTCACTGCACATCGAAAATAAAGAAATTATGATAGTTTACTCTGTAGCATTAAGATGCATACATTTTTTTTGTTATGAATTTTATTCCTATTTAATTTTTGAAAATTTTATTTAGTTCACTACATAATATCGATTCATTCCCTTGAGCGCAAACTGAAATATTTTCGTCAATGAAGATTGAGATAAACTACTGCAAATCATTCATGACATTTTATTATCACCTACAGGAATGAATAACTATGTACCTGAAATAGCATTTAATCTACCATAGAAGTTAATTAAAATCCCTGCATTTAATTCTTTTCTATCTTAAGCAATTGAATCTCTTTTGGCAAGAATCGGTTACCATTGTATCAAGTCGCCGACTTTAAACTGCTTTAAAGCGTAAAATATTCGATAAAAATCGGAATTGGAATTCGGGTATTTTGCAATATTTTGGAACTCATCAACATGTAATGAGAAAAAAAAATATGCTTCCTCAGAAAATGCTTTATTATTATCAAAATAATGATTAACATGTCGTGCAAAGCATATACATATAAAGCTAAACAAAGCTCCCCGGTGCAGCGATCAATATAGGTAGTCCGAGTTCACGCTTGTCGACGTTCTTCAGCACCGAATAGCAGATTGCTGCAGTGGAAAACTTACGTGCCGCAATTTTACGAACGTCTGTATCAACCTTCAAAGTCTGTCATACTATGACTGTCGACTTCAGATTTTAAGATTGAGAAATTGTAACTAGAAGACCGATTCCAATTTTTGATAACAAGACGATTTTTGCGACTGTGAACTTGGCCATTGCAACAGAAGAGTTGAGTTTGAGATCACATTTCTTTAAATTTTAAATCGGCTGCGAGATGTGGCTGACTTTGCCGGTTTCCAGATATTCTCAAAATTTCGACGCAGAATAAGTCTTCTTGTTACCAGTGAAGTAATTGGCTATTCGCTGCTGCGCAACGCTATAAAACTCCAAATTAGTATACAGATAGTGGTCGCTGCACTGGGAGCGCAATTTCAAGATTTAAGAATAGCCTCGAACAGAGGGTTATGTAACTTTAAAACAGTGGCCTCTAAAGTGGGGTACGTGTATGTGAGTGCGTGTGTGTGTGTGTGGGGGGGGGGGGGGGGTACGCCAAGAAAATTTAATATTTTACTTTGTATCTTTTTTCCTAAAGTAAATTTTTTATTGACAGATAAAAAAAATAATGAATTTAGGAATAACAAATATAAACTTGTACTTTTAAATTACACGATAAAGAACACAATAATATTATGATTATATGAATGTTACTTTACACCCGTTTAGAACAAAACACATTTTTGCAATATTCTAATATAGAGTTTCCATATTAGAACTAACGTTCGTTTAGAACCAAAAATTTTACATAAAGTTCCGCATTTGTTTTTACCAGTTATTTCCATATTTACTTTTTGTTTGTATTGAGGATCTTTCAAAATATTTTGAGAAATTTCGTTTGACACGCATTTGCTTCGACAAGGGTAAATTACAAAATTCATGTGTAAAGCATTAGCGTTCCTAAATAATAACTAACTCCTACTTTTGAATAAAACGTTATTTATTGACTATTTTTATTCATTAATTACTGTTAATAAAAATAATTTGAAAATAAAACAAACATTATGTATATATTTGTAACGATTTTATGTAAATACAATTTTATTTTTTATAAAACTGTTAACAAAAATTAAGATAAATTTTATTGTTTTATGATATATTCACTTTGTAATTAAGAAAAATATATATACTCTATAACAAAAAAATCGACGCACCAAGAAGGAGTTGTCCGATTGTAATGAAATTTCGTATGCAAAGACATTTCGAGCAAACATGCAAATGAATAAAATTTGGTGTCCAATTAATAAATAGTGGGTGCTCCAGCGCATCGGAACTGCGCATTCAGCAGGTGTATATAAGGAGCTATTCTGAATCTGTGGTCAAAATTTCTGTTGTATTTCGACTGCGAATATCTTACGTCGACTGTAACAATGCCTCGCCGAAAGATTTGTGTTCATTACGAGCATATGTCAGAGTTTGAAAGAGGTCGTGCTATCGGATTGAAGGAGACTGGTTGAACAAATCGGAGACGATCAAACAAGATAATGCCGGCCGCGCACGGCACGTGTTGCTATGAATTTTCTTCAAGCTTGCTCGACACTTCCTTGACCAGCTAGGTCTCCTGATCTCTCTCCCATTGAGCACGTTTGGGACGTTATGGGAAGACGATTGCAACCATCCCGGAATGTTGACGATTTAGCCCCACAGTTAGAGACAATTTGGCAAGACATTCCGCAGGACACCATCCGTGAATTTCGTCAGTCTATGGCACGCCGGGTGACATCTTGCATCCAGGCCAGAGGTGGACCGACGCCTTATTGACTTCCTCCCTTTGTATACGGCCAAACTCTAAATCATTAAATTGTTCTGAAATTTTAATCGTTTTTTTTCTATGTATGTTCTTCACATCCACCAATTTTTTATCACAATCGGACAACTCCTTCTTGGTGCATCGATTTTTCTGTTATAGAATGTATTAACTGGATTGATATTTTTCTATTATTGTTTCACTTTTTTTGTTTTCAAGATATTTAATTGCTGAAAACCAGGGGCGGCAAATAGGGGGCGCGGTCGCGCCCCCAAAATTTTCCTCGTCGACTATCGGCTTCTTCCGTTTTTTATCGACTGTCTATTGGTCAATTTTCTCACGTTATGGAGCTTCAAAAGAGCCGACCTTCACAGTGAAGTTCCCACTTCCGGCTGGAACGAATCCTTTTCAACTTGGAAAGATTGGGGTGATGCTATCCTTTTCACTTGAAAATTTCAACTGTCCGATTAAATTTATGTGTAATTAGCACATGCCCATCCATTCCTTCTGCTAGAAATGCATTTCAGTAGCTCAGTGCATTATATTATTTCATAGAAACATCCTATGAAAGACATGCTATTTTCGAAAAGAGTCGCTCATCAACAAATACTTTTTCTGGAGGCTCTTCATCTCTAAAATCACTAAGTGATACGAGATGGTCTTCGAGAGTTAAAGCTATAAAAGCACTACTTGATAATTTTGAAGTGGTGATTTTAACACTGGAAGAATAATGTGAAAACGATTCTCTCAATGGTGGAAGAGCCGAAGCCCTTTCAACATGCATGGCATCGTTCGAATGTTTGTTCGCTTAGTTTGTATTGAAGTGTTTTTGATCAATGCAATACTCTCTCAAAACATCTTCAGTCATCTGATCTTAATTTTCAGATTGTGCAAGCTTTGGCTACTATTGAAACTGTTAGTTCTTTTCGTATTGATGCATATTTCAATTAAGTGTAGAGTTTTATGACAGTACTATGGAAAAAAATTCTTATTCTGGACCAAAACTGAAAAGGTTTACAAAAATTCTAAGCGAATTCGGAGGCGGTGAAAAAAATCCCCATGATGATGTTAAATCATATCACAGAATCAATATTCTATATGAAATTATTTAGATTCAGTATCTAATGAAATTGAGACAAGATTTAATGAGAACAATATATCTGTTTTGCTTGCCCTTAGTTCAGTATTATTCGGATCAGATGTCGAAAAAGAAAAAGAAAATGTTTCAACCATATGTAAATTATATGACTTCCAGAAAGAGGAATTGCTGTGTGAATTGCGACTGTTTTACTCAATGGTGGAAAATAAAAACATTGACCATCCCAATTATAAAAGTCGCCTGGGTTATTTTAAAGAGCGGAATTTGGAAAATGTATTTCCTGTTATAACATTATCATTAAATTGTTTTTGACTGTGCCAATCAGCTCAACCAGTTGTGAAAGGTCTTTTTAGTGTCTTAGGAGGTTGAAAAATTATTTTCGCAGTACAATGGGACAAGAAAGACTTTCATCTTTAGTTGTTTCAGCTATAGAACAAGATATACCACTGGATTATGATGATATTGTAACAAAATTTTCTCTTCTTCCAGACTCTAAGAACCGGCGTTTAAAACTTCAATAAAAAGTAAATAAATATAGATATATGTATTTATTATGTTAACACAATTATGTACAAAAATTATGTGTTAACAACAATTATTTTTCTCAACATCAATTCAATTTTGTGACCCCCCCCCCCCCCCGTTAAC
This sequence comes from Amaurobius ferox, assembly GCA_951213105.1. Lineage (NCBI taxonomy): Eukaryota > Metazoa > Arthropoda > Arachnida > Araneae > Amaurobiidae > Amaurobius > Amaurobius ferox. Next base: position 139,752,531 of record OX578138.1, on the reverse strand, counting down.
ACACATTTTATTTATTCCATATTGTGGATTTTCATACATACAAATATCGCACCCCCAAATGGAATGCTGAAATGCCGCCCCTGCTGAAAACTCGAATTAAGCGAAATTTTTTAAACACGAACACCATGATGATAAAAATGAACTTATTTATGAACCAAAATATCGTAGAAGCTATTTTCAACGATCAATGTAAAAACATCAAAAATAAATTAAATAATGAATAAAAAACACATCGTAATCAACGACGAAAAAAAAATCTAGTATTTTCAGTTTTGCCACAGGAACACGTGTTAAAGGTAAAATAATTTATTAAAAAAATCTATTAATAAATCGTTAAAAAATCTATTAATAACCTCTGATTTAGAGGGACTCGGATTATCAAGACTTTGCAGTACTCACTTTTTGGGAGTTTGATTCAAAATTGTCAAAATGCTTGGTAGGTCGTAGTTACACGTAGAGATAACCTCCATGTCTTGAACCGCCTCCCCAACCACAGATCGCCAAATTTCCTTCAGCTGCTGTTTCTACGGGGAAAAAAATGGAATGGTTGTTAAGTTAGGACAGTTTGTAGTTCAGAGTAATGAATTCATTATAATTCGATTTTAGCTTTAAAAAATAAATGTTCACTTACGTTTTCTTCAGACATGTAGGGATAGGATGGAAGTTCAACATTCTGGAAAATAAGTTTAATAATCATTTGCGAGTCTGAGAGAATATATTTTTCAGAAATATACACATACATAAGAATGCGTGACATAATCGTTTACTGGCACAGCTCCAAATCTCTCAAAGGTGACGTAACGTATTAGATACCATGGACGAATTTGGGGCCAATCAGGTGGGCTTGCTGAACCATAAGGTTAATTTTAGGACTTTCATCTTAAATAATAAATTTATAGAAGATGAAAAGCTACCTAAAGTGATCATTCGTGGATTCCCTGTCTTAACTAACTCGGCCCTGTTCAAATCTGAACTAGAAGACCTCGGTTTTAAATTCAATAGTGTAACTCAACTGCCCCTGGGACAAAAGTTAAAAAAATTCTAAGGCATCAGTTCAGCTCCTGGAGACCCGGATTCGGAGATAATCTGCGATCTTAAACAAATGCTAGGTGTTAGAGTCAACTTTGAAAGATATAAAGGTCGTAAGAGAGCCTCACAATGTTTTATATGTCAGAAGTGGCATCACAACTCTAATGCTTGTTTTGTGCTTCCAAAATGTGTTACATATGCTGGCCCGCATATTATCCGCGATTACTTCAAAAACTACGAAATCTAGTGCACCTGTGAAAATTGTAGAGGTGCATATCTGAAAAAGTAAGGAAACTGTCCCAAATTCCCTAAATTGCAGAACAGGATATATCTTCTTAAGAAAACTCGAACCTTCGCAACCTTATGCGAAGGCTTTTCCTAAGCTTCCCGAACTCCCCTCTAGATTGTGGGTCTCCAGGTAACCTCCCCCTCACCGGAGAACAGCACACAAAATTTCCTCGGATTCCAGAAATACCTCCTGCAATTGGAGAAGAAATATGATAGAATTTTTATTTTACGTGCTTTCAAAATTGCCCTATCTTCTATTAGAAAAGCCGAGTATGAAATAGATACAGTTGTTCTATTATATGGGAGTTTTCATAGGAATAATTTCCTCCTGTTTGGGCATTTTCGTTGCCTCTGGGCCTCCCCTGTTTACTACCCGCCGTATTCTTGTGCCTTTTGTGCCTCTCGCAGCTCTGACTTCCCTCGCCCTGTGGCTCTTTCTGCTCAATGCTCAGCGTCGTGTTTGTTCTCCAATTTTCCAAATTCTGGGAATCGAGAGAATTTGATTTAGCACTTGTCCTAATTCTGCCTCATAGATCCCCCTTTGATGACGTCTATTAATAAATTCCTTTCCTATCATCCTCTGACAACTCATAGATAGTAGATAAAATCAACTATATAAAATCATCATTGCTTACGTGCTCCTCTAACTCCGGTTCTCGAATCCTTGAAACAATAGTTTACCGTGAACATATGATTAGTCACATGAAAGAATCTGACTGTGATGCTTACTTCCATATTTTACATGGTTTCTAATTTATAAAGAATTTTACAAGCAGTCGACTACTACGTGGAGTCAGACGAAGTCCTATTTCCAGGTCCCGGGGGTAATAAATCCTAGAGAAAGTTTGCGAATTCTCATAATTCTCATCTAAAACACATTTAGGAAGGTCCGCAACACGCAAAAGATCTAGGACTGACAATGGCTTTTAACGTGCTTGCCATGCCAGGTGATGTAGAATGTCTCTATCAGAGCCCTGCCTTGGTTAAGATTTATTACCCTGATGGAGTATTGCACAAGGCAGAAGAAGATGAATAAGTCTGTATTGCATTTTTAGTTACAGTGTTTTGCATTCGCATTTGGGAGGCTTTACACATTGATTACAAATTATATTAAACTAATTACACTAAACAAAATTAGAAGAGAAACATTTGTAAAATGTCTCTCTTACCCATTATTACTATTGTTTAGACTAATTCAGTCTTCCACAAAATACTTTTACCTGACATGAATAAAGAGTCTCCTGCTACACAAGAATATAGCGTGACTAAAACTGAGTGAGATAAATAAGCAGAAACTAACTTCAGAAATATTTAAGATGTCATATTAATATTTACCAGTGCCACTTTTGCAATATCCGTCTCAAACTTCAGTATGTCATCTCTAAACTCCTTTCTGGAAGCTCTGTCTATGTGGAGAAGTTCCAAAGCGGCGTCTATAGCCTCCTTGTATATCATGAACTGGAAAGCTAGCACATCATCTGTGGTGTTCGCGTACGCCTCAGGACTAAGATACGGCACAAGGCAATCGACTTCCTGAAAAATACGTGGCATTTTAGACAGAACTTACAGTAAACCAGCTAAATAGCTAACCCGATGCTTCAGCTAGGTCAGATAATTTAAAAAGTGATATGATGAAAATATTTTTAAAGCCTTTGACTGCTATATCATGCATGTATGTGTATTTCTTTCCTTCTATCCAGACCGCCAGACTTACATGAAGGTGTAAGGTATCTATTTGGACGGACGGTAAAATTTAGACCACCCAATTTAGACCGGAACCCAATGACGTATCAGACTATAGGGTCCATATCATCCTTTCCCTGATGCATCACCTCTCGGATGGACTTTTGAACCTACAGAGATTTATTGTGCCCATATTTCGCGCCGACACCGGATAGTTTAGGGAGACATCGAAGTAAAGATCACACATGGAAGTCTAGAGTCGATAAAGCCAGTCACAACCACGCAACCGATTTTAAATTTATAGAAATTTGAGCCCAGGTCGCCCAAATTAAATTTAGACAAGTAAAATCTGACCATGTTTGTTAACACAAATGTTCTCGAAATTGTGGTACATAGCAAATTTTGCTTTCAGTATAGTTATTAAATATTCGGTGCTGCAAAGCGCTAACAGGCTCGAAACCAGTCCACCAATGCTGGCCACTACGCATCGCAGTTCTTAGATGACATCGGTACATTACCATTCTTTCTGGCGCTGCATGTTCCTTTTCCACAAAATGAGGTTTGAACAGGGTATGAATCTGATACTCTTCTAGCTTGGAAACCAGCTTAGTCCATTCCAAGGGTTGTTCGAAATCCATGTTGTTTCCAAGTACGTAGTCTTCGGGCACCAAATCGTTATCAACAAACCAGAATGATAGAGATATGTTTTCAGTTTCATCTCGAACGCCTGCAAAGAAACAAAACAAATCAGACAATAATACCTGAACATTCAGTAAATAGTCAAGTTGATGCACGTCTGATGTTTGCATTAAAAATCTATTGGCTATTAAAAATCTGATGTCGGTAGAAGATGCATTTTCTCTAATGAAGTTACTTCAATATTTGATAGATTTTGAAATCTATATAATATTTAGTTAACATGCCTATGTATTTCTTGACCATTCAGATCCCGCCCCCTCGTGACTTTAAAGACAATCTTTGCACACTTTAACTATCGACCACGAGACAGAACCTAATGGAGCCGGATTTTTTTATCCCCCCGGGGGGAACGGAGAAAATGGGGCTTTCCGGAGTATTTTCAGATCATCCAGAAAGCCCTCGGTGACTGGAAAGATGAATTTTTGCATACTTATAGTATCAACCACAGAACAGGCCTAATGAAGCTGAATTTCGATTTTGGGGACCGAGTGAGGGGGACAAAAAATCTTTCCAGACCTTTTCGAAGGCCACGATGAACTAGATGACTGAGAGTTTGCTTACTTCTCAAGACCCGACCACTCAAACTGATGTTCATGCCTCAGGGTGAGTCGAGTGGATTTTCGACACTCCTCCAGACAGAACCTAACTGAGCCAATTTTTGATTAGGATGACTAGTCACCATACATTTTTAAACAAGATAAAAGTTACAACTTAATTTTTTAAGGGTATAAGTTTCCCTGTCTTTGATAAGCTTAAATAGTAGGAAGTTGATAAATTATATAAAATTTTAAACTACTAAATTTTGATAACATCATGCTTCCATTCGCTTATATTCACGTTCCAAAACCCATATTATATAACATAATATAAGAAAATACCTTATTTGTCTGTCTATTATGTTTGGTGATAAATTTGCCACAATATTAGCAACTTGGCTAAATGTCGTCAAATTTATTTTATTTTATAAGTTAAACACGTGACCTTGTATGCAATCAATGACGAACTGGTTTACAGCGTAAGAAGCGGCGCAAATCAAGATAAATGTTTCGGAAATCAGCTGGATTTCCTTCTTCCGTGCAAAAAGTCTGAGCCTAAATGCCCAAATAAGAGCAAGGCCATGTTGGCCAAACTGATATAGCTAAACGGCGCCTTAATATAGGGCGCTACGTAGTGGAACGAAAGGGAATAAAACAAGAAACATAGAAAAATGATGAAATGAAAACATGAGACTCAAACAAGAAAAAATAAAAGGCCGACAATATCAACTCAAAGAAACAACAAACTAGACGTGGTCATGCCATACCTCGGAGAAATATAGAGTTATTTACAAATAAACCATTAATTAGATTACTGGGTTTTTTATTAATATGAAAGGATTCAAAGAAATCCAAATCGAAAATCGAGTCCTTTTGGAAGCAGAAAAAAAATCATACCGGTGACCAGTCTGCGAAGTCATGAAATCATTGCGTTTAGTTAGAGGATTGTGTGTGGATTGGAAAAGGTGAGCGATCCACGTGTGTTCATGGGATTTAGAAGCGCAAGAGAAGCAAGTGGCCTGATTAGAGATATCCTTTTACATAAATCTATGTACCTATCATATGACGAGTTTATTATCTAGTGTTATTGCTATTGAATTAATATGTGAATAGAAATTTGATGCTTTTGACGACTTTATTGTATGACACAGAATAACCGACACAGAATACCTTTTGCTTCTTTATATAATCGTGCGTAAATTCCACATCAAAATGCCTTTGAGATTTAATTAATATCACCTGAAATAAATGTAAATTTGGCAAATTTATTGGCGTTAAAATGCGAGGCTTTCACGAAGCGCATCTTTTTTGTGAATAAAACGTGCTAGATCCAAGAGAATGACATTAATAAATTTTTACATGATATTGAAACGAAATATCAACTTATTTAACAATGTTAGACTTTAATTTGGGATTGATCTTTTTGACAAATGCATAGAAAATTAACAATGTTAGACTTTAATTTGAGATTGATCTTTTTGACAAATGCATAGAAAATTAACAATGTTAGACTTTAATTTGGAATTGATCTTTTTGACAAATGCATAGAAAATTAACAATGTTAGACTTTAATTTGAGATTGATCTTTTTGACAAATGCATAGAAAATTAACAATGTTAGACTTTAATTTGGAATTGATCTTTTTGACAAATGCATAGAAAATTAACAATGTTAGACTTTAATTTGGAATTGATCTTTTTGACAAATGCATAGAAAATTAACAATGTTAGACTTTAATTTGGAATTGATCTTTTTGACAAATGCATAGAAAATTAACAATGTTAGACTTTAATTTGAGATTGATCTTTTTGACAAATGCATAGAAAATTAACAATGTTAGACTTTAATTTGGAATTGATCTTTTTGACAAATGCATAGAAAATTAACAATGTTAGACTTTAATCTGAGATTGATCTTTTAGATAAATGCATAGAAAATTAACAATGTTAGACTTTAATTTGGAATTGATCTTTTTGACAAATGCATAGAAAAAAAATGTGCAATAGTTTGAGAGCGATTCATTGGCAGCGTTATAAAATTAACACTCCATTCGTTTTCTAAAAATAAATTACTTTTCAAATGGTTTTTTACTTAATATGATTGACTCTTTTTTTTTTATAATTTTTGAAGAATCTTTTGAAAATTGTAAGGCATTTGAAATGTTTGATAGCGTTTAAAAATTAGATACAATCCCAGCCTTCACAGACTAAATTTTATTCTAATCTTTCCATTCATTCTTGTGATCTCGTGTTCAAACTCATGGACACATATACACATCGATTCGAGTTCAGGGATGCTCAAAACGCTTAAACATGAAGACAGTATCAAACAATCAACCCGTCACAATTTCTCTTTCCATAAAACTAAATGCGCAGGGAAAGAACTAAAAATCATCACGATCCAGCTGGAACGAGAAAAAGAAAAAGTATAAAAATTTTATTTAATAATAATTTCTGTATTTTCATAAAGAATAATTACGACAACATTGAAACGTCCCTTCATGAAATTATTTAAACTTGCTAAACCAATCATTTTAAAGTAATCACATTATTGCAATTGATAAAATTGCTGATTGTAGATAATATAATTCCCTATTACTTGTTCGAAGAAAGCAGGTATAAGACAATTCGGTTATTACAATTGTTTCAAGAGCCTTTTCAGCCCTCTTCCTATGGTTAAAAACATTGTATGCTCTTTTGCTTACGGGTTTACTTTTTTACGGGTTACCTTTTGCTTACGGGTGGGACAGCGTCCATCCCAAACGAAGAACCTCTCAAAAAGACAGGTATTTGACATACCCTTATCCCAAACAGTTCGATTCCCCTTTGCAGACATTGGCGTCCTCGCCGATAGAAACATTGCGTCTGCTGCGCAATGTTACTAACAATTGCTTAGAAACAATTTATTGTTTCTTGAGGTTGTTAAGAGCACACACTGCTTTTGACCTGAGGAAGAGGACTCGAGACATCCTCAAAACAATTGTAGCCATCTTTTCTTCCAGGAAATAAATTAGGAAGTTAAAATCAGATTATTTGTTTGTATTTTACCTGTGTCCATGCAGGAGTTGTAGAGTTTTCTCATCTTTAACATAATTGGGGACTCAGTTTCCAAAGGAGCATCGTCCATAACCTCTGGAATGAAAAAAAATTAGCATGTTGAATATAGACAATACATTTTATAAAAATGCTACCAAAACGAATACAATTTTTGTATTTTTTAAAATGTTTGTTGATCGGTAAATAGCTTTTATATGCAGAGTTCCTAGGAAAGTCCTTAAGCGCCCCCCCCCCCCCCCCCCCAATAACATTGCAAGGAAAGATATCCATGAGTGTGTACACGTTACAGATCTATCTAATAAAGCGACCATTGCCCGATCGAATAAAAGGAATTGCGGCGCCCCCCAGTGGAGATTTTAAAAAAAGTCAGGATAACGGACTCGACAACAAAGAGGGGGTAGACGAAAAATGTCAAATATAAAGTTGTAGAAGATTATCTAATGAGTAGGAATCGATGTCAGAAATGAGCTGAACGAAGTATACGGAAGGCAATAAATACCAGTCATACCTAATGGGTTTTTAGATGCAGTCATGTCACAATACTGTTAAATATTGCCGAACGATTCATAAGCGTGTGTAAATATTGCCAGTGGCATGGTACCTGTCTGCGAGATAAATGGCAGACTTTACACTAGATTTCTGTGCATGCAAATCTTGTTCATTTTATCATTACTGCTATTCGCCAATTATCCTATTGGGTCAGATAAATGTCTTTTGGGACAGTTTTAAAGTCGATTCCTACTGATCAGACAGCGCTTTACAACTTTTTTTATTTCTTCTATCCCGCCGTAACTTATAAATTATCCTCTAGAGACGTTGCAATCACTTTCGTTCGATCGGGAGTGGTTACTTTACTAAAGATACACCTAACATGTACACTCATGGACCTTTCCTTACAAAGTTGTTGGGATGCTTAAGGACTTTAGTAGGGACCCTGTATAAACGTATTAAAAAACTTGCGTTTCCTACCGAATATGCCTTTTGACACCCACTTATCCTTCGTTCTGATAGAGATTGAGAAGATCTGAGAGTAAACTTTTGCCGACAGATGACGTTATTTAAAATACTTACTTATGATTTAAAATACGTACTTATGATTTTTGAAACATTTTTCAAATTTCGTTTATAGTATTTAATGCATAGTTTAAAATATTTGTTATAGGATTGAATTTGATATGAACTATTTCATCTGGTGTGTAATGTATTCCCTATATCTTATTAAACGGGTCGAATTCGCTATTTCAATATGAACCAAATTTTGCACTAAATGTTAAATATCTAATCGCTTTAATTATTACTTTCCTTATATACATAATGTATAAGGAAAGTATTGTGACGAGATCGAAAATTCGAATTCGAGTTTTCGACGGGAGACCACGTTTCAAGCATCCCTAATCACGAATCGAAAATTTTTGAAGTGATGTCTGTGTGTGTCAGTGAGTCTTTGGAGACGATAACTGACGAACGAATAGACCGATTCGAACGAAATTTGGTACAAAAATCACAATCCGTAAACACTGGAAGCTAATTGTTTTTAAACGTAATCGAATGTTCAGAACCCCCCTAAATTTTCAGTGAAATTTTGAAAAAATCGTCAAAACTCAAAACCTCTAATAAAGTTACGCAAATAGACATTTCTTATGTAATTTTTCATTAAAAAACGATTAACATAAATTTTAGAACGCTAACATGAACCGTTCTCGAGATATTGCTCATTTTTCAAACAATTATCAAAAAATCATATGAAATAAAAAAAAATATATTTCCTATTGAGAAACATGTTCACTTTTCATATATAATACCATGTGATAAATTGGGTGACATCATTCTCGTGGATCTAGCTCGTTCCATTCATGAGAAAAGATACTTTGAGTAATACTTTTATATTTGAACGCCAATACTCATTTATCTGCTGTAAGAATAACTTATTTCTCCGCCCATAACGCTTGGCGAGATTTTGACGACGACTTTGGCGGAATGTCGCCAACTTGGCGACATTTTTAATTGTTGCTAAATTAACGAAAATCTCGCCAAATGGATTAAAATGACGCTAAATCAATGAAAATGACGACTAATTGGAGAAAATTCAATATCTTGGAAAGAATATAAGTATCTACTATAGGAAAAATCTATTTTTTTTTGCTGTAAAAGTAGTTAATTCATTGCATTATACAGTATACTCTCTCTATTCTGAACACTCATGGGGGGCAACCAAAATGTTCAGATTATGGGGATGTTCATTATAGAGGGAGATTGGGAAATACATGTACGTAGTGAGTTTATAGACTGTATAGAAGACTTAGCCTGGTTAGCCATGCCAGTTACCAAGATGGAGGTGCTGAATTTAGATTTGGCGGCTAGTTCAATGTCAAACTAAATTCAATTGGACCTGTACTCTACCATCTCATTTGTTTGTTATTTTTATTAAAAGAGTTTTACAAAACATATAATAAAATTACATAATTACAGTATACACTTATTACAGTACATAATTAATTACTTCATGAAAAATGAGTAATTTTAGTCTGTTTTTGCATTGTGTATGCTCGTGCAACGTACATGGTGTCTAGTTGTTTAAGAAGTGGAAAGGCTTCCAGGTGGTGTTCAGCCGCATCAGGTCCTGAATCCCTTGGCCACATTGCTTGAAGGTAATCGTACTTCTTGTTTCATCGATCTCTTCTGGTTCTGCTTCTTCTTCACTAACCTCTTTCTCTTCAATAATGTTGTTGTCGCAAACTGGAAGGCTTCCGTCGGCTTCGAGATAAGCTTCAGGTTCAATTTCAGTATGAAGCTCCTGAAGAATTGACCCCAAGTCACTCACAGTTGTTGCTTCTTGGTCCTCTATTATTGATCCCTCCTTCTTACACGGGAATCCTGCTTAGTAGAAGCATCTTTGAATAGTGTAGGGGGTTACTTCATTCCAAGCCATTGATATCCAATGGACAGCATCCATGGCATTGACCTTCTTCGTTAGTTGGGTTGCCGAATTTGCCTCCTCCATCACCAGGACCATTTTCTTCAGAAAATGAATTCGGTAGTGAGCTTTAAAGGTCTTGATCACTCCGTGATCCAGTGGTTAGATTATAGAAGTACAGTTCGGTGGCAGGAACTTCAGACTCACGTTGCTCAGCTGCATGATTCCATGTGATGTGGCATCATCCACCAAAAGAAGAATTCTTCTTCCTTCTCTCTTCATCATCTCGTTAATGCCCTCCAACCATTGTGAGAAAATTGTTAATATCATCCAGGCTTTTCGATTTGATTGATAGAGCGCAGGCAATGATGCGATCTTCACATTTTTAAAGCATCGTGGTGTTTTACTTTTTCCGATCACAAGTGGTTTGAGCTTCTCACCCGTAAAACTGGCACAGAGTATGACGGTAAGCCTTTCTTTCGACATTTTCCCCCCCACGCATTTCTCACTTCTTTGTGCTAGGGTTTTACTTGGAAGAGCTCAAAAAAACAGGCCGGTTTCGTCGGCATTGAAAATGTCAGCGGTGTCGAAATCCTTCGTTAAGTCCTGAAGTTTAGTTTTCCATTCCTCCACAGTCTCCATATTTACGTCTGCAGCTTCACCATTGATTGCTTTGAATTCGATGTTATGCCGACTTTTGAAGCGAGTCAGCCATCCTTCCGATGCCTTGAATTCCGTGATTTTCTCCTTTTCTGCAAAATCCAGAGCAATCTGCTTTAGCAGGGGTCCAGTGATAGGAAGATGCAGTGGCGGCTCGTGAGCCAGATATAGAGGGAGGCGCTCATCTATGTATTTATGTATATATATATCCCTCAGTGTATGCCAACTACGTCTTTTAGACTTCGAGTTCGTCGTTTGTCCGGCACTGATAAATTGGTTCTGGCGTTACCTCGAAACAGCTGTATACCAAATTATTATTTTACTTACGCTGATATACGTTTGCAAGTTTCTTTAAAATGAATAAAAGCCTATTGTAACCATGGAAAATTATTTGAATACATTTCTAAATAAATTTGTATCAAATTTGTAAAAATTAAATACTCTCAGTCATATGCATGTGCAGTATTATTTTCTGACTAGCGCAAATGTTTGTACACCCAAAATGCACACAATTTCTCTCATATACACTCTATGGCTAATAGTTTTGTTCCTGATCGTCCTTGTAACCCAAACAGTAACATAATTAGAGAGCGAACACCAACTAAATCTACGGCCGTTTATATGTAGAAACGGAAAAACTATTTTAATACAAGTTTAAGAATGAATTTAGAATTTACAGAAAATTCTTATGCTTTATGCTTATCTCTATTTGTCTTTAATGATATGAGCGAGTTCTGCTTGCTAGCAGTCACTATATATAGCAATCGGTTTCTATAGCAATAAGTAGTTAGCTCGTTGCACGGGTGCAACAAAAGTGGATCAAAGTTTAGAGTGAGCAGATCGAGTGGGCCCATTGTAGAGTAGAAAATGCAGTGTGAAAATTGCATCAAAATCGGAGCAAGAGTCACTAAGATAGATAAAAATATAAATATGAAAAAGAGGAGGGTCTCCCCTCTTCCACCACGGTTGTTTCATATTACATAATAACAGACGATGTTTGTGTGTCGACGTGTGTGTGTAAGATCTGTAGCGGAAAATGTAAACATCGTACGGCCTTGAAATGTCGTGCACGGATATTTCAGGAACCAAGGCGATGCATTTTTGTAAAACCGAAATATGAAATTGAGGCTACTTAAAGTAAAAGTTACGCCCAGAGGGTTGATATAATAAGGTTGTATATCTAAGTGATTGACACCAGCAAAATCTAAATCGCTCAATTAGAAGGCGAAATAAGAAATTTGGGGGGGGGGGGGGGGCTAACCGAACTGAAAGTTACGCCCAGGGAGCTGACACAATAAATATGTATATCCAGTTCACATATACAAATGGTGCCGGGACTATAGCCACCAGCGGAATCAAAATGGTTCAATTTTAAGAGCGCCGAGATGTGAAATTAGAGGAGGACTACTTAAAGTAAAAGTTATGCCCAGGGGATTGATACGAAAGATATGTATATTCAAATAGTACAAAGACTGTAGCAACTAGAAGATTCAAAATCGCTCAATTTAGGAACCGAGATGTAAAATCGTGCGGACTAGTTAAACTAAAAATTACGCTCAGGGGAGTTTGAATAAAACAATATGCGTGTCCAGACGATACGCGTATAGATTGTGCAGAGACTATAGCCACCATTAGATTCAAAATCGCTTAATTAGGAAGCGAGATGAAAAATTTTTGGACTACCTCAAGTAAAATTTACGCCTAGGGAGTATCGGAGCAATATTGGTCTTCAATGAAATTAGAAGCAAAAGAAGGGGGATTGAGTAGTCGCCGCTGAAGGGGGGGGGGGAGATTTTAAGGAAAACAACGCCAGATCAAAGAATCAAGTATCAGGTTGAAAATTGATTTTTAACATTCTTCAACAAATATTTATAATTTTTTCAATCTTTAATGTTAAATAGCTGAAAGAGTAAGACAGCTGAGTAAATCAAGAGACTCTCACCCCCCTCAGACAACACATTTCTGAAAGTGTCACTAAAAATATTCACGGGCATGCCACAAATACAATTCTCGTGACTTTTAAACAATTAAGAGGTCAAACGCATTGAAATTTATCACAAACAAAGCATAGAACTACCCTAAATCAGAAATGATCCCCTTTCCGAAGGACAGAACCACCCTACATCAGAAATCACCCCACAACCCGGCCGGGCGCTTATGCAGCGAAATTAAACTGAGTGCCCCAAACAATGCATTTTTCTACCAAAAACGAAGAACGGAAACCCCCAAAATACCATAAATAACCCCCACTTATTTAATTAAGTAAAAAGCACAAAATATATATCGAAACTATTTTGAATTTCTATTTTCTGTATCTAATACTACTAAACTATTTCTTCATGAACCAAAACTGAAAAAACTAGGTCAATAGGATCAATAAAATAAATCAGAATTACATAAATACAGTAATTTATTTTCAAATATTTATTTAAACATCCAAATTTATTATTTTAAAAAGAAGCGAGAGAGAAAACACACATTTAGCAAGAAAAATTCGAGGCCAAATTAGCGAAACTTAGCCAATTCGAGTCAGTAGTTCACAGCATTCGTTTCATTCTTGGCTTCTTTGGCTGAACGATTCGATGCGAGCCGCGATAACCGGCGCGGCTCTCATCGGATTGGAATATTGCAATGTCTGTTTTTTTAACTGAAATTTCTATTACCATTGTATTAACATACCATTCTTTCTATCAGCCAGAGGCCGATAACTGGGCGCGGCTCTCGTTAAAATCCCTCGTCTTTCCCTACAATGCAGTATTTTTCCCTATAAATTTAATATACGTAGTATGAAAAGGGCATAAGAGATTTTTTGAAAGTCAAAGTTTTAGTGCTGCCATCTAGTGACAATTTTATCACTTATTTCCAATAATTCGACTTTTTAGTTGAAATAAATTTCAGATAATTTACTTAAAAATTGTGATTAACCTATATAACTAAAGGAATTTGAAGTGCTTGATCAGGGGGGTCCGCGCGGCGCCCTGAATAGCCGCCCCTGGGAAGATGCTTCGTTCTCACTTGGCAAAAAAAAAACTTCCACACGTGACTGTTTATGTTCTCGTTTTCTTTTCGAAAATTCTACACTTTGTGAAAGGTTTATTTGCTTCAAAAGCGGCTATAATTTCTTTCTCTTTCTTGCTGATGGCGTTGACTTGGCCTACTGAAATTCTAAACTCATATGCAATTTTCCTTTGACTTAACTTTTGATTTTAATTTTCAAACAACTTCGTATTTTTCCGGAAGCTTCAGTTCTTTCCGTTTTTACGTTTTCCTACTTATTTCTGACATATTGTATCTGCGTAAGTACTGTGCTTCTTTCCCGGCAACAACAGCGAAATGGGGAAAAAATTTTCCTTTGCCGAGCAAAAAGGAAGAATGACAATGGAGCGACAATGGTGTCCAATCAGGTTTGCGGAAAAGAAAGCATAACCCTTTTTTGACCACTCCCTCTAACACGTGGTGAACACCTGTTGTCACTTATCTTTGATTGGGGACGAGGGGCGGGGCAGGCATTTCTCCTTCAAGTCCTAACACACTTTCAGTTTCCGTTCAGTTTACAGAGAGGTAAAGGGGGAATGGGGATCAAAAGTAGTGTTCATAATACTGGGGTGTTCATATTAGAGGGTGTTCAGAATACAGAGCGTTCATCTTATGTTAAGTCTATGGTGTTTCGCCGGGACCGCCGTAATGTGTTCATAATACCGGGGTGTTCACATTACAGAGTGTTCAGATAGAGAGAGTCCACTGTATAAGGAAAGTCATGTGTTGCCCACATCAGATTTTTTTTTTAGCTGCAAAGAGTATTCCAATGTGATTAAAAATTATTTTCCTATTATTTGTTTATACGATACAAGTTTAACTGGTTTGGCCTGTAGGCCGGTCAAAAAAAAGAAAAAACACGACGGCAACAAGAAGAAAAATAACGAATAACGTTGCATTCAAAAAGGCAGTTTTAGCTGTATTTTTCTCTACTTGTATTTTACCGACTTGTATTTTTTGTCTATAGACTTGCTCCATGACAGCTATGAAAAAAAAATATTCCTCTAGTTTTAAGTGCGGCCGAGATAAAGGAGGCTGAAAACCCCATATTGTGGGCTGAAGTAAATATACACTTAGCAGCTCTCGCACATATTATTTATATAGACACAGCTATTTTTATAGAAGTATTTATTTAAATAAAAAAAATGTACGAAAACAATTCTATTAGTTGCAGAAAATGTCAAATTTGAGCGTAATAATTTTTACACTTGTAGGGGAAACATGTTATCTATTATATGATTGCCATTTTCCGTGTTCAAATGTGAAAACACAATTAAATATTCCCAGAAGATATAGAACAAAACTTTATTATGCAAACACTCTGAAACGTTACCTCATATTTACTCTTTATCTAGACATGTATTTCCTTAGATACAACTAAAATATTTCTTATCGAAGAAAAGTATAACATAAAAATAATATATCATAATAAATAATAGATCATAGAAAAATATATATACTTGATAAAGAAAAAATAATAATATTTTAATGTATTATACAATCATAAAAATCGAAAAATGAAACAATAAAAATCTAAAATACAATCGTGTCCCGATTGCAATGGTTAATCTTTATTACGTCAAATATCACTTTGGCACAGCTGATTGAAGATACTGGAAAGACTGACTGTCTTTCTAGTTGGCCGTGTCACTTTGACTTATTTAATTATGTGAGGATTTTAACCAGATTTATCATCAGCACCACCTAACCTAATCTTGCTAAATCAAAATTCATTAGATACAAGTGACTGTTAATTGCATTTTAAACAAAGCAATCTTCAATACAGCACATTCAATTTATTACTACTATTTTTTTTTCAATCAAGGTTCTAAAAGATGCCATTGAAAAATGAAGTGGACAAATTTTCGGGCACAATTTATATTATTGCAGAAGCGAGAAATTAGGATAAAAAGACTAAAGCCTATCAACTCCCTGCTACCTTCGAAGTCCTGTGACTTAAGTTTTATAGCCTCTCTCGAAAGAAAAACGTCTAGACTTCTAAAGGTGCCTTCCCACTCACCGCAACGCAACAGCAGACGGTTCACGGCAACGCTCGAGGTACACGCAAGTCTTTGCGGCAAAATAAACCCCTTCACACTGTCGGTCGACGGCGAAGAAATGTAGCCAATCAGATGCAAGCGTAGAAATTTCTCCTCTTTCAGCGGCCATGTTTACAAACCATCTCTTCCAAAGCGATTTTATATACATGAAATATTATATAATAAAAATTAAGATATTATTACTAATAAAATCTCTTTGGTCTCTTCTGATTCAAATTTATATTTACCAGCGGGTTGCTAGTTTACAGTATTGACGCGTTTCAGAAAATCCGCCTTTCTGTGAATTTAAACAAGAGCGTACGCGAGTTTGCTTTGGCCATATATACATATTTCATCAGTTTTCTAAAATAAGCTAACTAAAGTGATTCCATCGCAAAACACAAAGGATCCTAATTAAAATTGTTTTAGAATATTTACTACACTGTGGCAATTTCCTCATTTTAACGAATGCAATTATGTTCTCTTTCTCGAATCGTTAAAAAAAAAATCCGACAGAATTCAGAAAATAAATTTTGACATACGTTCTTCATAGACTTTCTTTTATCCCTCTATTGCAATCCTAAAACAACTTGAAAACATATTCTGTTTACTCTTTAAAATAATATTCTAAAATAGCATCAAATGCTTTGCATGATATAATTTGCGAGTACAATTCACGTGTGAAGTTTTGGCTTGGGTGGTAGAGAATCAGCTCCGCAAACCAGTGGGTTCTGGTTCGAATCCGAGCGAATATTAAATTTTACGAGTGCTGCCATCTGTTGCTGAAATATTCAAATACACAATCTGCAGAATTTTTTTTTATTTTAAATTATTTTAAGTTCTATATACAAAATAACCTTATATCACTAAATTATTTTTAAGTTTGAATGCTTATAAAAATTTATTTCGAAGTTACTTTGAAAAATATCTTGAAGTATACTTTATACCAGCTATAGATGGAATGTACTCCTCTTAATTAAGAAAGTGTTTGTAGAAATAGCAAATATAAAATGTGCATATAAAATTAGACAGAAATCATCGAACATCATTATACAAGTAGTAGTTATCTTTCGACATGTAATTTTGAACATTTTAGATTGGAATAGAAACAAAAATCAAACTACTTTGAAATTTTAAAGAGGTTGCATTTTAATAATTTGGCGCTAACATTTGAAGAATTTTTTTAATATTTTAAATGCACATAGACAATTAGAAATTTACAATACATTTGAAAATCATTTATTTTTAATAAAATAAATAAGTTTACATGTAAATATGAAAAGTTTACTCTTTTAAGTTTGAATGCTTATAAAAATTTATTTCGAAGTTACTTTGAAAAACATCTTGAAGTATACTTTATACCAGCTATAGATGGAATATACATTTAAATCTATTTTAAAACATAATTACTCAATAAATATAAATGTAGATAAAATAATTTTTAAATTTAAAAATTTACTTTAATGAGAAATATTTTAAACGTTACAAATGAGCAAAGAACATATTCGGATATTTAAAATAGATACGTATTTGAAAACCATTGAAATCAAGTATAAAATGGTAATGAACTTAAATTTGTTTAAGACATAATATTTCAATAACGGTATTCTTGAATTTAAATACTTTTTACGTTTTTTTTCTTTGATTGTTTCATTTCAGTCAATATCGGCAATATCGCTTTTTAAACTAATTTTGTATCTTGAGTGTATATTGAGTAAATATTTTTCAACAAACATTTATTTGCTTTTTTATACGGATGTGTGACAAATCCAAATATTTTTTAATGTTCATTCATCTGTTTAAGCTTCTGATATCCAAAGTAATCCATATAAAAAAGATCAAATCAAAAATGTACTATACGAAATATTAATTTAGCAGTAAAAACATGATCTACGATGCTATTGGCTGTTGCGTTGCCGTCAACCGTGCGGTACGCGTTGAATTCGGTTCCATTTCGAATTTAGCGTTGCGGCCTGCGTTCACCGCGGAAGAGGACATCCCCCCACTTTTTCATCGTACAGCGCATGCGTGAACTCAACCGTCCTCTGCGGTGCGGTGCGTTGCGGTGAGTGGGAAGGTACCTTAAGCCTTGGCGAATACCCCAGAAACTCCGCTATTGGGAGAATAATCTGAAAGAGACGATTAAAGTTCAACACAAAGCCAAAAGTCTGGAGAGAGTCTACAGGAGCTGGCGTTTGGTATTGAAACACTTTTGCAGCTATCTTTTTCAGAATGCCCTACGGATATTAGAAAATGTCTTGCAACCCAGTATTTTATCGATGCTATTTGTGATTCAGCACGCTGTTCTTATGGTCGAATGCAAGGATTTGAGAGCTGCACTGGCAAGCAAGTTTGATGCTTAGCAAGCAAGTTTGATGCATTTCAACAGGCATCTAGTGGGTTTCATCGATCCATTGTACGTGGTGCAGCTGTTACTAATAGCACTTTAGAATATGAGATGCTGCGCGCTATGAAGAACCTAAAAGATACCGGTCAGAAGTAACGTAACGACAGGTCCAAGTGGTTGTTTACCTCATTCGCAAAAGGACTGGTGTATTGGACCTGCGGAGAAAAGGCCATTCATTCGAGAAATCAAGTTTGCTCATTAGCCAGTCTGTGACACCTTATAAGGTGTCGCAGATTGGCTAATTGAATTAGCTATAGCTAATTCAATTACAACTTCTGATTGTGATGTTAAACTTAACTTTAGAAATTCGGAACATAGTTCGATGTTTCGATCCAAACTTTTAGTTCCAAGAGAAGCCTTTAATTACGGTATTACTTGTCTGGAAGTATATAAAGAAAGTAAAGAGGGCATAACATTTCACAAAAGGTTTATTAATATTTCTCAAAGTTGCGAAGGACAAAGCTTAGCCCCAATAAGTAAAAGTGAAGATCCTGGTAACTTTAGTACAATCCCCTGGTAATAAATAAGTTTCATAAATAACTGTTAAACCAGTCAAAAATCATTATTTGGCATGTTATTGACAAGTAATTTACAAAATGGACTTTAAAACAGTTGCTCAAATATAATTTAAGATGGAAACATATATACTGGTGTCCAAAATTATCTTTACATACATAAAAATAAGAAGCGCAAGAGCTGTGCATGAAGCATGTTTCCCTGCAAACTTCTGCAATTAAGGATTTAATTTCGCTGTTTATCGACTCAAAACAGTTTTTTTTTTTTTTTGGGGGGGGGGGAGTTCTGAAATAACATTTGAAAAGAATCCTTGGGGTAGCGAGCCGTCTGCTGTTTAGAGACGTGGCAGACATAGATGGAAGCGGCAAATTGTTTCGGAATTAGTTCTGTATCGTATGTACTCAAATTCGATATTTCAGTTTGTACTTATGCGCTAAGGTGCTATGTAATCATCCTCTCTCAGAAAGTTCCTCCAATTATATCAAACAGCTGTTGAGAAATCCTTGTTTCTGAGCATGTAAAGATAATTTTGGACATCGATGTATTTATTTTGTACTGACTTCGGATATCGACGAGCAATTCGAGCTGTGCCTCTTTCACAGGCGAGTAAAAGTCAGTGGCGTAGGGTATCGCTTTCGCGCGGGAGTAGCCTCCGCACGCATAGTCGTAAAAGTTGGTGCAGGGATCAGCTTTTAGATTCATCGTCTCCAACATCGTGGATGCTGAAAAGAGAACATACCAATGAAACTATTGTGTCCTTTTAATTTTAAATGAATCATGAAGAAACATGATAGGAAAAGAAATGACAGATTTAAAAGGTTTTCTCGGAACAGGGATCAAACAAGCGGCCTATCTAGAAAAAGTGTCTAGTTTAACCAACTACGTTAGTTTAACCAACTAAGTTAGTTTAACCAACTAAGCTAGTATATATTACATAAAGAAATGACTGTGCTTATTGCGTCATTTCTTTTTCCTCACAGCTAGCATGACCCGAAAACAATATTCTCAATGTTATATTTCTAGATATTACTGCTGACCGTCTGTTAAATTAATTTTTTTTCTCATACTTCCAACAATCGGTACAGTTTTGAAAGAGTGATGTTTTCGCTCAAAATAGGAGTGGGAAATTTTTTAGCCTAAAACGAGTCATGTTTTTATCACGTTACTCATTACGATTTAAACAGTCGACAACTCATTCCATCTCTTTTCCGAGTGCCAGTCGTACAGTCGACAACTCATTCCATCTCTTTTCCGAGTGCCAGTCGTACTCACGCCAGAGAAAGAATGAATTTCACTCGAAAGAAGATGGATTTTTCACAGACCAAATGAGTGAAAATTAGCTCATAATGAGTGAAATCCACTCGTTTAAAATGAGAGTGTAGAAGAAACTAAACTCGTAACATAAAAGTCAATTGAGTAATTGTTATGAACGATTTAAATACTGCATTCTTCCTCGCTGACCACAAAACACAATGTTAAGGAATAAAGTGTTCAGTCCATCAGGAATTTATTCAGGTCTTTAGAAATCTTTACATTCTCCTGCACTAAATTTGAAGGCAAGATTCGCACTTGACTTCAATGAAATAACTTACTTTTACATTTTTCCCTCCTAACAGTTCGTCATTCTTATTTTATATTTTCATATGTTCATTCATTATGAGACACTCTAATGGTTTTGAAGGGACAAGGTTCAAACTATGTGGGAGTACCCTGAATTGATGACATCCATATATACCATTTCCATATTGACATAATTAAGAGTGAAATATTTCCTAATAAATCTCTAGAATTCGAAGGCCCTGATCCCCACAAGTTCATTCTAAAGACGACCCTGTCACACCAGGAACATTTGTCCAGAGCAGGACTCAAACCTGTTACTCTTTATCCTTGTCATCCCCTATATCGGAACTAGTACTCTACCAACACTGGATGCTAGGTAAATTCGTAAAACTTAGTGTTGTTGTTGTTGTTACTAATCTTAACTGGTCTAGCCTATAGGATAGACCAGGTCCATAAGACCAAAAATACTCAAAGAGTCCAAGACGAGGAGGGGACTCAGTGTGAAATCCTCCTTGATAAGCTCTAGGCAGGACAGAAGATGATCAGGGGTGGATTCATGGAAAAAGAGAATGGGACAGCTTCTGTTCGTCAAAAGACGTGGAGCACTGACTACTCGTAAAACTTAGTATACCTAGTTATAGCACTATAAGCAAGCGTAAAAAATTGGAACTAGCATGGTTTTTTCGGGCAAATATTTTCAGAGAGAATAATTGAAGGATAAAATATTCCAAGAAGTGAGACAGATTTCAATATACATATTTTTACATTTTGACAACTGTTATGAAGGAATTGTGTAAAAAAAACATTTGAAATCCCTGTGTCATAAGACTCCGGTTCATTTTCATGAAAAAATGCAATATTTCATATTTACCTATCGACACACATTCTCTGGTATTGCAGAAAGGTTCGTCGCATTTCCTCCTCTCAAGTTTCTCTTCCAACATAAATGAAGATAAATTAATAATTAATGAAAAATCCATGAAACAATAACATGAAGCAATTTTCTTTAGAAATGATGACATGAAACAATTTTCTTGCTTAATAATTGTTTCATAACATGAAACAATTATTTTTTTTAATTAATCATACTTCTGCGATTTGTAATATGGATATATAAATCCACAATTTTAGTGTCTGACACATGTTGAAAGCAGATAATGCCAAATTATAATATAAGAGTAAAGAAATGCATGAGTATATGTTGCACTTTTATCTTCTCATGTTAGAATATATCCACTGATTTTTTGATTCATTTTCCGTACAACAATTTCTCGAAAAATAATATTTAACTCAGTTTTAAATAGTCTTCTTTCAAAGAAACTAAAAGTCGTCCTGTAAATTATTATTTGGATTTTATAATATATTTATTACCGTAACTGAACATTTCAGGTTTCGTTTCTGAATGCTCCAATTCACACACACACACATGGATATATACATTCATACACACACGGTCGAACGTGTTTTGATAGTGTTGATACTAATTCGAAATATCAAAATGGATATCGCACGCAAGCATCAGTGATATTCAATACCAGGGGTGCTAGTCCCGGGACATGAATGACCTAATTATATTTACATGGTTCTGCTCATATGACGACATGAGAATTAAGAACGTGCGCATTTTGTTTTCGGACTTAAGAGTGACCAAATTTGTTAACTATGACAGCTATCTTACTCCAGTGCCGTCACTGGATTCTGTGTGCATTGCACAATTTTGAATCTTTGCGCAAGTTGTTTACGCCTGGATATTGCCACTTCAAAATTAACAAACTATTTTTAACTGTAATAATGCGTGTGTTTTGGCAACTCCTCTCAAAGTTTACTCTGGGTCGTGACATCACGAATGATGAATCTTAATTCCCATTACGTCAAGCTGACAACTTTTTCATTGGTTGACGGTCTGAGTGCCCAAACTTATATTAAAAAACCTTGACTCAATATCGTCTTAATGCAAGTCCTGAGATAATGCGGAGGAAATATCTGATATGGCACATTTAGTTGAAAATACAACTTGCGGCAGAATTGCCTTGGAACTCCTTAGAGTTCCAAGGCAATTCTGCCGCAGTTGCCGTATAGTTGTCCCTCATAGCTTGGAATCAATCGCAGAATCAGTTTACCAGATGCAAATTTAAACAAGACATTTATAAATAAAGCCTTCATATGGTTGCAGATGTTGTGTAGATTTCATTTTCAACAGAACTATAAAGCAAGCATTTTCATTCTCTTTTACATGCATATTTTGTATAGTCATTTCCGGGAAAACCAGAAACGGCATCTGCAAAAACAGGACATCCTTAGTGTATATACCCCCTCCGGAATTCGATACCGAATCCATATCAATCATAATCTATCTAAGCCCTATTTATAGCCAATCCTGAGAAATAATGTTTCAAGGAAAAAACATTTGCAGCAGAAGTTTAAACTTTGCAATTTACTCGTGAAAGAGTAACAGAACGCATAAAACGTGCTTCATCAATTGTAAAGTCTTAATCAGTCTGAGACGAATAATATCTATGGTAGGGGGTATCTCTTGCTGAAATCGAAATGCAACGAAAAATGTAAACACTTTGGTCGTTTATATCTCCGAACCTAATAGATATAAATGTAAACAATGTTTACCTGTTTTGTCAGAACCTGTTTTGTCCCTATAAGAATATGCAAAATAATTTCATTATTTTAATACTTTGAATTTTTTGTACTAAAAAGTTTTGTCCGAGCGAGTTTTAGCCTCACCTTGCTCACTTTCACTCAAAATATCTTCTAAACTATAAAAGATAGATACGTAAAAACAGTAAACGACAAAAGTGTTCAGAAGGAATTCCAGTTTCTAGTTTAATCACTTGAAAAGCAGTTCAGAATCAATCTATAGTTTCTGAGAAATCGTCTTACCAAGTTGAGGAATCGTTAAGAATCGTCTTGTCGAAGAATCGTCAGGTCAAAGATTAAAAAATTTCAGTCTTTCAGGTTTGTAAAGGCTTATATCTTAAAAACTAAAAGTTCTAGCTATAAACTATAAGAAACAATTCGAAACTCATTAAATGCCCTACATGGATATATAATTGGATTCCATATCAGATTCTTAGTTTTAGAGATAAAGTGGTTAAAATTTTGTTATTTTAATATTTTGAACTATTTTGAAAAAGTGGTTCTAATTCTGATATTTTAATATTTCTAACTGTTTCGAAAATGGCTAACAAAGACAAATCACCCGCAAAGATAAAAAGGTTATTCACACAAAACCAATTCGACTTCATCGGACTGGAGATCCTGCCGATTTTTTTTTCTTTTTCTTTGCATAGAGATGTTAAAGAAGTTTCCTTACCTGCTTTGTTTATATTTATTGTGGTGATTTCTTCATATAAAGTTGAATCTGAAAAAGGAAAGTCCCATTTAGTAAGTATAAATAAGGAAATAATGCTTTGATAAGTAAACCAATTCAACGTGATGTACTTACATAGCATTTCATACTTTCAAAATTTACTTACATCACATAAGTGAACTTGCACCAATTGCATCGCCTTCAGACTGAATATGAAATCAGCTTCAAATATTTGTTACAATTTTATAAAGTGGATAACGGGGTACCCCACTGAAATCGGGGCGTTACGAAAAATGTAAACACTTTGGATACTTATATCTCCGGTGAATATAAACAATATTTACTTGTTTCGTCGTAAATAGGGTGATATTTAGGAATATAAAAAAATCAATATTTTAATAATCTGAACTTTTTTTCTAAAAATAAAATGGTTTTTTTTTTGTCTGAGCAATGTTCCGTTTGAGTTATGTTTATTTTCACCGGAAATAATTCCTAAATTATTAAGAATAGATATAAATAATAAGCATTAAAACTGATTAGTAGGAAATCCATTTTCTTGATCAGTAATTTGATTTTAGAAAGCTGTTATAAGTTTTGTGCAATCATCCTGAGAAATAGAAGAAGATTGAAAATCTTTCGTCTTTAACGTTTGTAATACTTATTTCTAAAAAACTAAAAGCGCTATATATATATATATATATATATATATATATATATATAGCAATAATTACCATATTCTAAATAATAGTAAAGAATTAAAGAATAAATTAACATCTCTTAGAAAAATAATAAGATTTCAAACTTTTGATTTTAAAGATCTTTTTAATAATATTAAGATATCTGATCTATATGATGTAATTTCAGCTCTATATAATGCTTATATTACACATCTTTCAAATCAAATTAAATTTATAAATTTTTCTAAACTTCTTCACTTTGTTATTTTCAATAATTATATTTTTCAAGGAAATAAATTATACTTACAAGTCTCAGGAGTTCCACAGGGTGGCTGCAGTAGCAGTATGCTAGCTAATTTATACCTTTATCATTATGAAAAGTCATTTACTTCAATAGATTATACTTTTTACAGATATGTTGATGATCTGATTTGCTCTTAGTACATACAGAAAATTATCTCATAGATGTAGATTACTATCCAGACAATTTGGAATTAATTCCTAATGAAGCTACTATTAGTAAAAATGTTAATTTTTTGGATTTAAATCTTTTTATTAATACTTCTAATAGAATTGTTACAAATTTATATGATAAAAAAGACTTATATAATTTTAATATTAATAAAATCTTACCATTTAATTCCTGTAACTCGATTCAATTGTTTAGAAATATTATACTCAATCAGCTTTTTAGAATTTATAGTTTATCTGATAAAAAATTTCATGCTATGCATATCAATAATCTCAAAATTACTAGTAATTTATATGAATATCCCTCTTATTTAGTAAATAGTATTGTTAAAAAATTTAAAATAGCTGGATTTTTATAATTCTTTTCATAGTATCATATAATTCTATTCATAGTATCTTATGTTAGCCAGACATCTCCATTCTCTTGTATTTTTTTTTTTTACATTCTCTTCCACTTCAGCATTATTATTATATGCCCCTCCTTTTAGTAGCTCTTTTTGTATATAAATACTTTTTCTTAACATTTCGCTTCACTGTTTTTCAATTCTTATGAATGGCAACAGTAAATGGTTTTTTATTTTTTCTTTACGAATGG
Organism: Amaurobius ferox; assembly: GCA_951213105.1. Classification (NCBI taxonomy): domain Eukaryota; kingdom Metazoa; phylum Arthropoda; class Arachnida; order Araneae; family Amaurobiidae; genus Amaurobius; species Amaurobius ferox. Next base: position 139,727,043 of record OX578138.1, on the reverse strand, counting down.
CAACACTGGTTTCTTCTATCAGTGTTCCCTGTATCGACTCGATTGTACATATGCTGTGCTTTTTCCAGGTATTCATTTTTTCTTTTTTATTCCTTCTTTATATATGTCGTTCAAGTAGAAATAGTTTATAGATATAATCTATCTATTTCTTCAGAAACATATTTTTGTGTTTGCTTCTACAAAAAACTTGGACATGATTAGATTTTTGTAGAGGTTAACAATTCATGATTTAGGCTTAGAGCCTCGTCCACGTGTATGGCGTTTGTGCTTGATTTCGTTTGTTATACTTATTTCGATTCCATACCTTTGTATTATATATTTTTCATTGACTTGTTGATTCGATATTTATTTTATTTATTTTTTTCCATTTGCTTGAGGATTAGTTGATTTTTACTTTTGTTTTGTAAGCCAGTTAGATAGTTGAATTTAGTTTTTCTTCTTTTGTTTCCATACCTTTTAATTTTGTTGATTTTCTGTAACTTGATAGCTTGTGTTTTGTATTTTTTATCCATTTGATTGATGATTTGCTGTATTATATTTTATTCTGTGGGTGTTTTAAAAAGTTAGGTTTATCGTGTTACATCATCTTACTTTTCGTTCATTGGATTTTCAAACTTCTATTATTATATATATATATATATATATATATATATATATATATATATATATATATATATATATATATATATAGCAGGCGAGCCATTTGTAGCCCTTTAAAATCCCTACAAAGATATATAGTTGGATTTCGGATCAAATTCTTGCTTATCAAAATATAGTAGTTACAATTTTGATATTTTCATGTTTTAAATTACTTTGAAAAGGTGGTTTTAATTTCGATATTTTATTTTGACATCGAAAAATCAGAAAATATAAAGCTATAAGACTTTATGCAGACGACGCTTAACTTTAAATTTGCATCAGAAACTGTAAAATCTACAAACTTAAGATTTAATATTCGCTCTTGACTCAGTCTAAGTTGTTTCAATTATGTATCACACCATAGGCCCCTATTAACTTTTTAAACGAAACAAATAAGACTGAAAACAAACGAATCAACTTGTGAAAATTTATTGGAGTCTGATTTTTCAAGATGTTACCCCCGCAAAACTTTTTCGGCTCCATCGGGCTGGAGCACTACGACAAGGTTTTAATTTGACCTTAACAATTTTCTGTCTTGATATATTCTGTATTTTTAACACTCTACAACAAAGTTGAAAAGTGTTTATGACTTTGTTCATTCTGACTGTCTATCTGTTTGTCTGTCCGTTAGCAAGATAACTGCCGTAAAAATGACTTACTCAAAATGAAATTTTAGTATGTTGTTCAGACGGTCTGTGGGACCTATGGGAATATAAATGAATAATATCACCCAAATAGTTTTGGATTGAATCCGGGTTGAAAAAATGAAATACATTGAACCTTATGCGACCTAATATTTCAAACACTTTTTAAGCGGATTTAAAATTCACAAATTGCTTCGAAAATTTTAGGTAATATTCAAATTATCCCATAAAATATATAAAAAAAAATTCAGCAAAATATATTCAGTAGTTTTTTAAATATAAATTAAAATAATAATTACACCTTTTATATGAAGCTATCACGTGACCATGATATGAAAAGGTCACGTAATCCACTTCGAAATGAAATATGGCATCCATCTTGTCTCAAAATCGTGATTTTTAAAGTTCTTTTTAATTCATACTGAGTGTTGTATCCGTTCTAAAATCGCTTTATTTTTGCTTAAATTCTGTGCATCTACATACACTGAAACAACTCAATTATAATATATTTCAGTTTAAATGATCATCCAAATATGATTATTTCTACAACGAAGCCTATATTTCACTTATGTAAAATGTAAACAGCAAAATATGTAGAATGAGTTATTTAAGAATTGCTGCATTTCTTTAACGCAAAATTATTTAGCTCATGGAGTCTGCATAGCTGATATGAATGAAATATTCATTGATTTTACAGAGTGAAGGACGATTTTTTTTCGATGAAGTTTTAAGCAGAGTTTAATTACTTGTAACTCCATGGTAATAAGTTTTTAAATAAAATAAATTATTATAGCATTGTGATGAATGAAACGAATGGGAAAATGTTATGAATGAAATGAATGGGAAAATGTTATGAATGAAATAAATGGGAAAATGTTATGAATGAAATGAATGGGAAAATGTTATGAATGAAATGAATGGGAAAATGTTATGAATGAAATGCTTTTTTTTATAGAGAGAGCCAGGCGTGTTATATTTCGATGGCGTCATTTGAATAAATTTCAGTTGTTTTTGATGAAGTTTTCAAATATAATAAATTATTGTAGTATTATGATAATGTTAAAAACATCACCGAGAAGCCAGGCGAATTATATTTAATTGACGTCATTTGAATGAAGTTCATTTTTTTCGATGAACTTTTAAGTTTTCAAATATAATAAATTAATGTAGTATTGTGATAATTTTTAAAATATTACCGAGGAATGTATCACATTTTAGAGATGTTTAAATGAAATTGCATTGAAGTTGGAAAGTGTTTCATAATCAATGCTTTATGCATGATTGATCTTTCTTGTTTATTCTTAAGGTGTATTAGCGTTGCACAATCAAACACAATGACGTAGGTTTATTTACGACACAATTCGAGTTTGCTTACACACATATTGTTTTAAAAGCAGTTGATATAATACTATTTTATATAAGAATCAAAAATACTTTTTCCCTGTACACATATACACACAAAATATTACATTTTCTGACACAATTGTAATTAAAGGTTAATGGATATCAATTAATGCAAATCATACGTCACAATAAATGAAAGAAGGTACTTACATCCTCTAGTGAAGTGTAAAACAACGAGAATTGCGCTAGTCACCAGGATTATCCCGGCCATAGCCATAATGTATCCGACCTTGCTGCCGCCATTGCTGCGAGATGAAGCAGTGGATGACTGCCTACGAAGATAGAATGGACCAACTCTATTTATATACGCAATAGTTACTATGGAAACGGTTTGAATAGGTAAATACAGTAAACTCAATATGGTGAAGTTGAAAATGTCGAATTTCAGTTTTGACGTGAATAAACGTCCATGGTCGCGGTAAGGATGCTAAATATACATGCTGGGGCAACAACGACCATCTGGACTCCCAGTTAAAGCGATGTCTGTGCATGACGAAAAGAGGGTTACTTTCTTCGGGATCTCGAAAATATCAATACATTCTAGATTACGTTCTTGAATGATTGGCATAATTTTTTTAAAGTAAAAACATATATTTTACAGCCAAATTGCGTATCAAATATCAGCCATGTAACATGCGCGCGTTTTTGAAATTGCACGAGCAGATGACAATTGATTGGATCGGTTGGAGTCAAAATGGCGGTTGCGCCAGCCTGTAGGTATCTGGCAGCAATCGGAGCGTTGCGAAAAAAATGTAAACACTTGAGCGCTTTATCAAATCTTCGAACCTCATAAATTAAAAATATAAATAATTTATACTGTTTTATTGAAAATAGGGATTCATTTATGAATATATAAAAATAATTTCTATATTTTATTATTTCGAACTATTTTTCTTAAAAAAAATAAATAATACTAAATAAAGCTTTTGTTCGAGCTATTTATTGATTTATTACTTTCCTTATATACATAATGTATAAGGAAAGTATTGTGGCGGGGTCGAAAATTCGAATTCGGGTTTTCGATGGGAGAGCACGTTTCAAGCATCCCTGAACACGAATCAAACATTTTTGAAGTGATGTCTGTGTGTGTGTGTGTGTGTGTGTGTGTGTGTGAAAGTATGTGTGTGTGTGTAAAAGTATGTGTGTGTGTGTCAGTGAGTTTGTGGAAACGATAACTGACGAACGAATGGACCGATTCAAACGAAATTTGGTACAAAAATCACAATCCGTAAACACTGGAAGCTTATTGCTTTTATACACAATCGAATGTTCAGAACCCTCCTAAATTTTCGAGTGAAATTTTGAAAAAATCGTCAAAAAATCAAAACCGCTAATAAAGTTACGCAAATAGACATTTCTTATGTAATTTTTCATTAGAAAACGATTAACATAAATTTTAGAACGCTAACATGAACCGTTCTCGAGATATTGCACATTTTTCAAAAAAATTATCAAAAAGTTATATAAAATAAAAAAAAATATTTCCTATTGAGAAACATGTTCACTTTTCATATGTAATACCATGCGATAAATTGGGTGACATCATTCTCGTGGATCTAGCTCATTCCATTCATGAAAAAAGATACGTTGAGTAATACTTTTGTATTTGAACGCCAATAGTCATTTATCTTCTGTAAGAATAACTTATTTCTTAGTGCATAACGCCTGGCGAGATTTTGGCGACGAATTTGGCGGAATGTCGCCAACTTGGCGACTTTTTGAAATGTTGCCAAATTAACGAAAATCTCGCCAAATGGATAAAAATGAGGCTAAATCAATGAAAATGACGACTAATTGCAGAAAATTCAATATCTTGGAAAGAATATAAGTATCTACTATAAGAGTAACATATTTTTTAACTGTAAAAGTAGTAAATTCATTGCATTATATAAGGAAAGTCATGTGTTGCCCACATCAGATTTTTTTGCTTGCTTTCACTCGAAAATATTCTAATCCATAATAGATAAAATATTACAAGTTGAAGAAAAGGGAAAATTTTCCATTTTTACAATGCTTAATTTCGAAAACTAAAGTTATATTAGCTATGAACATTAAGTGAGTCATTTGTAGCCCTTTGGAATCCTACAAGGATATATATATTTGAATTTCTGATAGGATTATCAGTTTTAAAAATATTGTGGTTATAATTGCATCAAACCATATAAAATATACTACGCGTGGCCAAACTTCTATATAGTGATATTAATTTATATAACATGGAAAGATTAAGTTTTTTCAATTATGTATTTTACTTTAGTTACCATAGGTCCCTTATCTAATGTAAGCGGAACAAATGAGACTGCAAACAACGAATAAATTTATTGGAATTTATTTTACAAGACGTTATTCACGCAAAACCTTTCCGGCTTCATCGCATTGGGGCCCCTTCGATTTTTTATGGAAGACTTTTTGAGGTATCGAGGTTTTGCCCTTGATTCACATAAGCAAAAATCTGTTACAGTACATGACGCTCCTATTATGTTATTCCTTACAGTGTTTATATTTATTAAATTAAGAAAATAATGCATGAAACCAGAATGTATACACTATTACATTGAATTTGTAGTTAAGTAACTTACTTCTTTATTTCAGGACTCGTGCATTTTTAAATGAGGCCAACTCACCAATGGCTCAATAAAGGAAAGCATCTTTAACACTTTGCTAACTGGTCACGATTATATTCGTGTTTGCATGGCCGAGCGTTGTTGACTGGTCACGAGTATACTCGTAATTTTATATCACCATATTGATTTTTTGTCAAAATTGCATTCGAAAGAAACATTTATATATTTATTATTCTATTTTATATTATATATTTATTTATTATTCTATTTTATATTATATATTTATTTATTATTCTATTATATTTATTATATAATAGAATATATTATTATTCTATTTCAATTTATTTTCGATGTTTAGGGCCATTTTGAAAAAAGGCACTGTTCTACTTTTTGATTCCCACCAAAATCTAATCTGCACAAAAGCGAAGCATAAGTAACGAATAACGCTTTCAATACATCCTTACAGAAAGCAGACATATGCAGATTACGTATATATTTTATTTTATTTATATTGCTCAAGGTTGTTCATTTAAATTTATTCGCAAAAAGAAAATCTCTCGGCACTTTCGGTTTTCCTGGTGGAATAAAGATCTTGCTAAATTTAGAAATGTTGTGACTGCTTTGTCTAGAAGAGTTAAATCCCTAATTAGAAACTCTGCTTCCTTGGATATGATCGAAGAAACCAGAATTAAATACAATTTTAATAAAGCTAATTTCAAACGATTAATTTATAATGCTAAAACTAATGCTTGGAAAAATATTTGCAATAACTGCAATTCTAAATTTGGCTCTCTATTTAAATTTACTTTTCTAAAATCTCACAAAAATAAAAACATAAACTTAATTTTACCGGATGATCCTAATTTAAACTACGCTGATAAGATTATCTATTGAATCATTGTTTTGAAACTGACTACAATTTTAATTCTTTTCCGTCTTTTTCTATCCATTCTGGCGGTCCTCTCACTCTCTGAGATGCCATCAGTGTTTAACAACCTTAAGAATGGCAAAGCCCCCGGTCTTGATAATTTAGATAATAAAATTTGGCAATCTCTTTCTAAATTCAATAATAAGCTATTTCTTAAAATGTTTAACCATTGCTTAAAGTTTTACTATTTTCCAAATTGCTTTAAAAATGCAAAAGTTATTTTTATTCCCAAGCCAGGTTGTGATCCTTCTAATTGCTCCTCTTTTTGTCCGATTTGTCTTCTTCCAACCCCAGGCAAAATTCTTGAAAAAAAATTCGCCAATAGATTTTTTTTTTGGTTAACCACTAATGACATTCTTCATCCTAATGAATATGGTTTCCGAGAACTCCATAGTAGCGAAGACGCTTGTTTTAAACTTTTGAACACTATTGAGAATCTTAAGCCAAATCATCATGTTGCTCTCACTACCCTAGATATTAAAGGAGCGTTTGATAATCTCAATTAGACTTATCTTCCCCACTCCTTCAGCGCAATTAATCTCCCTCCTCCCTTCCAAATTTTCATTTTTTAACACTTTACAACAAAGTTGAAAAGTGTTTATGACTTTGTTCATTCTGTCTGTCTGTCTGTCTGTCTGTCTGTCTGTCTGTCCGTTAGCACGATAACTGCCGTAAAAATGACTTAATCAAAATGAAATTTTAGTATGTTGTTCAGACGGTCTATAGGACCTATGGGAATATAAATGAATAATATCACCCAATTAGTTTTGGATTGAACCCGGGTTGAAAAAATGGAATACATTTAGCCCTATGGGACCTAATTTTTCAAGTATTTTTTAAGCGGATTTAAAATTCACAAATTGCTTCGAAAATTTTAGGCAATATTCAAATGGTTCCGTAAAATATATAAAAAAAAATTCAGCGAAATATATTCAGTAGTTTTTTAAATAAAAATTAAAATAATAATAACACCTCTTATATGAAGCGATCACGTGTCCATGATATGAAACGATCACATGACCCACTTCAAAATGATATATGGCATCCATCTTGTGTCAAAATCGTGATTTTTAAAGTTCTTTTTAATTCATATTGAGTGTTGTATCCGTCCTAAAACTACTTTATTTTTGCCTAAATTCTGTGCATCTACATACGGAAACACCGCAATGACAATATATTCCAGTTTAAATGCTCATCTAAATTTGATTATTTCTACTATTAAGCCTATTTTTCACCTATGTAAAATGTAAACAACAAAATATGTAGAATGAGTTGTATTAGAATCGCTGTAATTCTTTAACACAAAATCAAATAGTCCATGGAGTCTGCTTAGCTGATATGAATGAAATATTCATTGATTTTAGAAAGAGAAGGACGATATTTTTCGATGAAGTTTAACGAATAGAGCTTACTTACTTGTAGCTCAATGGTCTTAATTTTTAAATAAAATAAATTATTATAGTATTGTGATGAAAGACATGAATGGGGGAATTATTTATGAATGAAATGTTGCTTTTATAGAGAGAGCCAGGCGTGTTATTTTTTTATGACGTCATTTGAATGAATTTCAGTTGTTTTCGATGAAGTTTTCAAATATAATAAATTATCGTAGTATTATGATAATTCTAAAATTATTACCAAGGAATGTATTACATTTTAGAGATGTTTAAACCAGGCAATTTATACTTTAATGCCGTCATTTGAATGAAGTTAATTTTTTTCGATGAAGGTTTAAGGTTTCAAATATAATAAATCAATGTAGTATTGTGATAAGTTTTAAAATATTACCGAGGAATATATTGCATTTTCGACTTTTTTAAATAAAATTGCATTGAAGTTGGAAAGTGTTTCATAATCAATGCTTTAAGCATGATTGATCTTTCTTGTTCTTATCTTTCCTCCAGGTACGTTACTTTTAATGAGAACTCGCTATCAATTTCTAAGCCTATTTCCAAAGGTGCTCCGCAAGGCTTTATCTTCGCCCCAATTATTTGGAACATTTATTTCAATAATATCCTCCTCCTTAACAACTACCTTTTTCACCTCCAAGCGTTTGCAGATGACCTTGCCCTTACCACTTTTGGTCAAACCAGAATCTCTCTAGTACTTAATACTAACTCTCTTCTAAATTCTATTTCCCACTCCCTTCGGCCTCTATTTCTCGATGTCTCCACTAATAACAGCTGCTCTATTATTTTCTCTAAATCCCGTACTATTTTTCGCAGAAATCCAATTTTTAAGTTTCAAAATTCTATAATTAAAATTAAAAATCAACTGAAATTTATAGGTATTATTATTGATAATAAACTTTCTTGGAACTCTCATATCTCATTTATCAAAGAAAAATGTTTTAAATTTGTTTCCATTTTCGGTCAAATCTCTGGTTCAAATTGGAGCTTAAATGGATCTTTTTTAAAATGTTGGTATGTATGTATTATAGAAAAAATCATTACTTTCGGCTTCGGTATTTGAAGTAAATCGTTTAATCTCACCCAAACTCGTAAACTTCTTTCCCTTCAATGCGTTTTCCTTCTAAAAATTTGTCCATGTTACAAAACTACTTCTTACATTTCATTGTTTTCTATTACTGGTATTCCTCCTATCCATTTTACTATTAATAACCTCTACTATAAATACATGTTTTGGAATCATAAAATAAATTTATTTGCTTTTAACTCAATCCGTTCCCCTTCTGATTTTGACTTTTTCATCCCTTTTTCTAAAACCCATCCCTCTGTTCGCACTGTTGATCTAATTAATTAGAGTTGATCAAGAAGTTCTCAGATTTTAATATTTTTACTGATGGTTCTGAAATTATTAGTAAAACTGGCTTTGCCATTTGCATCTTCCAACATGATGTTTTGACAGAAGTTATTATCTCATAAAATTGGTGACAATAATACAGTATTCCAATCCGAACTCTCTGCAATCTCTTATGCCATTGATTGGGCCTCTTCTAATAACCTGAAAATCAATATTTACTCTGATAGTTTATCTTCAATTTCAGCCTTAAACTCAACATAAAATAAATCCAATTTTCTTCATATTATCAAATCCTAAACCTTACTTCATAAAACCTTGCTTAATATTTCTTGGGTAAAAGCTCATAATAATAATTTTGGAAACGAAACTGCCGATAAACATTCTAAACTTGCCACCACTTCTAATGACAAAATTTTTATTCCTTATCCCTACTCCCTCCTTGTTAAAACTTACAAAAACAATATTTTGAATATTTGGCAAAATTATCTTAATGACTATCGTTCTTCCCATAATCAAGATCCCGCCTGCATCCTTTCTTTCTTACCCTCTGTCAATACGTATTCCCTTAATATAAAAATTTTTAATTTTCTTCCTCACTGGGCATGGTCCCTTTTTAGCCCATTTATTCTTTTTTTAAATCAAATCCACCTCAACCTGTCCTTGTAATTCCTACGGGGATGTTGATTACTATATTTTTAATTGCCCTTTTACAAACAAATTTCACCTCTTTCAACTTTCAAATTGTAATAAACCAAATTGGTTTAAGTCCATCTGTTCCAACCCAATTTCTATAAATAAAATAAAAAATTGTATTATTGTCGCCCAATCTATTTCTGATAAAGTTTCTTATGTTTATTTAGCTTACTGCTTTTAATTTTTCATGATCAATATGGTCAATTTATTGTTTTTGATTTTTAACACTTTACAACATTGTTGAAAAGTGTTTATGACTTTGTTCATTCTGTCTGTCTGTCTGTTAGCACGATAACTGCCGTAAAAATGACTTAAAAAACTCCAAAATTAAATTTTAGTATGCTGTTCAGACGGTCTGTGGAACCTATGGGAATGTAAAAGAATAATATCAAGCAATTAGTTTTGGCTTGAACCCGGGTTAAAAAAAATGAAATACATTGAGGGACCTAATTTTTCAAACATTTTTCAAGCGAATTTAAAATTCCCAAATTGCTTCGAACTTTTTAGAAAATATTCAAATTACCCCATAAAATATATAAAAAAAATTTGAGCAAAATATATTCAGTAGTTTTTTACATAAAAAATAAAATAATAATTACACCTTTTATATAAAAAGATCTGGTCACCATTATATGAAGAGAACACGTGACCCACTTCAAAATAAAATATGGCATCCATCTTGTGTCAAAACCGTGATTTTTAAAGTTCTTTTTAATTCACATTTAGTGTTGTATCCGTCCTAAAACCGCTTTATTTTTGCTTAAATTCTGTGCATCTACCTACTGAAACAACGCAATTACAATATATTTGAGTTTAAATGATTATCAAGCTTTGATTATTTCTACAACGAAGCCTAATTTTCACTTATGGAGAATGTAAACACCAAAAGATGTAGAATGAGTTGTATAAGAATTGCGGAATTTCTTTAACTCAATTATTTAGCTCATGGAGTCTGCAATATAGCTGATATGAATGAAACATTCATTGATTTTACAGAGAAAAAGACGATTTTTTTCGATGAAGTTTTAAGCATAGATTTAAATTACTTGTACCTCCATGGTTTTAAGTTTTTAAATAAAATAAATTATTATAGTATTATGATAAATGAAAGGAATGGAAAAAAGTTTATGAATGAAATGCTGCTTTTATAGAGAAAGCCAGCTGATTTATATTTCGATGACGTCATTTGAATAAAGTTCATTTGTTTTCGAGATGAAGTTTTCAAATATAATAAAATATTGTAGTATTATGATAATTTTAAAAATATTACTCAGGAATGTATCGCATTTTAGAGATGTTTAAACCAGGCAATTTATATTTCAATGCCGTCATTTGAATGAAGTTCATTCGTAAAAGATAGAATTTTTTTTTTTATTTTGCATGAAATTGTATGAGGATAATTTTCCTAAATATAATTGGTAGGACCGGGGGACCGTATAAAAATCTATATTTCTTATTTCTTTCAGAAATGTATTTATTGATTTAAACTGTTTCTAAGATAATAGATTTTAAAATTTAAAACATTTTTGCAATTAGAAGTATATCTCTGTGACTAACGGTTGAGAAAATAGCCATTGGGCACCGATAGCACTTGACGACACCCTGTATAAATATATATAAATGCTGTGTCACATAAGTAGAAACTAAGTTAACATAAAATGTCTCCGTGAGGGAGGAGGCGAATACTAGTCTCCGTATGCCTGAAAGAAATCTGAGGTATGCCTGAAAGAAATCTGAGGTATGCCTGAAAGAAATCTGAGGTATGCCTGAAAGAAACACTGATCTTTATAGTTGTAAAGGCGGCTCAGAGTGCGTTTGATATAAACTTGAGCATATCCTTTTCCAAACCCGTTGACTATAGGATCCCTAAACATTTCCCAGAAAATTGCCTTATTATGTATTCTGTAACTCTTCAAAATTCGCCAATTTGGCGATATTACGCCACGGTCACGAACATGAGTTTCCTTTTGTAACTTTCTTGTCTGTAAATGTTGTTGCACTATGCGGAGACTTTTAGAGTGGAGAAACGTTAGAAAATGAAATTACTTGTGAATTGATAAAGAAGCGACTTCCACATTTCTGATGCCAAGAGCATTTCTTATCTAACGATTCTAAATTTGCTGAAATAGAATTTGTCTGTATTAAAATACTAAATGGTAAGGGGGGTGGGAGCGTATGTAACAAAACGTTAGAGCAACATTTTTATAAAAATATTTTGCAATTGAGGAATTTTTGCAAAAATCTTGCAAGAAAGGATAGTTACCTATGTATTTATATTTAAATACTGAATAATTTAAATATCTCGGTTTTTTTTTACAAAATTATAATTGATGTTGCCATATTTAGCATTAATAAAATTAGAAATTTAATTATAGGACAATTAGTTCACTCTTATTTAATATTAGAAGTATACCCGTTCTTCGTACAGAATATAAAACATAAAAACTTGATTCACAATCATATGCAAATCCCTACAGTATACTAAATGACATTGTTAATCAAAATATTCTATTAAAATATTTAATTTAATGCTTCTGAAAAGAAGTTTAAGAATCTCTGGTATCGCTATACAAAATTAGCTTCACTGGCAGATCTGAAGAATAAAACATCCTGGCCCCTTTTGAAAACACATTTACAAAAAATATGTAATTGAATCAATATATGCAAATTAGAAACGTTAAAATTGCATGGGACCCGTACTACTTATATACGCGAATATTAGAAGATATAACCTGTATTAGTAGATTACATGTATAAATTGAAAATATCAATAAACCCGTAATCTTTAAACCTGAAGGCCGTAATTGATTCCAATATATGCCGAAATGAAAGTGCTAAAATTATATGGAAAGATATACCCGTACTACTTATATTGTAGTAGATAAGAAGATAAGTCCGTGTATTAGAAGATTACCGTATTACAATATAAGTTTCAAAAATCTTTGCCAAAAATAAAACAGATGAGGTAACAAATTTAAAATATCAATAAACCCGTGAAGATTACACGTACTACAACACATGAGGTTCTAAAATCTTTGCCAAAATAACAATAATCAATAATCTGGGAAAAATATCAATAATAATAATAATAGTTAAACCTGAAGACCGTAATTGATATAATCCAGTCAAAAATGTAAATTTATTTTTTATACGTACATATATTTAGTATTTAAATCGGAAAATATTTAATAAAAATCGTCTGCCGCATAAACATATTGGATTTAAATTCGTTGCTAAGCTAAATGATATAATTTTCTTTAAATAAATTGGTGGGAAAATATATCGTCTGCATAATGCTATCTCTATAGAAGGTTTAACTGTGAGTTTTTAATATCTAGACAACCCCTGGTCCTGGGATCTCAAAACATGGACTAAATTTTAAGTGAGGCTATTCCAAGTCCACCCCCAAAAATGTCATCCAATTCGGTGCAACCGTTTTCCCGTGATGCTGAGACAAACACACAATACACACACAAATAAACAGGCAATTTTATTTATATAGATTTGTTAAAAGTTAAGATTTTTTAATTTCTTATGTGCAAAAAGCCATTATGGTTCGCGAGTGCACTTAGGAATGCCAGATGTAAGTACTAACGAATACACAGTGGCGAATGCAACATAAAATGGATGAAGAGGCGTTTCAGTCCCTCCCCCCCCCCTCAATTTAAGGTAACCCTATAAATGTATCACTCACATCTCTTTTCTTTTTCAAATATCAGTATTTTTTTGTAATTTGTAGAGAATAACCAGGGAAATAATTTTATAAAAATGCAACGTTTGTAGCAATAATAATTTATATTTATGAAATGGTCTTAGGTCATATTATTATGCTTCATATTGTCATGGCTGATGTTGTCATTTAAAGATAGCTTTAAACAATTATTACACATCATAAAAAGCTCTTGTTTATCAATTTTTTTACATAACCTTCAAGATTTCATGGCCGATTCATGATGGATATTGAAACAAGGGAGTAAGACTGAGGGGTAAAGGTTCCATTATTAATTAACTCAGACGATCTTGACGACTAGGTTTTCGTCGTTTTCTTTCCATGCAACATAAATGCGAATCAGTTCCCCATAAACATCCTCAAAGAGGAGCATTTCTTTTTTGGCAGCATAGATTTTATCTGGACCTCAATAAAATATCTAATAATAATCTAATAAATTTCAATAAAATATCTAATAATAATCTAATAAATTTCAATAAAATATCTAATAATAAAATAATAACCTCTTTGATATTAACTGGGGATCAATAGTTATAAATAAATATATATTTATTTATAACTATTGATACTCATTATTACTTATAAAAGATTAATAGTTATAAATAAATATATATTTACAAAACATTTATGAAGCATTATACATTTGTCAATATTAACATGCTAGTGCTTAAAAATTCCATGGTTAAAAAAGGCCCATCATACTAGATCCGGCCCTATGGTCATACTTTTCTTAAGTAACCTGAAAAATAAAATCATCAAAATATAGGATTTGAGATTTTCTTTAATTTAAAAAATGAGGCTTTTCAAGTATTTTTTTTCCATTTTTCTTGCTTTATTGCAGAAAAATGTTCTTTTTTTCTCAATACGCTGTTTTCTTAGCTTTGCTTTCCACAGAAATCGTTTTCAAAGCAATAATATATATATATATATATATATATATATATATATATATATATATATATATATATATATATATATATATATATATATATATATATATATATATATATATATATATATTATGATTCTGTGATAAAAAAAAAATTAAGATTTATATTGTAGGAACAAAAAAAAATGTTTTCCTTTTACTGGTCGTCACGAAAATTGTTTTCTGCCTAACGCTTTGTTAAAATTGTTTTTAACAAGCTTAATATTCATGAATTAAGTTTAATAGAATATTAGAGTAACTAAAAGGGGAAGTTTGTTAATTTTACGTTAGTGTAAGTAAAACTACCTTGCGAAAATTTAAGTTCTGTATACATTGTTTAGTATTTCTATATTTCTATGAAAATTGCTTTAATGTCTGTAATTATCATTCAATTTTTTATCATTCAATTTTTTGTTATCCATATCTTAATTTCCGGGATGTACCCTAAACGAAATAATCAGGTTCCTCTACATAAATTAGCACAAAATATCTTATCGAGATTCTAATCTCAGTATGCCTTCTCCAAAATTCTATAGAATAAACCATGCGAATAAATTCCTTCTAACGAGTATTGGTAAACAAAAGATAGAAAGGGACACTCTAAATGCGAAAAAAAAAAGTGGAAAGCTGTCTGATTCACTGTGTGCACATATTTGCTCCGGACAGCATAAATTAAGTTGAAATGTCGTGCTTTATTCAGATTCTGCAGAAAAATTTCCTTTTGCAAAAGAAAAGAAAATTGGCAGTGTGCCTTCTATTTTGATTCTATCAGCAGAAAACAAGTCAACAAAGTAGTTGGTCAAAATATCTACAATTATCCACAGTATTTATGGTAAAATAAATATAGTGCCTATGTTTATTAGATTCTGAAAATAGGTACATCAAGTACTGCTCGTTTTAACATGGGAATCATTGGAGATGGTGCAAAAACTCCTTAAAGAAAGAGCAGATCATAAATAAATAGCATGAAAATTTTGACATAAGTTTTTTAATTCGAACACATTAGAAAGCATTGATCTATTACGTTATAACGGTGTATCGTTATCAGAAGGAATGTAAAGCGAGATGTCACATCACTGCACAAATATAGGGTTTTGAACAACATTCGCATGAGATCAAAAGAAATATATAAATTACCTCTCTACTCGTCTCTTTTTTAACTCAAAAACTTCCATTTATGTGCTTTTGGGAAACTAAGACATATGGAGAATAAATGAGAACAAGAAGTGATCTAGGACAGGAATTGACTTACTTTGACGTAATCTTTGAGTTCACGAAATACAAAACACAGCTGGAACATTTTAAGGCTATTCACTTACGCCCCTATTTGGATATTCGATTTCTTTCGGAAGAAAACCCAAGATTGAGAATTGTTCCGTGTTTTTCAATCTTATTTAATTAACTTTTATTAATATAAATGTCTGGGGTAAATGCAATGATTCCCAACCAGGGTTCATCGGAACCCGGGACTTTGCGAGCATTTACAAAAGCTTGCAAAAAAGGTGCAACTTGCCACCTTTTTTGTAAATAAGTAAAAAAATAAAAATGAAATGTTAAAGTTTTAATGTGATCTGTGTATAAAATAATAGAGCGTTTTAAAAGTTTATCTTGGTTATATATTTGCGTAATAGTTCAGATTTAGCAGGGAGAATTTTACTTGGGGAACTTGGTTGAAGAGGGGAATTTTTTTTACAACGTCAAGGAGTTCAGTTGACAGTAATTGGCAGTATCAGCACTTCTGCCAACGACTCATAGGGTTGTCAGGTAAAATGTTTGGTAAAATCTCAAACAATAGAAAAATTCCAAATCAGATAAAATATATTTTTCTTAATCACATCACATGAAAATGTGAATGTATCATAAAACAATAAAATGTAATCTGTTTTCTGCTAACAATTTTATATAAAACAAGAAAGATCAATCATGCTTAAAGCATTGATTAAGAAACACTTTCCAACTTCAATGCAATTTTATTTAAACATGTCTAAAATGTAATACATTCCTCGGTAATATTTTAAAACTTCTCACAATAATACATTGATTTATTATAGTTGAAAACTTAAACATTCATCCAAAAAAATGAACTTCATTCAAATGACGGCATTTAAATATAAATTGCCTGGTTTAAACATCTCTAAAATGTGATATATTACTCGGTAACAATTTTAGAATTATCATAATACCACGATAATTTATTATATTTAAAAACTTCATCGAAAACAACTGAAATTCATTCAAATGACGTCATAGAAAAAATAACACGTCTGGCTCTCTCTAAAAAAGCAGCATTTCATTCATAACATTTTCCCATTCATGTCATTCATCACAATACTATAATAATTTATTTTATTTAAAAATTAAGACCATGGAGCTATAAGTAATTTAACTCTATGCTTAAAACTTCATCGCAAAAAATCGTCCTTCTCTCGGTAAAGTCAATGAATATTTCTTTCATATCAGCTATGCAGACTCCATGAGCTAAATTCTTTTGCATTAAAAAAATACAGCAATTCCTATACAACTCATCCTACATATTTTGCTGTTTACATTTCACATAAGTGAAAAATAGGCTTCGTTAGAGAAATAATCAAAGTTGGATGTTCATTTAAACTCAAATATATTGTCATTGCGTTGTTTCGGTATGTAGATGCACAGAATTTAAGCGAAAATAAAAAGGTTTTACGATGAATACAACACCCAATATGAATTAAAAAGAACTTTAAAAATGCCGATTTTGAGACAAGATGGATGCCGTATTATATTTTGAAGTTGGTCACGTGATCGTTTCATATCATGGTCACGTGATCGCTTCATATAAGAGGTATAATTATTATTTTAATTTTTATTTAAAAAACTACTGAATATATTTCGCTGAATTTTTTTTTTATATATTTTATGGAACAATTTGAATATTACTTAAAATTTTCGAAGCAATTTGTGAAACTTAAATCCGCTTAAAAAATGTTTGAAAAATTTGGTCCCATTGGGTTCAATGTATTTCATTTTTTCAACCCGGGTTCAATCCAAAACTAATTGGTTGATATTATTTATTTATATTCCCATAGGTCCTACAGACCGTCTGAACAACATACTAAAATTTCATTTTGATTAAGTCATTTTTACGGCAGTTATCGTGCTAACGGACAGACAGACAGACAGACAGAATGAACAAAGTCATAAACACTTTTCAACTTTGTTGTAAAGTGTTAAAAATGTATTAACACAAAATCGTACAAAATATATACACAATGTTTGTTTGTGACTAGTAAGTCATAAAGCAAACATGATTATCATTTATTTATTAACAGTAATTAATAAATAGAAATAGGTAGTAAATACTTTTGTAACATTTGATTCTAAAGTATGAGTAAGTTATTATTTATGAACCCTATTGCTTTACAGGTCTATTTTGTAATTTAGTCCTGTCGAACTTAATATGTATATATGGAAACACTAATTAACTATATTAGGGATTCCGCAGGATTTTACGAAATATTTCAGGGGTTCCTCCAAACAAAAAGTTTTTCAGTGATTCAGTTCGATGGAACCATTTCGCTCGAATGACATCTTTCTTTGTGGGTGGGTGGTTTGTCTTTTTAGACATTTTTGAAACAGTTCAAAACATCAAGTTTAGTTCAAAGTTTTTTTAAATCATCAAGTTTAGTTCAAGTTTACTTCATTCAAGTTAGTTCAAATACAATTTTAGTATTTGAGATACAAGCATTACAAACTTGAAAAACGGAATTCTTTTAATATTCTTTGAAATTGACAAGACGCTTTCTCGAAAACTATAAGAGCATTGAAAAAAAAAAAAATTATTGATCTGTAAATTGTATTTTCAATTGAACATTTATGCTGCTTACTGTTTAGATCTGTTATTTATAGTTTATAAAAAAATTCGAGCGAAAGCAAGCAAAGCGAGACAAGAACATTTTAATTAAAACAAAAGTTCAAAATATTAAAATATTTAAATTATTTGTACATGCAATTATTTACATTTTTCGTAACACTCCGATTTCAGCCAGATACCCAAACCACAGTTGTTATCTACATGAAAAAGTTTGGAATCACTAGGTTAGGGGCTCCATTAGACTTTTAACTTTGATATTTCGTAATGAGCTACCAAAATGTCAACAACTGTATGAGGTAATTCAAGTAATTAAATTACCTAAATGTAATTGAATTCCTCACATGGCAATACTAGTGTAGCTATTAGTATATCTGGGCACAGTCCGGCATGTCTGGCTTCTATCCCGGGATCTTACTGATTAATATTTTGAGCCCAAATTTAATGCACAATTAATTTCGAATGTTGCATAATTCAGTTTTTCCCCCTGAAACCCAGACAATGTTGTATTCTTAACAGGTTGCTGCAGAAGATTTGCCAATACTCGTTAGAAGCAATTTATTCCCATGGTTTATTCTATAGAAATTTCGAGATCCTGAGCAAAAATATACTGGGATGAGAATGTCGATAAAATATTTTGTGTTATTTTATATTGCAGGGGAACCAGATGATTTTGGTTAGGATAAATCCCGGAAATTATGGAGCAGATCACAAAAATTGAATGATAATTAAGAACATTAAAATTTTTTTGTAGAAATATAGAAATACTCAATAATGCATACAGAACTTAAATTTTTTCAAGACAACTTTCCTTATGGTAACGTAAAATTACCAAACGTCCCCCCTTAATTTAGTTTCTCTAATATTTAATGAAATTAATTCATGAATATAATAAAGCTTGTTAAAAATCATTTCAACAAAGTGTTGATAGAAAATAATTTTCATAACAACCAAAGCTTTCCGATAAAGAACTTGAAAAGTAAAGTAAAAAAGAGATATAGAAAGTTATTTTTTGTTCCTGCAATATAAATCTTAACTGAAAAGTTTTCTACTTTCCTTATATACATAATGTATAAGGAAAGTATTGTGACGGGGTCGAAAATTCGAATTCGAGTTTTCGACGGGAGAGCACGTTTCAAGCATCCCTGATCACGAATCAAACATTTTTGAGACGATGTCTGTGTGTGTGTGTGCGCGCGTGTATGTGTGTGTGTGGGTGTGTGTCAGTGAGTCTGTGGAGACGATATCTTACGAACGAATGGAGCGATTCGAATGAAATTTGATACAAAAATCACAATCCGTGAATACTGGAAGCCTATTATTTTTAAACGCAATCGAATGTTCAGAACCCCCCTAAATTTTCGAGTGAAATTTTGAAAAAATGATAAAAGAAATCAAAACCTTTAACAAAGTTGCGCAAATAGACATTTCTTATGTAATTTTTCCTTAGAAAACGATTGACATAAACTTTAGAACATTAGCATGATCCGTTCTCGTGATATTGCACATTTTTCAAATAAATTTATCAAAAAATCCCATAAATTACAAAAATATATTAACTGTTGAGAAACATGTTCACTTTTTATATGTGATATCCTGCGATAAATTTGGTGACATCATTCTCGTAGATCTAGCTCGTTCCATTAATGAGAAGAGATACTTTGAGTAACACTTTTGTATTTGAACGCCAATTGTCATTTATCTGGTATAAGAATATCTTATTTCTCCGTCCATAACATATGGCGAGATTTTGGCGACAAATTTGGTGAAATGTCGCCAACTTGGCGACTTTTTAAATGTTACCAAATTAACGAAAATCTCGCCAAATAGATAAAAGTGACGCTAAATCAATGAAAATGACGACTAATTGAAGAAAATTCAATATCTTGGAAAGAATATAAGTATCTACTGTAAGAATAACATTTCTTTTTAACTGTAAAAGTAGTAAATTCATTGCATTATATAAGGAAAGTCAGGTGTTGCCCACATAAATTTTTTTATTACTGAACCATAGAAAGCGCTCTTTACTATTGCTTTGGAAACGGTTAGTATGGAAAGCAGCGCAGAGAACGGCGTATTAAAAAAAAAAACGTTTTTCTGCAAGACAGTAAGAGAATTCAACAAATAAAAGTACTTATGTAGCAAAAACAAGAAAGATCATTCATGCATAAGCATTGATTATGAAACACTTTCCAACTGAAATGTAATTTCATTTAAAAATTTCTAAAATGTGATGCATTCAGTGGTGATATCTTTTACATTATCACATTACTACAGTAATTTATTATACTTAAATATTTAAAACTGTTAAATCATCTGATTCTTTATGCAAAATCAATGAATATTTCATTCATATAACTTGTATTCCAGACTCCAGAGCTAAATAATTTTGTGTGAAAAAAATTCAGCAATTCTTATTTAATTCATCTTACAATCGCTTCAGATATTTGCATTCTGCATATGTTAAAATTAGGCTTCGTTGAAGAAATAATAAAAGTTTAGGGATCATTTAAAACCACAACTATTGTAATTGCATAGGCACGGAATTTAGATACACAGATAATACACAGATACACAGATAATATATGTGTGTATGTGTATGTACTCAAAGTATTGGAATCGTGCCGAAGATCGGAACTCGAATTTTCAAAGGATTTACACGTTTTGGGACTTCTAGAACACGAAAAAACTATTTTTAGGAAGACGTCTGTGTGTGTAAGGGTGTATCTGTGTATGTTTCTGTGTGTCTGTGTGGATATTACATCCACTCTAATTGAAAAACTAATGGACCGAATTTCATACAATTTGGTAGGTATGTTTTTTGTGGGAAATCCTGATGTTCATTAGATTATAGTACGATTCGTAATAAAAGAATCTGCCTTCTTTGCGAAATGGCCGCAGAAATTGCCTTTATCCACTCTAGCTAAAAACTAATGGAACAAATTTAACAAAATTTGGTGAATAATATTTCAATGAACTACAAGTGATTTATATACCAAATTTAACAAAATTTCGTTAAATCGTTAAACCGCAAAAATCGTTAAATATAAAAATAAAAGACGACGTGTGCTCAATTATATCAATTAAATTCCTATTTTATACGTGATTTTTGACAACAAAAAGAATAAGACTAACCCCATTACTCTAAGACTAGCCGTTCTTGAGATATTCTAATTTTTTCGCGTTTTCGCTACGCCACCTTTGACAATATGTCCAGCTAACAAATGAGAACCAAATTTAAGTTTAACGTGCAAATTCAATGTCATTTAAAATACTTATGACTGTCCTCGGTATATTTTGAAACTTATCACCTTTCAGGTAGATCGGATGGTCTGGGTCTCAACAACACTGCATTAATTTATTATATTTGAAAACTTAAACCTTCATCGAAAAAAATGAACTTCATTCAAATGACGGCATTGAAATGTAAATTGCCTGGTTTAAACATCTCTAAAATGTTATACATTCCTCGGTAATAGTTTTAGAATTATCATAATACTACGATAATTTATTATATTTGAAAACTTCATCGAAAACAACTGAAATTAATTCAAATGACGTCATAGAAAAAATAACACGTCTGGATCTCTCTATAAAAACAGCATTTCATTCATAACATTTTCCCATTCATTTCATTCCTCACAATACTATAATAATTTATTTTGTTTAAAAATTAAGACCATGGAGCTACAAGTAATTAAACTCTATGTTTAAAACTTCATCGAAAAACATCGTTCTTCTCTTTGTAAAATCAATGAATATTTCATTCATATCAGCTATGCAGACTCCATGGGCTAAATACTTTTGTGTTAAAGAAATACAGCAATTCTAATGCTACTCATTCTACATTAATTTATTATATTTGAAAACTTAAAAGTTCATCGACAAAAATGAACTTCATTCAAATGACGTCAATTAAATATAAATCACCTGGCTTCTCGGTAATGTTTTTAACATTATCATAACACTACAATAGTTTATTATATTTGAAAACTTCATCAAAACAACTGAAATTTATTCAAATGACGCCATCGAAATTTAACACGCCTGGCTCTCTCTCTATAAAAACAGGATTCCATTCATAACTTTCTCCCATTCATTTCATTCATCACAATACTATAATAATTTATTTTATTTAAACATTTTGTTTAAGACCATGGAGCTACAAAAAATTAAACTCTATGCTTGAAACTTCATCGAAAAAAATTGTCCTTCTCTTTATGAAATCAATTAATATTTCATTCATATCAGCCATGCAGACTCCATGGACTAAATTATTGTGTGTTAAAAAAATACAGGAATTCTAATACAACTCATTCTATATATTTTGCTGTTTACATTTTACATAGGTGAAAAATAGGTTTAGTTGTAGAAATAATCAAATTTAGATGAGCTTTTAAACTCAAATATATTGTCATTGCGTTGTTTCAGTATGTAGATGCACAGAATTTAAGCAAAAATAAAGTAGTTTTAGGACGGATACAACACTCAATATGAATTAAAAAGAACTTAAAAAAATCACGATTTTGAAACAAGATGGATGCCATATATCATTTTGAAGTGGGTCATGTGATCGTTTCATATCATGGTCACGGGATCGTTTCATATAAGAGGTGTAATTAATATTTTAATTTTTATTTAAAAAACTACTAAATATATTTCGCTGAATTTTTTTTTATATATTTTATGGAACAATTTGAATATTACCTAAAATTTTCGAAGCAATTTGTGAATTTTAAATTCGCTTAAAAAATGTTTGAAAAATTAGGTCCCATAGGGCTCAATGTATTTCATTTTTTCGACTCGAGTTCAATCCAAAACTAATTGGGTAATATTATTCATTTATATTCCCATAGGTTCTACAGACCGTCTGAACAACATACTAAAATTTCATTTTGATTAAGTCATTTTTACGGCAGTTATCGTGCTAACGGACAGACAGACAGACAGACAGATAGACAGACAGAATGAACAAAGTCAAACACTTTTCAACTTTGTTGTAAAGTGTTAATAAAAGACTACGTGTGCTCAATTATATCAATTAAATTCCTATTTTATACGTGATTTTTGACAACAAAAAGAATAAGACTAACCCCATTACTCTAGGACTAGCCATTCTTGAGATATTCTAGTTTTTTCGCGTTTTCGCTGCGCCACCTTTGACAATAAGTCCATCTATCAAATGAGAACCAAATTTAAGTTTAAAGTGCAAATTCAATGTCATTTAAAATACTTATGGCTGTTATTTTGTGCAGATAAACTCAAATTAGTATTGAAGAAATAAAGAGAACGTGAATATGAGTCTGCAGCGAAAGACATGTGCTGTCCACATCAGAATTTTTAACAATATTACAACAATGATTTATAGAAGTGAACGGGTATTATTTTCAGGCCATTTCGAAAAAAATGCATGATCTATATTTAAAGATCCATCAAATTTTTGTCGAATAATATGTTCAACAAATTTAAGCTGTGTACCAAATTTTAACTCTCTAGGACGTAGGAAAGTGCATTAAAAATGCCATCAAATAAGTATATCATGAAGAGTTATATAAAATTTAAAAAAAATGAAAAATTGTTAACTACCAAATTTATTTTAAAATGTGAAGCCTCTCTCATATGAAAAATGTTTAAACACTTGGAAAGAGATTTATTATATAATATATCTCTCTTTCCTTTCTGGAGGATATCCCAAAGTCAGAATTTAATTGAATTTGTTTTTTTCCCTATATTAAATAATTTTTAATTAAAAAACTACTTAACATATTTTACTGAATTTTTTTTTATATATTTTATGGGATAATGTGAATATTTCCTAAAAATTTCGAAGCAATTTGTGAATTTTAAATTTACTTAAAAAATGTTTGAAATATTAGGTCCCATACGGTTCAATGTATTTCATTTTTTCAACCCGGGTTCAATAAAAAACTAATTGGGTGATATTATTTATTTATATTCCCATAGGTCCTACAGACCGTCTGAACAACATACTAAATTTTCATTTTGATAAAGTCATTTTTACGGCAGTTATCGTGCTAACGGACAGACAGACAGACAGACAGACAGTATGAACAAAGTCATAAACACTTTTCAACTTTGTTGTAAAGTGTTAATAAAATGACTGCTCTAACTTTTAAATACTATATAATGTTTCTGTGTGGCAACACCAGAATTGTGTTTCTACGAGTCAAAAGGAAGATAGTTATACTTGCTTCTGCATATTTTCCCATATTGGATCAAAAGCGCGTTTACCGGGCATTTATAAGTTTCTTTGAGTTTGAGTAAAATTTTTGATATTTTATAATTTTCAACATTTTTAATAATTGTTTTCAACAGTTTCTTACAATTTAGCAAGCTTTCTTTAAAAACAAACATATATATCTGCCCCAGTACACCTCTGGTTTAGATAAATATATGAAAGTAAATCATTACTAAATGAATAGCACCACTTAGAGCCATCTCGTACAAAATAGTATAGATTGCCACTTCTCTCAAATTTAAGTGACATTAAAAGTGAATTACTTGCGATTGAATTATAACCACTTTAATTCAAAAACTAAGAACTCGAAATCCAATTATATATTCTTGTAGAACTTTTAAAGGGCTACAAATAACACTGAAACCTATTTATGTGCGGTGCGTAGGGACCGCATAAAAGAAAGCGCATAAAAAAAATCGCACAAAACTTCACGAGTAGCTATAAAAAATAGTTTTCGCAGCACAATTAAAAAGTGTTTTTTTTATGCGGTGAATAGGGGCCGCATAAAAGTCTCACGTAGAAAATAACTCAAAACCTTACGAAATAACTAGAAATTGCTCTTTTAAACGAAATCAAGACACGGGGCTTGGCATCTACTTGGAATCTCGCCAAACCTTTTGGAATCTGATTTAGAAAATACACATGCGAACGTTTTTAAATATTTTATTTACATATGTACTTATTTTACACATACAAAACTTTTCAAAACGTATAACCATTATCCTTTGTAGTCTGACAATAGGAATGTGAAAGCACTTTGAAGGACGTCAATTAATATTAGATTTAAAAATTAAAACACATGTAATATTCTTTTTTATTAAATCACTTTATTTAGCGGACTTGTCACTTTCGCAGATCACAGACGAATAAAAAAAAGCAACTCTTTGCTCTCTTCAAGTAAACTTCTTCTACCTACTCGTTAAAACAAACAAAACAAAGCATGAGATTAGTCGCCAACTATCTCATTAGTAAAAAACCAACTCGGCGATCTAACGAGACACGCAGTCCGTTTCAGGAAAACCCGAACTAACACGATGCAGATGTATTTCAATGTTTATTTGCGATCAATGCATTTTTGCTTTGCTACGCAAGAATTCCATCGCAATATGCTATTGCACATTTCATTTATTTACATGGAAATTCTTGTGCGTTCAACAATTCAATTATGCGATTTTAGAATTCAATACATATGTAATGTAATTGGCTGACGCAATACTTATGTAATGTGATGAAATGCATATCAAAAATCGAAAAAAACTAAATGGCCGATCAAACCTACTAATTTTTTTTTATTGATAACTTCGTCAATTATGTTCCAATTTGATTGAAATTTTCATATACCGCACAAAAAAAATCGCACAAAAAAAATCGCACAAATAAAAAATCGCACAAAAAAAGAACGCACAAAAACAGGTTTGAGTGTACTTCTTTTATGGTTCATAGTGTTCAATTTTAGTTTTTGAGATACAAGCATTACAAACTTGTAAAACGGAATTCTTTTAATATTCTTGAAATTGACATGACGCTTTCGCGAAAACTATAAGAGCTTTGAAAAAAAAAACAAATTATTGATCTGTAAATTGTATTTTCAATTGAACATTTATGCTGTCTTCCACTCTAAAAATAAAATTTAAGTGGCATTAAAAGTGAATCACTTACGATTGGATACGAAAAGATGCGATTTCTACCATTCTAATGCTAAGAACACTTTTATATAGCAGTCCTAAATTTGCTGAAATAAAATTCCTTTATATTAAAGTAATAAATGAAAATAAAATATAAACATCAGTGCAACATTTTGTAAGAATATTTTGCAATTGAAGAATTTTGTTAAATGGTATACAGTTCCGATATAAATGGATAATTGTTGAATTTTGATTTATGTAATCTTATACATTCATACATTTATAAAAAATTATAAATGTATGAATAAAATAGTCTCTAAAATAATACTGCTCTCTAAATAATCTAAAATTAAAATATATCGTGTGTGTAAAGTTTAAACAGTTGTTTAAACATATCCACCGATTTCGGCTGCAAAACCCCCTTCTTCAGGATGACAGGTACTTTCTCTGTCTTTTTATCTGAGAAGAAAGAGACCGGTTTTATTTTTTTTGTCTCCGAAACAGGTGGATACTTTAAATAAACTGTTCATGCTGTTACTAATAAAGTATTTACATATTAAAATAATTATACATTATTGAATATTAATGTATTTATATATTGTTCAGTATTAATATATTTATATATTATTCAGTATTAATATATTTATATATTGTTCAGTATTAATATATTTATATATTGTTCAGTATTAATATATTTATATATTATTCAATATTAGTTTAGTTGAAAGCCACACTCTAGACATTATGATTCATTTATAGCAAGTGAATAAAACTTTGTTAAGTCGCAATTCAAGTAATTTTGAAAATTAAAAATATTAGTTACTAAATTTTTGCCGAACGTTGACCTTTACGATTTGAAACAAAATACCATACCAGCTGTAAATTAAGCATATCTCATATTCCATACAACAATACCTTACAGAAATTAAATATTTATTTATTTAAAAAAAAATCACAGATGTGTAGACACTACGAACTAATAGGGTTTTATGTACAGCTTCTTGAAGGAACAGTCCATTTTTTAAGTCCTCATATCCATATGCTTTCGCATTTGGGTTGGTTCATGGGCTTGTCACGTGCGCAGCCAAAGGTTGAGGAGAACGGGGCATAGTTCCGGAGAACCTGGTTCACCCGGCGTCGTCCTGGGCTAGTAGAAGAACGGGACTCGGATCTCCGCAATTCGCAGAATTGCTAGAAAGTGTTATGGAAATATGAGTTGTAATAAAAAATATTAAAATGACGCTAAAACCATCTAGAAAATAAATAAATGAATAAAGCAGCATGTAATTTAAAAGCAAATTGAATTGAACGGTTTCAGGAATATAACGAGATTTATTCTTTAGAAGAAAGTATGACAAGGAATGTCCAGTCAGTCAGGAAATTGTTTTTGCTTAGATAAGCGATATAAAACTTTTTATATCTCTGGAACCTATTTCATCACCTATTTTTCCTCGCGATATTTCTTTCCGCTTTTTAATACTTTACAACATAGTTGAAAAGTGTTTATGACTTTGTTCATTCTGTCTGTCTGTCCGTTAGCACGATAACTGCCATAAAAATGACTTTATCAAAATGAAATTTTAGTATTTTATTCAGACGGTCTGTGGGACCTATGGGAATATCAGTCGAAAGACCAGACCGTCCGACTCGTATCACCCAATTAGTTTTGGATTGAACCCTGGTTGAAAAAATGAAATACATTGAACCCTATGGGACCTAATTTTTCAAACATTTTTAAGCAAATTTAAAATTCACAAATTGCTTCGAAAGTTTTAGAAAATATTTAAATTATCCCATAAAATATATAAAAAAAATTTCAGCAAAATATATTCAGTAATTTTTAAAATAAAAATTAAAATAATAATTACACCCTTTATATGAAGCGATCACGTGACCCACTTCAAAATAAAATATGGCATCCATCTTGTGTCAAAATCGTGATTTTTGAAATTCTTTTTAATTTATATTTAATGTTGTATCCGTCCTAAAACCGCTTTATTTTTGCTTAATTTTTGTGCATCTGTATTCTGAAACAACACAATTACAATATATTTTAGCTTAAATGATCATCAAATTTTGATTATTTCTACAACGAAACCTAATTTTAACTTATGGAGAATGTAAACAAATTAGGCTGTAAGATGAATGGTATATGAATTGCTGAATTTCTTTAACGCAAAATTATTTTGTCCTGGAGTTTGCAATATAGATGATATGAATGAAACATTCATTGAATTTACATAGAGAAGCAGACGATTTAATGGCATACTTTTTCGATGAAGTTTTATGCATAGAGTTAAATTACTTTTACCTCCATAAGTTTTTAAGTAGAATAAATTATTGTAGTACTGTGATGAATGAAATAAAAATGTATGAATGAAATATTTACTGCTTTTACACAAAGAGCCAGGCAATTTATATTTCGATGACGTCATTTGAATCAAGTTGGGTTTTTTTTTCGATGAAGTTTTAAATTTTCAAATATAATTAATTATTGCAGTATTGGGATAATTTTAAAAGTATTACCACTGAATGTATCGCATTTTAGAGATATTTAAATAAAATTAGAGTTGGAAAGTGTTTCACAATCAATGCTTTATGCATGATTGATCTTCCTTGTTATAACTCTTACACGATTTTGGACACAGGACGAGGTAAGACTCGAGCTTAGGTTTTAAATATTCCAGTCGGGCCTTAAAAATTCGGCAAGAGTATTTAATGAGAGAAAAATGTATAAATGAAATTTAATGAAGTACATAAAATTAATCTGTTGATTTCAATTAAGTATAGATAAATATTTTATAATAATTCTGAGCACCCAAACTGCACTAATCAGGGCCAATCCTAAGCTACTTGGGGTCCGCTGCGAATTTCAGAATGCGGGTAATAAAGGAGAACAGAAATGCACTCTTATGGGGGCCCCCGCTATACTTTACCTATGATCCTATAAAAATATTCCTTT
The DNA here is from genome assembly GCA_951213105.1 of Amaurobius ferox. Taxonomy (NCBI): domain Eukaryota; kingdom Metazoa; phylum Arthropoda; class Arachnida; order Araneae; family Amaurobiidae; genus Amaurobius; species Amaurobius ferox. The sequence goes on along the minus strand of OX578138.1, from coordinate 139,698,057 downwards.
GTGGCTAATTTGCTCCAGAATCGGAATCAAGAACAGATTAAATGCTTAAAAGATCCTCTTAACGTTATTTTATCCTTTTCATACAGAGAGCTCAAATGCTGATGAACTGTAAATGTTCAAAAAGTAAACTATGAAATTATGATAAAAATGTCGCTGTAGTAGTTTTATTGGACACACAATACTTGGGAATTCTTCGGACCGTTTGCATAAGTCAAATACCATCCTTGGCACTAATTCAAGTTTTTGACACATTTACATAAATATCGTTTCAGTTGGACCATGCTAAAACTCCAGAGTCTTTTGGGCTGGGTCGGGGTCTATATTTTAAAACGTCTTCAGATTCGAGCACTGATACTATCGTGTTAAAAAAAGTGTATAATTTAGGCTCTAAGTTGAATATTTCAATTTCAAACACACTGAATTTATATTACAGTGCAATCGAAAAGTCACACAATCCAGCATGTTTCAGCAGTACGTAATAGTACAGAAATCACGTTGTTGTTTACGCAAAATGTCATTGAATGCCATGAGATTGCAACATTCTTTCCAAAACCTTACCCAATTTTTCCCCGGTCAGTACCGATAGACGGTCACTATATCTTCTGTTTATAACAATTCCAGTTTCACGAAAATAAATAATCAATCCTGGTATTGTTGATTTATTGAAAAGTCGCGTTCTTTTCAAATTCTTCAATTACTCTCGCATAAAAGCGAGTAGAAAAGTACTGCTCAACAATGAGTACACGCTGGGTCTAGGAAAACAAAAACGCACCGCTTGCGACACCCATTATATACTGCAGCCCACACACATTGTGCTTCTTGAAGACAACACGCAACATGAGTCACAAACCACACGTGCAGTGTTTAGAAAAATATCTGATGGCTACGCTATGTATGATAATATAGACATTTGAAGATCCAGTTCAGCAATTTTTTGACCGCACGGTATAAGATCCAGTAAACTTAATAATATCGTTCTTTTAAAGCATTTCCCCATATTATATATATTTGTTATTAAAAAAATTCATTAAAAAACTATCTGTCATTGTACAGAAATTAGTTTCGTAACTACTAGCTAGAACAAAGACTGTGTCCTGCGAATTAAATCAATTTACGGCCGAACGTCCTCCCATTTTATTGCGAATTTATACCATATGTCACTGCGCAATAGAACCCAAGCAGTTATTTATCGTAAAAGCGTTTCCAAGAATTCACTATATATTTCTTGCTCTTCTTCTTCGACTCGGACCGTCCGACCTTCCCGAAGGTGTAAGGTATCCACTATATGTTTCTGTGTAATTTTAATCAGAGGTTTACATCTTATATCCGTAGCAACGCGGGTACATTGTCTAGTATCTCATAATTTTATTAATTGATGCTGCGTCTTTGGCTCCACAAAAATACCATATTAACATCCTAACTTTATTTAGTTTTGCATGACATTTTTGCAAAATTTAAGTATATATATATATATATATATATGATAACTAGTGAAAAAAAAATATATATATATATATATATATATTTATGATAACTAGTGAAAATAATTTATAAGAGTATTAATTTAGAATTTGTCTTATAAATACCTGAGCATACGTCACAAAGAATAACTCCTTGTTAGAAAGTGGTATTCCTGGCAAAGTTTGGTCATCGTGAAAGTTCGACAGGTACCGCATATAAGCCTGAAAAAAAGAAATATATATATATATTTTTTTACAAAATGAATCCCTATCCTACAGACAGTGCTGGATTACCCAATAGGCCCACTAAGCACGTGCTTGGGGCACCAGCAAATTAGGGGACACCAATAAAAATCCAAAATGTGTTAATTTGTATATTTTTGCTTAATGCTTACCTAATAATAAAGAGCAGTGAATTTTCTACATCCCCGTAAACTTTCGGGACCCAAGAGACCTTTAAAATTTTTATGTCTTCCAAGGTCATATAGTGGTTTCCTCCTTCAATGGTGACTTTATTACACCTCATCAATATTAATATAATCAATTGGTCAGTATTACAGTAAGTAGAAACATTAGCCGCATAAAAATGCTCATAGGGAGGGGAGAAGCTCTGTGCGAAATTTCGGAAGTCGGTTTAACGCCTGGGTGTCTTTTCAATTACAATTTCATTCTAGTTCTTTAAAAATTAAAATACAGCTAATTATGCTGCACTTGGAGCCCAAACCACAGCAACCCGTAGAAAATAGGAATCTGTTAAGGTTATTATCCACTGGGCGTATGTGATCCTTCGCCTGGAGGCCCCTAAATGACTGAGTTCCCCAAGAAATGTAACTAAAAGATGTCAGTTTCAAGAGATTACCAAAACTCAAATAAATAAAAGGAATGAGCTAAGAATACGTGCATTACAAAACCCTTAAATCTCTGATATCCACTGACAGTGAACTACTGAAAATTATTTTGATCACATAATAGAAGAATTTTATTACGAAAAGATTTTTAAATAATTGGCTCTTTAAATTTAATTATATTATTATTGTTAATTTTCTTTTTGCAATTCTGTTACTTTCAAAGAAACCGCAGAAAATGCATTAAAAATAATGAGTGTTATTTATTTATGTATTAAATTTTTGTTAATAATATCATTCATCTTTAGAATTTTATTGGTGGCATGTGAATCTGTTAATTTAAATTGTTGAAATATTCCTTTATCTCTCTATATTAAAAAAAAGCTAGATACAACCACTGACCAAATCCGTTTAAAATAGAGAGATTTTCAAGGCTGTCAAGGCTAGAGAAGGACCTAAGGCTTCAAACAATTTGCAGTTTGGCATGACGATTTAGAATATATATTGCCATATGTCGCCTCTTATTTTGGTTACAATCCGGTGAAAATTTCTATTTGTTATACAATTTTAAAGCGAAAGTATTTTTACGCTACTTTTATAGGAAAATTAAAAATTTTTTGTTGTATCTTCTAAATCTAATATTTCGTTGTTGAAAAGGCTGTTGCCATCTCAAAAGAAGTAATATTCAGATGATTTAACTTTCTTTGGCGAAAAAGCTGTTGCCAATTCAAAAACTTATTTTCAATAAATATGAAAGTGGAGAGCATGTAACATTTAAATTACATGATTTCATCCCAAATAACAATTTTAGCAAGTAAAAAAGTGATCAGGAAAATTTCAAAACTTGAAATAATATTTTGATGTGGATTTCGTATCGACATTAATTCTGCCATATCAGGTTCAAATTTTCCTTTTACATATTTTAAGATCGGAGAGTCATTGGTTATAAATTTAGCTCCAATCATCTGGACAATAATTTGTTAAGCCCTAAAAAAAAAAAAAAAAAAAAGAACGAAGCACCATGAAGAAAGTGGTTGTTTTTATTGAAATCAAATATACGTACAGCTCATACACAGGTAATGAAATGATTACACAGGTTACACAGGTAGTGAAATGAATGATTACACAGGTAATGAAATGACTGCTAACCATTGATGTGGCCGCAGGCCACATCAATGATTAGCAATTGCACATTGAATTATCAAATCAGTAATTCCTGAAACCCCTCTTGGCGGCAATGCATGTTTGTATACGGCTAGGTAAGGAGTGATAAAGTTTCCTAATGTCATTCTGCTATACATTCTGCCAGGCATTCCTCAATTGTTGCTCCAGATCTGCTACATTTTGGGGTGCCCGAATCTGGCGGATCAGATATGCGATCCGTATGTGGTGGGGCATTATCTTTTTGGAAAATGGCTCCAGAATGACGTGCCATGAAGGGTAACGCAAACGGCCGCAGGATTTCATCAACATATCCTTAAACTGTTAAATTTGTACGCAGGATGACTAGGAGCAACCTGCTGTCGCAAGAGATAGCACCCCATACCATCACACCAGGGGTAATGGCTGTGTGCCTGTGTAAAACAAAGGCTGATTGGGACAGCTGGCCCTGGCACCTCCGCACAAGCACCGGGTGGTCATTTGCTGAAAGACTGGAGCGTAATTCATGGCTGAGCACTATGCGATGCCAGTCTGCTGGCAGCCATGATGCTCGGTTATGACACCACTTCGAACGACTCTGTCGATGTTGTGGTGTTATGATCAGACGTCTTAAAGGCCGCCGTGAGCATAATCCTACCTCAGACAAGCGCCGTGAGATGCTGGAAGGAACCACGGGTGATATGGAAGAGGCTGTAGCACGTTGGATGGCGGACAATGATGCCGTTGGGTCAGTCTGACCTGTCGCACAATCATCCGATTTCTCCTCACATTCGTGCACCTGGGTCTTCCAGAGCCTTCATTCCGCCGATGAGTTCCTTGCAGCAACCATTGCTGCCAGCACATTTGCACAGCAGTATCTGTTCGGTGCTATTGCTCGGTATGACCAGCCAGCTTCATGCATCCCGACTATACGACCACGTTCGAACTCGTCTAATTGCTTATAAGGTCTTCGGCAACGTCGTAACGGCATTATTGGTTGTGTCTCCACGGAACTGCAACGCCGATAACGAGCAAAGATAAACCGTCCACATTTTTGCAAAGATAAACCGTCCAAAGATAAACCGTCCACATTTTAACCCACCACCTTGGCCTTACAGCTCCATCATTCCACCGATGAGTTCCTTGCAGCAACCATTGCTGCCAGCACCTTTGCACAGCAGTGTCCGTTTGGTGCAGGTGGCGACCTATTGCTCGGTATAACCAGCCAGTTTCGAGCATCTTGACTATACAACCACGTTCGAACTCGTCTAATTGCTTATAAGGTCTTCGGCAACGTCGTAAGAGCATTATTGATTGCGTCTCCACGGAACTGCAACGTCGTAACAGCATTATTGATTGCGTCTCCACGGAACTGCACTGTCGATAACAAGCAAAGATAAACCGTCCATATTTTAACATGTTTTATAGGATGCTATAGTCGCGCAGTAGAGACGCGCGCTATGAACACTTATTGGCCTTGCAAATTTAATCATTTGCATACTTGGTATAAAGAAATTTGCATGCGAAATTTCGAGATAATCGGATTATTTTTTAGGGGTGCTTCGTGTTTTTTTTTTTTGCAAAAGACTGTAGATACAATTATTATCCCATAGACTATGATTTTGCTAAAAATATAAAATGAAATATTTATGGAGACCGTTAATATGTACCGATAATATTTTATTGATATATCCTATACAAAAAAAATTTCGTTTGATCAACGTCTTATAATCGAATCGAATGCTTCAAGAACGCTGTACCAAATAAAGAGTACAGTTAGTTAAAATAAGCAGAAAAATCATACTCGGTATCAATGAGTAAAAACTTACAGCGTAATTCCACATAAATAAATAAACAAACTGTTTCGAGGATGCATTTGTCATGATGAGTTTATAATTGCAACTCAGCGCAACACTCTTTCGCTTTTTGCTAATTTGTACCTAAATCATATTTTCGCTATGTGAAGAATTTCCTCAATTTGTAGCTGGTCTTTTGGAAAAGATGTTTCACGCACTTCCGACTTCCGTCTTCTCCGGCCGTCCAAATAGGTGCTCTTAGTCCCCTGGACGAGTCGGACGGTCTGGGTCTTCTACGCACTTCCGTCAAGGGCCAACGGCCGTACCGTGCTGAAAACACCGGTTCTCGTTAGATCACCGAAGTCAAGCAGCATCGGGCGCGGTTAGTACTTGGGTGGGTGACCACCTGGGAACACCGCGTGCTGTTGGCAGATTTCGGACGCGGTAGCCCGGTGGTTTGCACGCTGGATTTGCACGCTGCCACAACTGCCGCCGTGTTCATGCGGAGTACGATCACGTTAAACATGTGGGTCCGTAAGTCCTTCCGAGAGGTTGGTGGTAGGGAAAGGAGGGTACGGTCCCTGTGGATGCCTCCCCCACTGGGTTCCGGTCTAAATTGGGGTGGCACTTTCCGGCTGTCCAAACAGTTACCTTACACCTTTCTGGTAGGTCGGACGGTCTGGGTCTCAACAACAACAGCAACGCACTTCAGTCAAAGGTATAAACAGAAACACTAGATCCTTTTTAAGGTCCTTTCCTTAAAATCACTCCCTCCGAAAATTTTAAGGGACAATTCTGGAGCCCGTCGCATAGAAGCATTTTGATAAAGTTATATAAGGGCATAGGCGTTGCCATGATCTTCGTAAAGGGACATTTGCCGATCAAATGAGTAAGTTAATTTGCTAATATAGACCTTGGGGAAGAGGACTAATGACATTTTTTTCCAACAGGAAGAAAATTATCATCGCCACTACCTAGGGGCATCAAAATTATGCTTTGAACCCTCAACAGTCTTAATCCGTCCCTGCCTACCGGACAGTTGGATTTCTGCAACCTTCAACGCACGTAAGTGCACACTTTTTATGGTGTAAGACAAATTTTATTTAAAATAATTCTGATTCAGATTTTCTACTTACTCTGTGCGCGAGTAAGATGCCTTGACTGTCACAGATGTCTTCATTGAGTGTCGTCGATTTCAAAGCCTAAGTGCATGAAGAACAAACGAGATCAGAAGATAGAATAATAAACTGCGTTCTATTAATGCATCAAAACTGTATAATTTTCTTAAAATTAAAAAAATTAAAAACAAACATCGAAACTTTTTTCGAGATACCTTGTACCCACCTCGTACACAGCACAGAACAGCACATCCTTTTTCAATTTGTAATAGTGAAAAGTGTGATTCTACACATCAGTCTATAGCGAGCAGCAGAGTTACTAACTATCTTTTTCAAATATATTATTGTATAAAAATGACCGTTCGTTTAGTTTTCTTTATATCCTATTTAAAAAGTAGTGAGTAGCTCTGTTGCTCATTTTATGTAAGACATCTCATTTTTCGTATATTTAGAATGGAACTGGTTGATGTGTGTTGTGTGTGAGGATGATACTAACTACCTAGGGAACGGTTTCGATAATTTATTTTTTTTACCAGAATTTTTTATAATAAGCTTAAATAGTCAGTAGAATCGCAAGATAAAATAATGAGGGGGGGGGGTACACAAAATAAGTTGTTTCCCATTTCTACAAATCTCTTTTTACGAACTCTAATGGGTCTGACGAGCTCTTGAAAGGGAAATATGGCCACCATCCCTTAGCGACACCACTATAAATGTTATATAATAATCAGAAAAAAAAATTCATATTTGATTCCATATTGAGTTCGGCAAATTCTTTTATGTGTATACCATTAACATAAGTAGAGAAATTTATGGAAAACCATGTAACTCGTAAAGTTCTTAGCCAATCTGTAAAATTCGAAGAGTTTCAAAAAGTCGATAATTTGGAAATATTTTAACAAATTCATAACAAACTCACCGAATTTGTCACCAAAGTCAAGTGACCCAAATCATCAAATGGTAAGAACGGTTCCTTGATATGTATTCGTATCAATACGATGTCACTTCCATTACATACTTCCGTGTCACCTCCCGTCACATTTCTTTCATGCGGCACCTTATATTGCGGGGTTTTGCGTTAAGGTAATTGACCTACACTGCAAAACATTCTGCAACCTTTGCCCATTTTTTTTTCAGCTACTTTGTTGATAATTTCGGTAAACTATAAAAAAAACCGCTATTATAGGCGTTCATGAAAATTCCAGCATCATTTCTGAAATATTCAGCTAATTATCGTTATTTTTACATACATATTTTCATAACTATCAAGAACCTTACTACCTTACTCCCCATTACAGACAGCTGACTCCCCTGAAAGTTTCAATAATATGCTTGCAAATGTTTTACAGTGTACGATCGTAAAGTTGAACACACAGCAGGCAAGATACGTATCACCAGCTCGCTGCGTCTCCCCCGAATGAGATTTATTACAAATATTACATTGATGTCTAACTAATCTGAAATTGCTATAAATAGCACAAAGTTTAATGTCCGTATTCATTTTTGATTTCAGCTTTAAATGTTACACTGTCGGGAAAGGTGCCAACGGCCGTACCATACTGAAAACACCGGTTCTCGTTAGATCACCGAAGTCAGGCAGCATCGGGCGCAGTTAGTACTTGGGTGGGTGACCACCTGGGAACACCGTGTGCTGTTGGCACATTTCGGGCGCGGTAGCCCGGTGGTTTGCGCGCTGGATTTGCACGCTGCCACAACTGCCGCCGTGTTCATGCGGAGTACGATCAAGTTAAGCATGTGGGTCCGTAAGTCCTTCCGAGGGGTTGGTGGTAGGGGAAGGAGGGTACGGTCCCTGTGGATGCCTCCCCCACTGGGTTCCGGTCTAAATTGGGGTGGCACTTCCCGGCCGTCCAAACTGTTACCTTACACCTTTCTGGTAGGTCGGACGGTCTGGGTCTCAACAACAACAACAACTGTCGGGAAAGGTATTCTAAAACACCCAATTTAATTAATTTTAGCAAGCTGTTTGGATTTTATAAATTCTCAAAATGTCCATCTTGTAATATCAAAGTGGTGTTCCAGTTTATTTTTCTGAATATATGCTGAGCATTACGAGTTAAATTTTGTCCAAATTACACTTAACAAGAACCATGGATCAAATATAGTCCTCCTGGATTGAGCATAACATGCTAGCAACTAGACTACTCCGGCTACAGACTGAACTACTGGATTTATCTTTGTTGCTTCCCTTTCAAAACAACCCCCCCCCCCCCTTCTCCAGCGCCTGGTACATTATATTTCAGCTAGGGAACCAATTGTAAAGTATTAGTGCAGTACAGGAGCTGTAGTATTAGGTTTAATTTTAAGGGCGTCTTGCATAGAGCTCAGACGTGCTACCAGCTACACTATTTCGGTCATGAAAGGTATTAAATTTTCTTACAGTACCTATCTAAGGAATGAATTGTCTGTTCAAACTTAAATGACCCGAATAAAATGAATGTCACTTCTGCATTTTACATAAATTTCCAATTACATTAAATGGTTAATTTATCCGAGTTACAGTTCGTTTTCTTTTTTAAATTGTAACAAATGAACCGGCTGCTCACCTCGTTGATGGAAATGTTGTGATTCGTTGGATGGTGCCTGAGGTAGCAGTGTGCTTTCACTTTGGCGTACGCTGGAACGGACGGAGGCCACCACGTCCAATTCTGTTTCGTAGCGCCATCTAGAGCTAGAAAATAACCAAATTTCTTTCTTGTAAAACACCGATATTTGTTCATAGTCTAATATAAGTTTTCAAAAAAAAAATTTTTTTTAAATTAAGACATTGGATGTTTTCATATTGTGTTGAAATACAGTAATATAAAAAGTGTTTTGGTGCTTTTGAATTTACACTAGTATTTTATCGTTTTATAAGATCGAGCAATCAATTTTTATTCGACGCATATAAGAACACCAACAATTACACAGACCAATATGTAAAAAAAAGTACTCTATTTTTCAAAGAAACTAAATGAAAAAAAAAATCGCACCGTAAATTGTGATATGCAAATAAAATGATAAAAAAAGAAAACCACGATCATTTCGGAAACGCCTGAATTTCCTTATTCAGTGTGAACAGGCCAAAAGCTTAAGGGGACAGTGGACTTTGAAATGAGCAAAATTCGACTAAATATTTTTAATATATAACATTATTTTACACATTTAACATTTGCTTACGGGTGGAACAGCGTCCACCCCAAACGAAGAACCCCCACCAAAAGACAGGTATTTGACATACCCTACATAACATTTCACCTGCTGCAGCAGGTGCAATGTTTCTGTCGGCGATTTCCATGGACGCCAATGCCTGCAAAGGGGGGAATCGAACTGTTTGGGATAGGGTATGTCAAATACCTGTCTTTTTTGGGGGGGTTCTTCGTTTGGGGTGGACGCTGTCCCACCCGTAAGCAAAAGATTAAATGCATTTTTTTCGAAACGGAATTTTCAAAGGTTTTGCATTTTTAAAATGCTCCATGCATCTTACTTTTTGTCTGAGATGAATGAAATTTGGAAAGAAGACACCTTTCATACCTTTTAATGAAACTGAGTATGCATTTTATAATTGGACTTTATTAAAATAATTAAAAATGAATAAGAATCTAATTAAATGATGAAAATTAAGTTTTAATGCAGAAAAATATTTTTAAAAAAATTAACTTTCGAAGGGATTTAAAAATGAATACCCAAATTTGTTCATAATGTGTTTTTGAGTGATCATAATGCTTTTTGTTTTGTTTTTTCAGATGGCCAGGCACTTTGACCTTCGTCATTCGCCTTTATTACAGCGGCCAGAGTGTGAACCATTTAGCCGTTCATTGACGTTGCCCCAGGCGCACCAGAGGGGGGCGGATCACATTGCGCCCACAACACAAACATCCATGCCTTACGTGGGGCTCGAACCCACAACGTGGTGGTCGAGCGATTGCTACGGAAACGCTTTCCTTGACCATTCGACAACCACGCGGATCACATTGCGCCCACAACACAAACATCCATGCCTTACGTGTGGCTCGAACCCACAACGTGGTGGTCGAGCGATTGCTACGGAAACGCTTTCCTTGACCATTCGACAACCACGCGGATCACATTGCGCCCACAACACAAACATCCATGCCTTACGTGTGGCTCGAACCCACAACGTGGTGGTCGAGCGATTGCTACGGAAACGCTTTCCTTGACCATTCGACAACCACGCGGATCACATTACGGCCACAACCCAAACATCCATGCCTTACGTGTGACTCGAACCCACAACGTGGCGGTCGAGCGATTGCTACGGAAACGCTTGCCTTGACCGTTCGACAACCACGCGGATCACATTGCGCCCACAACACAAACATCCATGCCCGACGTGTGGCTCGAACCCACAACGTGGCGGTCGAGCGATTGCTACGGAAACGCTTGCCTTGACCGTTCGACAACCACGCGGATCAAATTGCGCCCACAACACAAATATCCATGCCTGACGTGTGGCTCGAACCCACAACGTGGCGGTCGAGCGATTGCTACGGAAACGCTTGCCTTGACCGTTCGACAACCACGCGGATCAAATTGCGCCCACAACACAAATATCCATGCCTGACGTGTGGCTCGAACCCACAACGTGGCGGTCGAGCGATTGCTACGGAAACGCTTGCCTTGACCGTTCGACAACCACGCGGATCACATTGCGCCCACAACACAAACATCCATGCCTTACGTGTGGCTCGAACCCACAACGTGGTGGTCGAGCGATTGCTACGGAAACGCTTTCCTTGACCATTCGACAACCACGCGGATCACATTGCGCCCACAACACAAACATCCATGCCTTACGTGTGGCTCGAACCCACAACGTGGTGGTCGAGCGATTGCTACGGAAACGCTTTCCTTGACCATTCGACAACCACGCGGATCACATTACGGCCACAACACAAACATCCATGCCTTACGTGTGGATCGAACCCACAACGTGGCGGTCGAGCGATTGCTACGGAAACGCTTGCCTTGACCGTTCGACAACCACGCGGATCACATTGCGCCCACAACACAAACATCCATGCCTTACGTGTGGCTCGAACCCACAACGTGGCGGTCGAGCGATTGCTACGGAAACGCTTTCCTTGACCATTCGACAACCACGCGGATCACATTACGGCCACAACACAAACATCCATGCCTTACGTGTGGCTCGAACCCACAACGTGGCGGTCGAGCGATTGCTACGGAAACGCTTGCCTTGACCGTTCGACAACCACGCGGATCACATTGCGCCCACAACACAAACATCCATGCCTTACGTGTGGCTCGAACCCACAACGTGGCGGTCGAGCGATTGCTACGGAAACGCTTGCCTTGACCGTTCGACAACCACGCGGATCACATTGCGCCCACAACACAAACATCCATGCCTTACGTGTGGCTCGAACCCACAACGTGGTGGTCGAGCGATTGCTACGGAAACGCTTTCCTTGACCATTCGACAACCACGCGGATCACATTGCGCCCACAACACAAACATCCATGCCTTACGTGTGGCTCGAACGCACAACGTGGCGGTCGAGCGATTGCTACGGAAATGCTTGCCTTGACCGTTCGACAACCACGCGGATCACATTGCGCCCACAACAATGTGATCCATGCCTTACGTGTGGCTCGAACCCACAACGTGGCGGTCGAGCGATTGCTACGGAAACGCTTTCCTTGACCATTCGACAACCACGCGGATCACATTACGGCCACAACACAAACATCCATGCCTTACGTGTGGCTCGAACCCACAACGTGGCGGTCGAGCGATTGCTACGGAAACGCTTGCCTTGACCGTTCGACAACCACGCGGATCACATTGCGCCCACAACACAAACATCCATGCCTTACGTGTGGCTCGAACCCACAACGTGGTGGTCGAGCGATTGCTACGGAAACGCTTTCCTTGACCATTCGACAACCACGCGGATCACATTGCGCCCACAACACAAACATCCATGCCTTACGTGTGGCTCGAACCCACAACGTGGTGGTCGAGCGATTGCTACGGAAACGCTTTCCTTGACCATTCGACAACCACGCGGATCACATTACGGCCACAACACAAACATCCATGCCTTACGTGTGGCTCGAACCCACAACGTGGCGGTCGAGCGATTGCTACGGAAACGCTTGCCTTGACCGTTCGACAACCACGCGGATCACATTGCGCCCACAACACAAACATCCATGCCTGACGTGTAGCTCGAACCCACAACGTGGCGGTCGAGCGATTGCTACGGAAACACTTGCCTTGACCGTTCGACAACCACGCGGATCACATTGCGCCCACAACACAAACATCCATGCCTGACGTGTGGCTCGAACCCACAACGTGGCGGTCGAGCGATTGCTACGGAAACGCTTGCCTTGACCGTTCGACAACCACGCGGATCACATTGCGCCCACAACACAAACATCCATGCCTGACGTGTGGCTCGAACCCACAACGTGGCGGTCGAGCGATTGCTACGGAAACGCTTGCCTTGACCGTTCGACAACCACGCGGATCACATTACGCCCACAACACAAACATCCATGCCTGACGTGTGGCTCGAACCCACAACGTGGCGGTCGAGCGATTGCTACGGAAACGCTTGCCTTGACCGTTCGACAACCACGCGGATCACATTGCGCCCACAACACAAACATCCATGCCTGACGTGTGGCTCGAACCCACAGCGTGGCGGTCGAGCGATTGCTACGGAAACGCTTGCCTTGACCGTTCGACAACCACGCGGATCACATTGCGCCCACAACACAAACATCCATGCCTGACGTGTGGCTCGAACCCACAACGTGGCGGTCGAGCGATTGCTACGGAAATGCCTGCCTTGACCACTCGACAACCACGTCGGCAGTGATCATAATGTAAAATTAATAAAAATGTGAACAAATGGCATGCAAGGAGCATTTTCTAATTTCGTTAAAAAAATTAAATTTTAAAAAAATACAAAATTATAACAAAATTGAAAAAAATTTAATAGTAATTTATATAGTAATGTTAAGAGGAATATTTATACAAATTTTCATGTTTCTAAGTCAATAAATAAATAAAAAAAAAATTCAACGTCCACAGTCCCCTTAATGAAGCATGATAACCAGGTGATAGCGAAAATGCAAAACTGAAACAACGGTAGCCTCACCTAGTATTGCATGAGAAAATTGCAGAAGAAGTAGAAAATTGCATGAGAAAAAAATACAGAAAATAAGACTTAAAGAAATGGGGTGAAGTAAAAGAATAAGACAGAAAAACAAATTAAACATAGACATCTTATAATTGAGGAAAATAAAGTGCCAGAGATAAATCATTAATAAGATTGTTGGTATTATTATTGATATGGAAAGCTTTAAAGAAACCCAAATTCGAAACCTGGTGAGCCCTTTTAAATTATAGACGCAGAATAATTTTAGAATTTTTGCTAATATGCAGTTCTCATCCTGCGTTGAACTCTTGGATTCTTCTCACTGAAGAAGCAAACGCAAGCGTTCCCGATACGATCGTTTACTTTTTACCATTTTATTAGTGCAGTAATTTACGTTGTAATTTCTTTCTCCATTTATTACTGAGCAAAGTTACGTTCTATATATACTTTTAAAATGTTATCCAAACAATATGTGGTAAAGATGTGATCTGAAGTATTGAAATTTATATCCATTTGCTATTTTATACCATAAAAATGCGTCAGACCATTTATGTATTTCCCGCGAATACAAACACGAATTCTCAACACATGAAGTCACGATTTTTTTCATTGTGACATGGTCTTGACATGTGCAGAAAACGTTAGAAAATACAAAAATATTAATATATTTTTAATTATTTACAAAAACAATCACCTCAAACCACTAAAAATTAACTGTAGTGTGACGCAACTCGACTTTCTCATACTAGAATTCATTTTTTTTTTCTAAATTTTACAAGAAAAGTTTTAAAAATCGTTGTCTTGGGTTCAAATTATTACAACTATAGCGTGTTACCCTTCACATTAAAGGGCTTGAGAAAATCTTTCGATTGATACCATACTTAACAATGTACCCTCCCGGGGAGTTAGATTGCCCCCCTCTCCCAAGGGGGACCAATGACGTTACGAACAAAAACAATTGTATCGCGGCTATTTTTCACAACAATGATTTAAACTATTAAGTCTTGTGATCATTGAACCATAAATAAACCCTTTTATACATGATTATGTCCAATTTCGTCATATACTGCCATGTTAAAAAAGTATAAAATTTCGAATACGTTTCGAAGTTTTCACTCGAATTTAAACACATTCTATCAAGTTCTAGATTTTTTTTTTATAACAAAATCGTATATAAAGTTTCGTGAAAATCCGTTAATACGTGTGGCTGCTATAGTGTACACAAAAAATCGGTCACAGACATCAGACAGATTGACAGACAGACAGACGGACATGACTTCAAAAATAGTGTAAACGTATTCAGGAGGTCTTAAGACATACATTGGCATCAAAATCTCGAAATCGAAAATTTTCGTGAAAGTAGTACTTTCTCAATACTACCTATGAGAAAGTAAAAATAGAGAGTAACTCTGTTATGTGGTTTAGATTGATTTGAAACATCACTCCTTTCGCTTGGGAAAGGGTCGGTGTTTGTTTGTTGCGTGTGACGATGGTACAAGGTACCTCGGGAAAAAAATTCGATATTTTTTTTTAGTTATACTGTTTTAATAGACGGACCCTAAATGATGAAGTTATCGATGTTGAAACATTTGGATGCAACGACTCCATCGAGAGCAAGTGTGATCGGCGCAATCAATAAGCGCATACTGGCGTTCAATGCATATGCTGATGGACAAATGTCGCAGATCTAAAATTTTATTTTCTTGCACTTTTCTATTATAATTGTTTTATAATACGGCTTAAATGGTATATATATATAACCGGAAGGAAAATTACATATTATGGTCTGTATTGAGTTCGGCAGATACCTGCTATTACTCGTATCACATCAATAACCCAATTGCAGGATAATGAGCTTCCTCTGTGGAAAGTTTTGAAAAAATCACGTAATTCTAGAAGTTCTTAACTAATCTATAAAGTTCGAGAAGTTTCTAGAATTCGGTAAAAGTCACAAAGTTCGCCGAATTTTTCAATAAGGTCAAAAATCCCAGAGTTTCAAATTATAACAATGGTGTTCTGTTACGTTTCCGTATAACAATATGATGTCCCTTCCGTTGCATACTTTCGTTTCATGCACGTCACATTTTTTTCATATTATACTCAGTACCCTGCGTGCTAAGATATTTCGCATTAAAAGTCGGGGTTAAAAATATATCGGTTTTTAACCTATCATTTAAAATTTTAGAATTGAAGCTCCAAAGTGCCGGTGTTTAAAATTTGAAGCATGAAGTTAGAGTCTGAAATCATGGAGGTCCCTTTCCCTCTATGATTTAAAAAAATTAGTCATTTATGGTATTGTCATTTTGAAAATGAATTTTTAAAATATATAGGTAACTCCCTGAACAAATATTTGCAAATATTGTTAATTTTATCATCATTATTTGAACTCTCTAATTCCATGGCTTTATCATTGTTTGCATGATTAGTTTTTGCCAGACATTTTAAATTCACATGACCTTTCAATTTGACTGTTAGAATATTTTTGCATTATTTAACACAGCGTTAGTTTTCCAGTTTTAATGGATATTGTCACATTTTTAAAATTTAAATTATGGCTTCAGTTTGTTAAAACGTTTATCAGAGGAACTTAAAAAGTCAAAGCTAAACAGTGACTGCTAAAAAAATGACTGCTAGCTACAGGCACCGCAGATAGTTGATATGAAAATGAGAAAAAATGAAAAGACCTTAGGATTAAAATAAAAACACAAGGATTAAAATTGAAAAAAGCTATGGTAGTTCAAACTCACCCAGCAGATCAAAGCCGTGAGCCAGCTCATGCCCAATCATAAATCCAAATGTGGACAGCGTCATAAATCTATGAAAATTTGTTTATAAAATGAGAATAATCACATACCCAAACACGCTATTGTTTTAAAAAATTCAAACTCAGACACAAAACATTACATTAAAAACACAGACCCAGACATTAAAAACACATTTAAAGTTGTCAAAATATTTGAAATTTCAAACGTATGATAAAAAAAGATGATTTGTAAAAATAATATAATTTCTGAAGTCTAAACTAACATACTTTGGAAGCGGTTTGCTTTTCACAGGACAAGCTTGCAGAGCACCTAACGAAATAACTGAAATAAAGAAAAAAAATCTGATGTGGGCAACACATGACTTTCCTTTATAATGCAATGAATTTACTACTTTTACAGTTAAAAAAATGTTATTCTTGTAGTAGATACTTATATTCTTTCCAAGATATTGAATTTTCTTCAATGAGTCATTTTCATTGATTCATGTATTGTCATTTTTATCCATTTGGCGAGATTTTTTGTTAATTTGGCAACAATTAAAAATGTCGCCAAGTTAGCGACATTCCGCCAAATTCGTCGCCAAAATCTCGCCAAGTGTTATGGACGGAGAAATAAGTTATTCTTACAGCAGATAAATAACTATTGGCGCTCAAATACAAAAGTATTACTTAAAGTATCTTTTTTCATGAATGAAACGAGCTAGATCCACGAGAATGATGTCACCAAATTTATCACATGGTGTTACACATGAAAAGTGAACATGCTTCTCAATAGAAAAATTTTTTTTATGACTTTTTGATAATTTTTTTGAAAAATGTGCAATATCTCTAGAACGGTTCATGTTAGCGTTCTAAAATTTATGCCAATCGTTTTCTAATGAAAAATTGTATAAGAAATGTCTATTTGCGTAACTTTATTAGCGGTTTTGAGTTTATGACGAATTTTTCAAAATTTCACTCGAAAATTTAGGGGGGTTCTGAACATTCGATTGCGTATAAAAACAATAAGCTTCCAGTGTTTATTGATTGTGATTTTTGTACCAAATTTCGTTCGAATCGGGCAATTCGTTCGTCAGTTATCATCTTCACAGACTCACTGACACACACACACACATACTTTCACACACACACACAGACACCACTTCAAAAATGTTTGATTCGTGATCAGAGATGCTTGAAACGTGCTCTCCCGTCGAAAACTCGAATTAGTCGTCATTTTCATTGATTTAGCGTCATTTTTATCCATTTGGCGAGATTTTCGCTAATTTGGCAACATTTAAAAAAGTCGCCAAGTTGGCGACATTCCGCCAAATTCGTCGCCAAAATCTCGCCAAGCGTTATGCACTAAGAAATAAGTTATTCTTACAGCAGATAAATGACTATTGGCGTCCAAATACAAAAGTGTTACTCAGAGTATCTTTTTTCATGAATGGAACGAGCTAGATCCACGAGAATGATGTCACCCAATTTATCGCATGGTATTACATATGAAAAGTGAACATGTTTATCAATAGGAATTTTTTTTTTTAATTTTATATGACTTTTTGACATTTTTTTTTTAAAATGTACAATATCTCAAAAACGGCTCGCGTTAGCGTTCTAAAATTTATGTCAATCGTTTTCTAATGAAAAATTACATAAGAAATGTCTATTTGCGTAACTTTATTAGTGGTTTTGATTTTTTGACGATTTTTTCAAAATTTCATTCGAAAATTTAGGGGGGTTCTGAACATTCGATTGCGTATAAAAGCAATAAGCTTCCAGTGTTTACGGATTGTGATTTTTGTACCAAATTTGGTTCAAATCGGTCCATTCGTTCGTTAGTTATCGTCTCCACAGACCCACTGACACACACACACACACATACTTTCACACACATACAGACATCACTTCAAAAATGTTTGATTCGTGATCAGGGATGCTTGAAACGTGCTCTCCCGTCGAAAACTCGAATTCGAATTTTCGACCCCGTCACAATACTTTCCTTATACATTATGTATATAAGGAAAGTAAAAAAAGTTCGAGTCAATTAATAAGCGGAGAGAAAACATAATAAGTGGCTACTGTACGCACATTGCAGTATCCAGGCAATCAAGTATTTGACATCGTTTTTTCATTTAAAATTTACTGGATATAAATAAGTACACGAATGCCAGAAAAGATTTCTAAAGGACTGGATATTGGCAAATAGATGCCATTTAAACATGTGAAAAGCGTATTTATTAACCTAGCGAGATTGGATGCTTGCGTGCCATGCTTGCTTAATAGATGGAGCAAAATGTGAATTTGCGTGCATCTCATCATTCAAGTTCGACAAAAATTCTTTTTGGACCGCACTATGGATAATAAATAATATTATTCGTAAAAATACTGTAGAACGCAGTTTATCCACTTATGCGCAAGTCTCGGCCACACAAATAGTTACTGTAAGCCTTGGGGTCAGTCGTGTGGTGTGGGTTTTTCACTTATGCGCACGTCAGCATGGAATAGACAATATCTGCAATGACAACAAAACTTGTAATTTTGAGGACCTCTATGAGGAAAGCCATTATTAAGGACGTCTATGAGAAAAGCCATTATTAAAGACTTTATTAAGGAGAAAAGCCATTATTAAGGACTTCTATGAGAAACGACAAATTCAGTTCTACAACGTACTTGGCTTTAAATTTCTAAAAAATCCTTCAAATTAAAGATAACCGGAACCAGGCCATGGATGCTATTATCTTCAATAGGAGCGTAATCCTAACTTTGGAAATTAAAATCAGAAACCGTTAATTGATATAATAGCAGTAAATCATTCGGTTTCATAAAACCGACATAGTATTTCAACATAACAATGCGAGACTCCGTGTTTTAATGGAGACTGATAACAAAACAGACTAATACTTAAACTTATTATGCAGTTATTCATCTTATGTATTCTCAAAACCTTTCTCAACCGGTTAATCATCTGATCTGATGTTTGCATAACAGTTTGAAAAGTAACATTTCTTTTATGTTTGTAGGCCTTAAGAAAGAAGTGGACGAGCGGTATTTTAGAAACAAATAGGACAGTATTTTTCAACAGATACATATAAATTATGACGAGGACTTTTTGACGAAAATATTTTTAATCGTTGTCATTTTACTTGTGTTATAAACTCCTTACCCTACTTATTAATTGAATTTTTCTAAATGTTATTTTAGGAAAAGCGATTTCAAAATTCCATTTTGTTCCATTACATTCGGCAAAGTTTAATTTCGTCTTCGATTCAGAATTCTATTCTTATTTTTTTTTATTCCAAATTGATAATTCACAAAATTTTTCCCCTCGACCTCAGGAGTTTTTCTGTCTGTGTCATTAACCCTTGGCGTTATGATACATTTCTGGCGCTTCGAGCGTTAACCCGGATATACATTTCATATTGAAATGTACTGGTGCTATCTTTTGTGACGTCATGCGAGAGCGCACTTACACTAAAGATGCCGGCTTATGAATAATGTAATTAGCGGCAGTTGGCGATGAATTCCTAAGCTGGTAGGGCGCGTTTGCCCTCGGGGCACAAAACTGAATTCTAAATTCATTAGTCGAAAAATATTAAAATATGAAGATATAAATTAATCTTGTTATGCTTTTCGCGTGAAGGAAAAATATTCCTAAAAATTCCATAGTTGAATTACTTTTTATAATGCCTGTTATAATTTAAGAATGTATTCAATGACTTTCGATTTTCAGTGTAAGCTACGAAGATATTTGGAATTTGCTGTATCTCCTCATAATGATTCATCCTCACCGAATAAAAGTTACAATTGGATCTTACTCCTCAGTCTATCATCATTTATCGCCCTGCTGATTCTATACTTTTATGACTCGTCTTCCCGATGTATGACGCAATCCTTGCCTGCCGCCTCAACTTTCTCACAATGCTAATTTGATATCTTATGCCTACAAATTTTGCGCTGACCAATCCGGACCTACCCATGGATATCGCCATTGATCATCTCCAATATTCCATGTAACTCCTCCTCGTCTTCCAGATCCCGTGCGGATCCGCCTGCAGCGCTTCAGTCTCTTCGGCCATCTTCGCTGTTTAACCGTCCGCTTGCAGTGTAGGAGCTCATGTTGCGTTTTTCGTCTTGAATCTTCGCCACTTCAGTGATTATAGCCAAATTGGGTTCCCATGAAAGGGACCTGTAACACTTGTCCGGGCAGATCTTGGTCTATCCAATTTCAGTGCACTTAGATCTAATAAAACAGCGTTTTACAGCAGTTTACATTGATGCAGCTTCTCAAGCGCTCTGCATGCTGTTGTTTTTAAAGCTTGTTTTTAAATCAGTGTGAAATCCGAGCATTCGATTGCATTTAAAATCAATACGGTTCCAGTATTAACTAATTGTAATAATCGTACCAAATTTCGCTCGAAACGCATGATATCGCATCCACAGACTCACGGATACACACACTAACATACATACACACACATAATATACATACGTACACACTAGCATAATGCACACACACACACACATTGCTATAGTACATACACACAGACATCACTTCAAAAACGTTCGATTCAAATTCAGGCATACTGGAAACGTGCTTTACCTTCAAAAACGCGAATTCGAATTTTCGACCTCGTTGCAATACTTTCCGTATATATTATACTATGTATGTAGGGGAAAATAAAAAGAAATATCGCTCTATAATAGTAACATTTACCTATTTGGCTTCCACGAAAAAAACTGTAGGTCTCTGAACCAAAGGCAGAATAAATACTGAAAAACAAAAGGGGGAATTAAAATATTATTTACGTTTACCAAAATATTATTATGGAGCAAACTAGTTTTGCATTTTTATCAATATGATAACTATGGTCTCCGAAATATTAAAAAGTTACTTACGTCTGAATGGCGTATTCCATATCGTACATTGTTTTCCCCATCGAGACTCCTTCAAGAAGTTTTCTCATACGATTATGCCTCAGTTTCAATCCGTTTTTCAGAAATGAATCACTCACAAAGCCTACCTAAGGAAAAACTAATAATTAAAGAACAAACATTACATATCGACAGTCCACAACTAGCAAGCATTTTCAGCAACCACAACTAAATAAATCAAGAACCACAACTCTATAACTCTTCCTAGCATCATTATGGTTATCCATGTCAACAGCAAGTGCTTAATAAAACGCGTAACTAATTTTCCCTAACTTAATGCTCCGATATACAGGGTGTCCCAAAAAGATTGAAACGTGCTTTAATTTTTTACCTGTTGGAGATAAGTGGGCAATGTAAATTGCAAAAATCTTGAAAGTAAGGTAGGAAATAAGACTACGTTAATGAAATAGTCCTCCCATTCATTTTCAAAAAGTTACACTTTTTAATTTTTTATACGACCCCCTTAGACAAATTTGATTAATCAGAAAGTTTTTATTTATGCAACAAGATCATAAAAAACACCCGCATATCTGTATCTTTAAAATTGAGTGAGTTCTATTTAATTGAAAATTGAACATTGTGAATGGGGATCCTATATCAAATTAGAAATGTAAATGTGTGACATATCACAAAAAAGATAAAACTGGATGATAGTACATAGGATACCCAACCGCGTACTGAGTAACACTGCTTTATATGATCTCTGTCTGTTTAATGTTTTATTTAGATGCATTTGTGATAAAAAATTTTGAAACATATTAACGTATTTTTGATCTAAGCAATTTCCATCGTCAATTTGTTTATGATCCCTATTTTTACTGATGAAACAGCCTTTTACATAGTACGGAAAAGTGGCATAAGTCAGATTTTTTTCTTTATCATAATTCAGTTGATTTTAAAGATACAGATATGCGGTTTTTTTAATGATCTTGTTGTATTAAAAATAAAAAAATTCTGATTGACCAAATTTGTCTAAGGGGATCGTATAAAAATTCAAAAAGTGTAACTTTTTGAAAATGAATGGGAGGACTATTTCGTTAACGTAGTCTTATTTCCTACCTTACTTTCAACTCTTTTGCAATTTACATTGCCCATTTATCTCCAACAGGTAAGGAATTAAAGCGCGTTTCAATCTTTTTCGGACACCCTGTAGAGGAAATTTTTGATTTGAAATCTTTCTTTGCAAACAATTAAACATGTATTAAATTTTTAAATTTTCACTTCGATATCCTTCATTCTTAGATCTGTTATTTCGCCACTCATAATTCGCATTGTAAATCCACGGACAGACACATGGTTGGACGTCTGTTAATAAGTATAGATAGAACTTGTAACGTTTATATCGCTCGTTTTTAGTCTTTCAAATTTAATGACATATAGTATAGCAAATTTAAAAATTCATATCCTTGACACTATTATCAACATTGCTGAGACATGTTCAAAAAGTTTAAAACCAGTTTTTTTTTTTCAGAAAGAAATATTTTCTATACGATAATCATAAAGCAAAATATTTTAATTCACTAAAGTAACTTTTCATATGTAAACAGCGTGAAAATACAATAAAATTTCAGACAAACCTACATTCGTATAAAAATTGCTGAAAAATTTCTTGTCCTTGTATGGGTAAGTTAAAAGAAACTGTATTAGACCAATCTAGAATGAAAAATAAGGTATTA
This sequence comes from Amaurobius ferox, assembly GCA_951213105.1. Lineage (NCBI taxonomy): Eukaryota > Metazoa > Arthropoda > Arachnida > Araneae > Amaurobiidae > Amaurobius > Amaurobius ferox. The sequence continues at coordinate 139,675,187 of OX578138.1, read as the reverse complement.
GTGCATAAAATTATAATCTAAATTTATATAAAACTACAAAGTTGCGTAAGAAAAGGTACAGGTTTTTATGAAATCGATTGAAATTTTCAAGGGAATTAATTTTATGAAATACAAAATTTAAATTTTTATACGGCCCCTGTACAAAAACATTTCCAATGAGTAAAATGTGCCCCATACACTAATAAGGTGATGTACAAAATTTCAACATTTTATCGTAAAAAATCCCAGAGATATGAAAAGACAAAAATGCTGATTTAAACCACTTTTCGATGCATTGACATGGGTTCTCAGAGGGAAAAATCATGTCGGCAGATCGTGTTTCAGGGGTCATACACAAATTACGAAAGAAAACAATGATTACATAAATAAATAATAATTTTGCTATTTATTGGTACATAAGTATCTACACTGTGTAGAAATAATAACTTTACGCAAAGATTACAAAGCTTGTTCAAAATGTTTTCTATCCATGCCAAAGCTCCATTAAAGATAAGAGGCAGATATTATTTGCCTATGATGCATTTCTGCGTTGCGTCATTTGCACGCTTGCTGTAAACATTTGCATTTTAATTTGTGATTAATCCCTCACAAACTTTGTTTAAACATATCTCTGGGACTTTTTATGATAAGATTCTGAAATTTTGTACATCACCTTATTATTGTATGGGGCACATTTTACTCATTGGAAATGTTTTTGTACGGGGGCCGTATAAAATTTTAAATTTTGTATTTCTTCAAATTTAATCCCCTGAAAATGTTTATCGATTTCATAAAATTCTGTACCTTTTTTTACGCAACTTTGTAATTTATTATATATGTCTAAGATCAATATTTAAGAAGTAAAAGTCGAGGTCAATGTTTTTGAGATACCCTGTATATATATATATATATATATATAATATATATATATATATATATATATATATATATATATATATATATATATATATATATATATAATATCCAGAAGATATATATATATATATATATATATAATATCCAGAAGGAAAAAGAATTCATAATATAAGAGTGAAAAAGTATTTAATAGAATAGCACTATCAGCAGCTTACTCTAAGAATACATAAAATATTACAAAATAACAGAGTAATAGAAAGAAGAGGAAATTGTTTTCATAGTGTCAAAAAAGTGGCGGAAGAGCGATTGTGAATATATATATATATATACATATAATAGAATGTCATATAACAGAAACTACCACAGTACAAATATATATATATATATATATATATATATATATATATATATATATATATATATATATATATATATATATATATATATATATATATATATATATATATATATATATATATATATATATATATATATATATATATATATATATATATATATATATATATATATATATATATATGTATGTATGTATATATATATATATAGGAGCGATTGAGAGAATATATCCGGCGCATTTTATATAGCGTATTAATATCTTTATATATTCAGATATTTTATTACTATACCCTAAATATAGAAAAATATCTTACTGTGTTAGGAAGTAATTATTTTATGAATTCATTACTTCAAATATTTTATTCTGCTGCACACACTAAAATACAAATATTCGAAAACTCGTTATCCTTTTATTTCTGTATTTATATACATTTAAGTACATATACGTCACTTTATACGATCGTATTCATCAGTAAGGGTCGGATCCCCTTAGTGACTTAAGAAACGTATTACAGACAACTCCCGATAAACTGCAGCAATGAATGGATCAAGTTCCGCGGATAACCCAACAGGAAAAATAAATAAATGAATTAAACTACAGAAAAATAAAGTACTCAAATATATTTACAGGAAAAGTAAATTAAACAACAAAATACACTCATGCTATGTTTATTATTTAGTTATAATTGCAGTTATTATTGCAGTTTTTACTTGTAATTATTTTTCAAACATATAAATACATACGGAAAAGTTACTTATTTAAATTTTAAAATAATCAGTTACTTGATTCTGTTTTCTCATTACTCACAGCAAAGCATTTTTGTTTGAGTTAGGAATACAGTCTGTGCAAAACCAGCTAAGCGCATCGTATTGTATTTCAAGGTACATGAAGATGAAAACAACAGAAGCTTGTCCTTTTGGTTTAGAATGTCAGGAATAGCTGTTTCAAGTATAGCGACTAAAAACTATTGCCGCAAGGTTGCAGATAATCGGTAATTAACAGTACATTTTTGTTGCCTGTTCGGCAAATGATAATAATGGGAATCATTTATTCAGATCCAATGTTATATTGTTTAACAACACATTGGCCTCTCCTCATAGAAGCCAATGTTTCATTCAGATTGGATGAACGGATTTTAATGGCGTCTCCGTAGAGGCTATTATATAGTACTATTAAATTAAAGACAACCAATCATGCGTTTAAAAAGTCACTTAATAAAACCACCTTTCTTGACGTACATAAGTATACAAAGTCAAAGCGCTTTCGGGCATCACCATGCCCTTCATCAGTGGCGGAATTCATTTCGCCACTGATGAAGGGCATGGTGATGCCTGAAAGCGCTTTGACTTTGTATACTTATGTACGTCAAGAAAGGTGGTTTTATTATGTGACTTTTTAAACCTATGATTGGTTGTCTTTAATTTAATAGTTTATTGAAACTGGCGTGCATCTATTCTAATAATTACTTAAATAACAATTTTAAAAAAATCAGATCACAATAAAAAGAACATGATAAATATAAATCGTTTAGAATGCAGTCAACTTTGTGACTACCTACCTTATGAGCACTTCTCATTTGATCGCTTTTATTCAAGTCTCTGGAATCTTTCATAATCATTTTAAATTCGTCAGTAACGACGGACGTGACGCTATCCATCTGCCAACAGAAAGAACGACAAAGAGTTTGCATCAGTAAAACTTGGAAGGAAATATAAACATTTTGACACTGCTGAAGCTAAAAATTTTTGTGCGATTATATACATTTAATCATAATGTTTACTATGTTTATATTACAATCACCTAAAAGTAGTTTAAATTAGTAAAAATAGTTTAAATAATAACCAGTATTGTAAACTAGGTATGTGTGTTCACTACATTTTGCAAGTTTCAGCAGAATTGTGCAATTCGACCTTACCTCCTCTTCCCTCGCCCTCATTTGAATGTGAGCGCTATACTCCAGGAGAATAGACAACGGCATAAGATTTTTGACATAAATGACGCATTGTCTCCATCTGGGAATCCATCGGTCCGAATTCATCAACAGTGGGCCCAATTTTGGGGCGAGCAGTTGGGCGTGGCTCTCAAGCACCTGGCGAAAATCCTTTCCAAGAAATCCCAAGTGTTGCAGAACAAATCGCCATGTTAAGTAGTTGGCTTGAACCCTGCGATATAGATATTTGTTTTTAAAGTGGGAATATTTATTAAATTAAAATACAATGAAATACTTCGTTAGTAACAGCACAAACAGTTGATTAAAACGAAGGACCGGATTTGAAGGTAAAAAATCTGATGTGGGCAGCACATGACTTTCCCTGCAGACTTAAATTTATTTTCTCTTTATTAATTTATTGCCCCCCCCCCCAAAAAAAAATGCTTATTTATTTGAAATTACACTGAATTTGTACTTTTAATTCAATTTTCGTTTGTATTTGGTAACTGCACGAATATTCAAAGGTGGCGTAGAAAAAAAATGCTAAAAAACTAAAATATCTCGAGAACGACTAATGCTAGAGTAATGGGGTTGGTCTTATTATTTTTATCGTCAAAAATTACGTACAAAGCAAGCATATACATTTGAGTATACGTGGTTTTTTTATTTTAAATTTTATTTATCTTTGCGTATCATTTGGCAAACAAATGCAGGTTATGTTTTCCCGAATCGTAGCAAAATCTAATCAGCACCAGGGTAACCTACAAGTGACTTATCTACCAAATTTTGTGACATTTGGTAAATTAGTTTTTTTTTTTTTTGCTAAAGTGGATACATGCAATTTTTGCGGGCCATTTTACAAAAAAAGGCGGGTTCTTTTATCCCGAATCGTACTAAAATCTAATCAGCACCATTGTCACCCACAAAGAACTTACCTACCAAATTTAAAGAAATTTTGTCAATTAGTTTTTCAGTTAGAATGGATACATACATTGCACACACACACACATACACAGAGAGACGCCATGTTAAAAATAGTTTTTTCGTGTACTAGAGGTCCCAAAGCGTATAAATCCGTCGAAAAATCGAGTTGCGATTTTCGATATAATTTCAATACTTTCCTTATACATTGCCATGCATTGTAGGAAAAGTCAAAATTGAGCCAGCTCCAAACCTCTCAATTAATCGGCATGGAAATGTTCAAAAAATATATATATATGTTCAAAAAATCACGCGCGTTCTGGAAGTATTGCAGGGAAAGTAAAATCAGCCCCTTTCTGCAAGATATAAAAGAAACATAACTTTTAAGGGGAGAGGGGGGGGGGTTATCGTTCGAACATGTCAAAAATAACAGGATGCTTGTACCAAACAGCTCGTTAATAGGGGGTTCTGTCTGCTAACTACAAAATCCTAAAAATATATAATAACTCACTTAGAAGTAGTCTTCTGCAACAAGTCATTGATCCCCACTATAGCAGATTCTAATCCATCCACGTAAATGTGCTGCTTGTCGTGTGGGAAATTGAGGCGAAGATCTGTGAAAATAATGTTGCGCCATCTCATCCAGTTGATCTAAAACCATATCAAAATAAAATATTTACAGAACTTATTTCACCCTTTTTTTTTTCAAAATATATTCAAGTCTATTACTTGAGATACTTTTATCTGCGGATCCATATAAGATGCAGAGAAAAAGTTTCAAAGATTTACTCCTTCATTAGCAGTGAAGATAAGATTATTATAATGCAACTTTGACTTGTGTGAAAATTAAGTAATCTCTCTATACATCGAAACGGAAGAGATCGGAAAAGAAATTCGATATAACCGAAATTGAAGTGTTTTCGAGAAGTATTTTAATGAGCTCTTTAGGCACAAATAACGACATTCAACAACACAGTCAAAGAATTTAAATATACGTTCTGAATATCATTTTTTGAAAAATCTGAGCTCCAAAATCTAACGATTAGAAAATTATAAGTTTTCATCACAGACATTACCTTGCTACTTAAAATAATCTGTATCAAGAAATTGATAAAGGAGCCTTCATAAGGCGTCAAATGATGTGTATACTTCGTTTTTAAAACAATTATTAAACTTTTTATGGGCAGGAGAGCACAGTGGTTAAGGCACGGGACTTGCACTTGGAGGACCCGAGTTCGATTCTCGGAGAGGCACAAACTAGTCTCGTGTCTATGCGGAGTATGGACCCATTAAATCTGTGGGTCCGAAAGTCTTTCCTCGGGATTGGTGACAGGGGACTAGGGGCAAAGTCCTTGTGGCTGTCGCCCCCCACTGAGTTGCGGTGAAAATTGAGTGTCTTAATGACGTATTGTGTTCCGCCCCTTCGGTACGTCAAAGCAACGTTGTATACCGGTGAAATGGTACACGCTTTGATCGCTGTATGAGCGAATAATTAACAATCGAGTGTCTGATCATCGGAAAAATTTAAGCACTTTTATTCTCTTCTACAAACTAATTTTGTAGTCACATGAATGCTCGTAAAACCGGAAGTGTAATCTTCAGAGCCGGAAATCAAAATCCTTAATGACCCCCTATCTCCTCTGGAATTCGATACTGAATCCATATCAATCATTAGCTGAGCAATATCTATAGTCGATTCGAGAAATAGATGTTTCAAGGAAAATGTAATTTTTTTAATTGGAAGTGACATCTCCAGAACCGGAAGCAGAAATCCTTAGTGAGACCCTTTAGTCCCCTCTGGATTTTAATGCTAAAGTCATATCAGTCATTATCTAATATCTACCTATGACAATCCTGAGAAACAGATTTTTCAAAGAAAATTTTTGAGCCGATGGAGAAAATTCTTAGTAAATCACTCTCCTCTAGAATGTAATGCTGAATCCATATCAATTATTAGCTAAGCTCTATCTACAGCCAATCTTGAGAAATAGATGTTCCAAGTAAAATAAAAATTTTCGATGCGGAAATGGAAATCCATAGTAAAACCTCCTCCAGAATTTAACGCTGAATCCAAACCAGTCATCATTTATGCTCTATCTATAGCATGCCATGAGAAATAGGTGTTTCATAGCAGTCTTTTCTCCCAAAATAAAATTATGGAAAAAATTTCGCCAACAATAATGCTTATAATTTCTAGCGCTCTTTCATAACAAATGATTTTTAAGAATTACAAAGGAAACTGCTACGATCACGAGCTTCCTCAAATGGTCTTTTAAGCTAATACGTAGACTTACTTGTCTGGAGGGACGGACAGGTTCCCTATGCCACGTTCAAGGCATCTCATTTTTAACACTTTCCAACATAGTTGTAAAGTGTTTATGACTTTGTTCATTCTGTCTGTCTGTCCGTCCGCATGATAACTGCCGTAAAAATGACTTTATCAAAATTAAATTTTAGTACGTTATTGAGATGGTCTGCGAGACATAAGGGGAATGAAAATGAATAATATCACCCAATTAGTTTCGGATTTAACCCGGGTTGCAAAAATGAAATACGTTGAACCCTATGGGACATAACATTTTAAATATTTTTAAAACGGAGTTAAAATTCATAAATTTCTTCGAAAATTTTAGGAAATATTCAAATTATCACGTAAAAAAAATAAAAAATTCAGCAAAATATGTTAGGCAGTTTTTAAAATAAAAATTGAGATAATAATTACACCCATATTATACACGCTTTTGTAAAAAAAAAAAAAAACGAAGAACCATGAAGAAAGTGGCTGTTTTTATTGAAATTAAATATACGTACAGCTCATACACAGGTAATGAAATGATTACAAAATCAAGGCCGAAGGACCCATCAATGGTTAGCAATTGCACATTGAATTTTCAAATCAGTAATTGGTGAACCCCATGCGTGCTTATATCTGTCTAGGTAAGGAGTGATAAAGTTTACTAATGTCATCCTGCGATACAATCTGCTAGGCATACCTCAATTGTTGCTCCAGATCTGCTACATTTCAGGGGGCCCGAATTTGGCAGCCTAGCATGTTTCATACATACTCGATTGGCGAAAGGTCTGATGACCTTGCTGGCCATGGAACAGTATCAACAGCACGGAAACAGTCCACAGATTTGCGATCCGTATGTGATGTGTCTTTATCTTGTTGGAAAATGACCCCAGAATGACGTGCCATGAAGGGTAACGTAAACGGCCGCAGGATTTCATCAACATATCGTTGAGCTGTTAAATTTGTACGCAGGATGCTTAAGAGCGACATGCTGTGGCAAGAGATAGCACCCCACACCAGGGGTAATGGCTGTGTGCTTGTGTAAAACAAAGGCTGGTTGTAACCGCTGGCCCTGGCGCCTCCACACACGCCCCGGATGGTCATCTGCTGAAAGACTGAAGCGTGATTCATCGCTGCCAGTCTGCTATGCGATGCCAGTCTGCTGGCAACCATGATGCTCGGCTACGACACCACTGCAAACGACTCTGTCGATGCTGTGGGGTTATAGGCAGATGTCTTAAAGGCCGCCGTGAGTGTAATATCTACCTCAGTCAAGCGTCGTGAGATGGTGAAAGGAACCACGGGTGGTATGGAAGAGGCTGTAGCACGTTGGATGGCGGAAAATGATGCCGTTGGGCCAGTTCGGGCCTGTCGCACAATCTTCCGATCTCTCCTCACATTCGTGCACCTTGGTCTTCCAGAGCCTTCATTCCGCCGATGAGTTCCTTGCAGCAACCATTGCTGCCAGCACATTTGCACAGCAGTATCTGTTCGGTGCTATTGCTCGGTATAACCAACCAGCTTCATGCATCCCGACTATACGACCACGTTCGAACTCATCTAATTGCTTATAAGGTCTTCGGCAACGTCGTAACGGCATTATTGGTTGTGTCTCCACGGAACTGCAACGCCGATAACGAGCAAAGATAAACCGTCCACATTTTTAACCTGTTTTATAGGATGCTAGTTGCGCAGTAAAAACGCGTGCTATGACCGAAGGAATTTGCATGCGAAATTTCGAGGCGATCGAATTATTTTTTAGGATTACTTCTTTTGTTACTTTTTTTTTCTTTTTTCTAAACAGTATATGACGAGATCACGAAACTCGTTACAAAATAAAATATGGTATCCATTTTTCCTCCCAGTGTAAAAAATCGCGATGTTTAAAGATGATTTAAACTTATATTTAGTGTTGCATCCGTCACAAAACCGCTTTATTTCTGCATATTATCTGTGTATCTAAATTATGTGCCAACGCAATTACAATAGTTTTTTTATTTTAAATGATCACTAAACTTTGATTATTCCTACAACGAAGCCCAATTTCTATAACATGAAGAATGTAAACAAATCAAATGATTCTAAGGTGAGTTGTATAAGAATTGCCATTTTTTTTTTAAGTGTTTCATAATCAATACGTTATGCATAATTGATTTTTCTCGTTATATTCTTGGGGAAATATATTTCATCGTGTTAAAGGCTCACATATCACATTCTACGTAGTCATGCACATTTCTGAATTTTGAAATACAACAGTACCTGCGGAGCCATATCGGCGAGACTAACAAGTGTTACATTTAAGGACTCAATATTATCAACGGGGCCTTTTCGTCTTGATTCCTGTGAAAGACACAAAATTAATTTATGGAATTAGCAAAAACTAATACACCTGAGATAGAGCTTTATATAAAATGGTGCAAAAAACATATCCATATATACAGTGACATGCAAAAGAAATTGTATCATCCACATATTACCATGACTTTGGTGGAGAATACAGTGCATTTAAAATGACATTTAAAGAGTTTAATAAATTTGACATTTAAAGAGTTTAATAATTTTGACATTTAAAGAGTTTAATAATTTTGACATTTAAAGAGTTTAATAATTTTGACATTTAAAGAGTTAATGCAATAAAAATAGAATGCAAAAATAAGAGAGGAGGGGGGGAGGGCGCATTTATTATATATTTATATCCGAGTTTATTAACATTTATTTTAAAAATACTCCATTGTAATAAAAAATGTTAATACAGTCAAGAGAATGCAAAATACATTTATTTATTGAGAAAATACAGCATATAAATAAAATAATTTTATAATAAAAATAATTTTTAATTATATTTTAAAAAAATGTATAATAGCGATAAATCGTAACACCTATATGATTTTATATAGGTGTTACAATTTACCTCTATTATATTTTTGGAATTTCTAAAATTAATTTTATTATATATATACAGGGTCCCAAAACATTGACCTCGGCTTTTATTCCTTAAATATTGATCTCAGACATATATAATAATTACAAAGTTGCGTAAAAAAGGTACAGAATTTTATGAAATCGATTAAAATTTTCAAAGGAATTAAATTTTAAGAAATACAAAATTTAAATTATTATACGGTCCTTGTACAAAAACATTTCCAATGATTAAAATGTGCCCCATACACTAATAAGGTAATCTACAAAATTTCAGCATTTTATCATAAAAAGTCCCAGAGATATGAAAAGACAAAAATGCTGACTTGAACCACTCTTTGATGCATCGACATGGGTTCTCAGAGGGGAAAAATCATGTCGGCAGATCGCGTTTCAGGGGTCATACACAAATTACGAAAGAAAACAATGATTACATAAATAAATAATAATTTTGCTATTTATTGGCACAAAAGTATCTACACTGTGTAGAGATAATAACTTTACACAAAGATTACAAAGCTTGTTCAAAATGTTTTTTTTTTCATGCCAAAGATCCATTAAAGATAGGAGGCAGATATTATTTACCTATGATGCATTTCTGCAGTGCGTCATTTGCACTCTTGCTGTAGACATTTTTATTTTAATTGGTGATTAATCCCTCACCAACTTTGTTTAAACATATCTCTGGAACTTTTTATGATAAAATGCTGAAATTTTGTACATCACCTTATTAGTGTATGGGGCACATTTTACTCATTGGAAATGTTTTTGCAAGGGGACCGTATAAAAATTTAAATTTTTTATTTCTTCAAATTTAATCCTCTGAAAATGTTTATCGATTTTGTCGCGAAGGTTTTGGTATACTCGACAGAGAAGACAAAGTTTTGAAATCAAACACATTTATTAAACATGAAATAACAAGGCAGTTGATCGAAAACAGTGGAGTACAAGCATTTCTCGCAATAACTCAGAGTTACACTCGGTAGGGTGACCATTAAGAACACCCCTGGAGGAAGAGGAACCAAGAGAATACACATATTTTCTGATACATAAAATAAACACAATATTCCTCATATTATACTTGACATTTATATATCACATTTGTATACTTTGAACATATACGACATTTTCATATAACATCATCAATGACTCGATACTCACGAGGATTTGACAATTAACACTCTATTCGTTAGGTGGAAGACTAAATATATATAAAACTTTACCTCGTCTCTTTTAAATATAACATTTACAATTCTGTACCATGGGAAAGGATATCAGGATGGACTCTCGGCATAAACTCATCGAGATTCTTGCGCAGAACAAAATCCATAATGGTCGGGAAACTTGACTACACAACATCATGCTGGCGGAATTCGACATCTTGGTTGGTTACGGAGATTGGTTGATTCGTACCTTAGGACACAAGGAGGAGTCAGGCAAATACAAATCGCTGAAAAATGAGCTTTCCCTCTTGCCCTATTAGCGATTCAAGCCGACCAGTGAAAGAACCATTTTCTCTTTTCACAAGACTCATTATTCCATTACTACCAGGCTGATTCATTTAAAAACACGAGTGACTCATCTCTGAACCGAGCCAAACGACTCTACGCACAACTTGTCGAACTATGTTACATATTTTAATCACATCCTTCCACTTTCAAAATTAATCCACCTTTTCTTAAAATTCGCGATCATACGCGAATCAAACACACACGTCTACATTTCTCCACGACTCCTTCCAATCTGCTTCCAAAATCCTTTTTCAAACTCGCGCGTGCGCAAAACCTGCAAGTTCCCAACCAGCGACTGAGAAGCGAAAATACAAAACTATTACTATTTTTCTGGAACATAAACACTTTTGCGATTTTAGAGTTCACTTCCCTTAAAAGTCAATGTAATTGAAAACATGTAGAAAAGACATCTATATTTCGAAATTGACACTTTCAATCACACAGAAATAAAACAATACTTTAATATACAATTTTAACACAGAGGTGTGAAAGCCTTATCACAATTTCATAAAATTCTGTACCTTTCTTTTACGCAACTTTGCAATTTATTATATATGTCTAAGATCAATATTTAAGGAATAAAAACCGAGGTCAATGTTTTTGGGACACCATGTATATACTAGAAGGTATGCCCGTCATTTTTATCAATTTGGCGACATATGCGACATCCCGCCAAATTCTTTGCCAAACGTCACGGACGGACGAACAGAGAAATTACTTTGTAGATTCTTGTATTCTTTCCAAGATATTGATTTTTCATCGTTTTGATGACATTTTCGTTAATTTTTGTGATATTTTGTTCAATTTTGAGACATTTTAAAAGACTCGCCAAAATTGTCGCCAAATAGGACAGTTGGCGACAGGCAAACGCTGACGAAACATCATTACAATACTATCCCCTTTCAAAACACAATTAATTTATTGATTTGGCGTCATTTTTATCAATTTCACGACATTTTAAAATTTCGTGAAATTAGTCGCCAAGTGGGACGGTTAGATTGACAGGCAAACGCTATCGAAACATCATTACAATACTATTTCCTTTCAAAACAGAATTAATTTTATTGATTTGGAGTCATATTTATCAATTTAGCGACATTTCTATTATTAATTTGGTGACATTTTTATCGATATGGCAACATTTGATAAATTGGCGAAATTTTAAAAAGTCGCCAAATTTGTCGCCATGTGGGATGGTTGGACTGACAGACAAACGCTATCGAAACATCATTACAATACTATTTCCTTTCAAACGCAATTAATTTCATTGACTTGGCGTCATTTTTATCGATTTGAAGACATTTTCGTCAATTTCGTTTAACATTTAGGAAAAAGTCGCCAAAGTTTCAATAATTCTGCATATTCTACCAATGGGCCAAGTGATTGGCCAAAGACCACGGCAAAGATTCTGCTAATTAGTCATTGTACTGTATTAAGATTTGGTACGTTAATTGAAGAATAAGTTTACCGTAATATTGTAAGTTATTGCATTAAGTATTTTTATGTTCAACTAGCAGCATACCCGTTCTTCGTACGGAGTATATAATATAAAGAAACTTGAAATTCACAATCATGCGCAAATCCTTATAGTATACTAAATGACATTTTTAATCAAAATATTCTGTTAAAATATTTAATACAATGCTCCTAAAAAGAAGTTTAAGAATCTCTGTACTCGCTATATAAAATTATCTTTATGGACATATCTGAAGAATAAAACATCCTGGATCCTTATGTAAGCAAATATAAAAAAAAATATGGAATTGAATTAATATATGCAAAATAAAAGCGTTAAAATTGTATGGGACCCGTACTAATTATATACGCGTATATTAGAAAATATAACCTCTATTAGTAGATTACATGTATAAATTGAAAATACCAATAAACCCGTAGTCTTTTAATCTGAAGACAGTCATTTATTCCAATATATGTCAAAATGAAAGTGCTAAAATTATATGGGAATATATAAACGTACTACTTATAATGTCCGATTATTAGTAGAAGATTACCCGTATAGCAATATGAGTCTCAAATGCTTTTGGCAAAATACAACAAACGACGTAATAAATTGAAAATATCATTAATCCCCTTAATCTTCATACCAGAAGACTGTAATTGATTCCAATATATACGCCAATATATGTCAAAATATATGCCAATATACATGTACTACTTATATTCTCGTATGTTAGAAGATATACCCGTGCATTCCTAGAAGATTACTCGTACAACGTACAATATGCGAGTGTCAGCAATTTTTGCCGCTATAAAACAATGGCGTAATAACTTAAAAATATCAATAATCACTGAATCAATAATTCCGGAATATATCAATAATAATAATGTTTAAACCTGAAGAGTGTAATTGATATTATTCAGTCCAAATTGAAATGGCAATGAAATTTATTTTATGTACATATCTTCATTATTCAAATCGGAAAGGATTTAATAAAAATCGTCTGCCGCATAAACACATTGGATTTAAATCCGTTGCTAAGCGACGTAGCATTTGCTTCAAATAAATTGGTAGAAAAAATATCGTCTAAATAATTATATTTCTATGGAACTTTTGGCGACATTTTCGTCAAATTAGCGACATTTTAAAAAATCGCCAAATTTATCGCCAAGTGGGACTGTAGAACTGACAGTCCCACTTGGCGACAAATTTACGAAATATCATCACAATACTATCCCCTAACAAAACACAATTAATTTCATTTATTTAGCTCATTTTTATCAATTTCAAGATATTTTTATAGATTTGAAAATATTTTTATCAATTTAGTGACCTTTTAAAAATTCGCTAAATATATTACTAAGTAGGATGGTTGGTCTCACAGATAAATGCTAACCAAACATCATTTCAGTACTCTCTTCAAACAAAACAAAATAAATTTCATTGATATGCGTCGTTTTTATCAATTTGGCGACATTTCCGTCAAATTGGCAAAGTTTAAGAAAAGTTGTCAAATTAGCGATATCCTGCCAAATTCGTTGCTCTGAATTTGCAGATCTGAATGAAACATCCTTATCCCGTTTCAATATACTAAATGAAAACACTACAATTGTATTAGAAGATATACCCGCTCTACTCTTTTTCTGTTTCAACAATCGGCTAAATGAATTTATTGGCTAAACACAATATATGAGTTTAGTAGCTAAATACGATATAAGCTTGAAAACTCTTTGCCAAAATAAATGAAATTGATGTACGCAGTCAGCAATTAATATAATTAAAAGAAAAATCAAACCGTTCATACATAAGATATACTTTTATATCCATTTATCCATTTATTTATTATTCAAATCGAAAAAAAATAATAAAAACATTAACAAACCCATTTAATTTAATTGCGATGCCGAACAATATGATTTGTCCTCATAAAATGTTATAATTTATTAACCACTAACAGCACACCAGTTCGTCGTACGGAGTATATAATATAAAGAAACTTATAGCTCGCAATCATGTCCAAATTCTGTTAAAATATTAAATTTATTGCTCCTAAAGAGAAGTTTAAGAATATATGTTCTCACTATGCAAAATTATCTTCACGGGCAGATCAAAACATCCTGGCCCATTTTGTAAGCAAATTTTCAGCAGAAAAAAAAGGAATTGAATCAATATATGCAACCCAGTACTAATCATATTGTCGCAGATTAGAAAATATGCCAATGTGTTAGTAGAAGATTATCCGTATTACAATATAAGTCTCAAAAATATTTGCCAAAATAAAAGAGATGACGTAATAAATTGAAAATATCAATAATATCCGTACTCTTTATAGCAGAAGGTCGTAATTGATTCCAATATATGCCAATATATATCAAAACATATGTCAATATACCTGTACTACTTATATTCTCGTAGATTAAAGGATATACACGTGTGTTTGTGGAAGATTATTCGTACAACATACAATATGTGAGTTTAAACAATTTTTGTCATAATAAAATAATTGCATAATAACTTGAAAATATCAATAATCCCTAAATCAATAGTCCCCGAAAATATCAATAATAATAATTTCTAAACCTGAAGACCGTAATTGATATTATCCAGTCAAAAATGCTATAAGAAAAATCAAATCGTTCTTTTCTAAAATATATTTTTATATCCATTTATTTATTTTTCAAATCCAAAAAATAATTATTAAAATTAACAGACAGATTTAATTTAATTGCGTTTCTGAGTAACATGCTATAAGATAGAATCTTATATCATGTTAAATATGTCATGTCTTATATCATAAACTGCGAAATTAAATAACCATTTTGATTTCTTTATACTTCTCATTGTTCCGTAAAATCTTGTTTTAAATAAAACATGGAGATAGATTTCCCCTTTAAATCATGTTTCAAACAGTTCATGTTTTCAGAAAGTGACTAATTAGCGCAAAAAATCTCCCATCAAACTCAGAGATTAAATTTTAATTCACTTTCAAATGATTTTCAAGCTTTTAGGAGTTCCGTTTTTCATTAATATCTCGACAACCCCTGGTCTTAGAAACTCGAAACTTGGGCAAAATTTATGGGGGGCTATTTCAAGGCTATTCACCAAATTTCATTAAATTCGGTTCAGCCGTTTTCCCGTGATGATGAGACAAACGAAAATTTCGTTTTTTACTAATATCTCGAGAACCACTGGTCGTAAAAACTCAAAACACGGATATAATTTTAAGTAGGGCTATTTCTAGGCTACCCACAAAATTTCATCAAATTCGGTTCAGCCGTTCTCCCGTGATGATGGGACAAACAGACAGACAGACAGACAGATTTTCATTTTTATTTATATAGACTAGCAGCATACCCGTTCTTCGTACGGAGTATATAATATAAAGAAACTTGAAATTCATAATCATGCCCAAATTCTTATAGTATACTAAATGACATGTTTAATCAAAATATTCTGTTAAAATATTTAATACTAGCAGCATACCCGTTCTTCGTACGGAGTATATAATATAAAGAAACTTGAAATTCATAATCATGCCCAAATTCTTATAGTATACTAAATGACATGTTTAATCAAAATATTCTGTTAAAATATTTAATATAATGGTCCTAAAAAGAAGTTTAAGAATCTCTGTTCTCGCTATATAAAATTATCTTCATGGACATATCTGAAGAATAAAACATCTTGGACCCCTTATGTAAGCAAATATAAAAAAAAATATGGAATTGAATCAATATATGCAAAATAAAAGCGTTAAAATTGTATGGGACCCGTACTAATTATATACGCGAATATTAGAAAATATAACCTGTATTAGTAGATTACATGTATAAATTGAAAATACCAATAAACCCGTAATCTTTAAATCTGAAGACAGTCATTTATTCCAATATATGTCAAAATTAAAGTGCTAAAATTATATGGGAAGATATACACGTACTACTTATAATGTCCGATTATTAGTAGAAGATTACCCACATATTGCAATATGAGTCTCAAATGTTTTTTGGTAAAATACAACAGA
Source organism: Amaurobius ferox (assembly GCA_951213105.1). Classification (NCBI taxonomy): domain Eukaryota; kingdom Metazoa; phylum Arthropoda; class Arachnida; order Araneae; family Amaurobiidae; genus Amaurobius; species Amaurobius ferox. Next base: position 139,658,917 of record OX578138.1, on the reverse strand, counting down.
CGACGTAATAAATTGAATATATAATTAATCCCCTTAATCTTCATACCAGAAGACTGTACTTGATTCCAATATATATGCCAATATATGTCAAAATATATGCCAATATACCTGTACTACTTATATTCTCGTAGGTTAGAAGATATACCCGTGCATTCCTAGAAGATTACTCGTACAACGTACAATATGCGTGTGTCAGCAATTTTTGCCGCAATAAAACAATGGCGTAATAACTTAAAAATATCAATAATCACTGAATCAATAATTCCGGAAAATATCAATAATAATAATGTTTAAACCTGAAGAGTATAATTGATATTATCCAGTCCAAAATGAAATGGCAATGAAATTTATTTTATATACATATCTTCATTATTCAAATCGGAAAGGATTTAATAAAAATCGTCTGCCGCATAAACACATTGGATTTAAATCCGTTGCTAAGCGACATGATATCATTTGCTTCAAATAAATTGGTAGAAAAAATATCGTCTAAATAGTTATATTTCTATGGAACATTTGGCGACAGTTTCGTCAAATTAGCGGCATTTTAAAAAATCGCCAAATTTATCGCCAAGTGGGACTGTAGAACTGACAGTTCCACTTTGCGACAAATTGACGAAATATCATCACAATACTATCCCCTAACAAAAAACAATTAATATCATTTATGTAGCGCAATTTTATCAATTTCAAGATATTTTTATAGATTTGAAAACATTTTTATCAATTTGGTGACATTTTAAAAATTCGCTAAATGTATTACTAAGTAGGATGGTTGGTCTGACAGATAAATGCTAACCAAACATCATTTCAGTACTCTCTTCTAACAAAACAAAAAAAAAATTTCATTGATATGTAGAAGACCCAAGCCACACGACCAACCCGAAGGTTTATGGCAGCTGCTTGTGTGTCGTTTATATCAATTTGGCGACATTTCCGTCAATTTGGCAAAGTTTAAGAAAAGTTGTCAAATTAGCGATATCCCTCCAAATTCGTAGCTTTGAATTTGCAGATCTGAATGAAACATTCTTATCCCGTTTCAATATACTAAATGAAAACACTACAATTGTATTAGAAGATATACCCGCTCTACTCTTTTTCTGTTTCAACAATCGGCTATATGAATTTATTGGCTAAACACAATATATGAGTTTAGTAGCTAAATACGATATAAGCTTGAAAACTCTTTGCCAAAATAAATGAAATTGATGTACGCAGTCAGCAATTAATATAATTAAAAGAAAAATCAAACCGTCCATTCATAAGATATACTTTTATATCCATTTATCCATTTATTTATTATTTAAATCGAAAAAAAATAATAAAAACATTAACAAACACATTTAATTTAATTGCGATGCCGAGCAACATGATATATCCTCCTAAAATGTTAAAATTTATTAACCACTAACAGCACACCCGTTATTCGTACGGAGTGTATAATTTAAAGAAACTTATAGTTCGCAATCATGTGCAAATTCTGTTAAAATATTAAATTTATTGCTCCTAAAGAGAAGTTTAAGAATATATGTTCTCACTATGCAAAATTATCTTCACGATCAGATCTGAAGAATAAAACATCCTGCCCCCTTTTGTAAGCAAATTTACAGAAGAAAAAATAGGAATTGAATGAATATATGCAACCCCGTACTAATTATATTGTCGCAGATCAGAAAATATGCCAATGTGTTAGTAGAAGATTACCCGTATTACAATATGCGTCTCAAAAATATTTGCCAAAATGAAAGAGATGACGTAATAAATTGAAAACATCAATAATATCCGTACTCTTTATACCAGAAGGTCGTAATTGATTCCAATATATGCCAATATATATCAAAACATATGTCAATATACCTGTACTACTTATATTCTCGTAGATTAAAAGATATACACGTGTATTTGTAGAAGATTCGTACAACATACAATATATGAGTTTAAACAATTTTTGTCATAATAAAATAATTGCATAATAACTTGAAAATATCAATAATCCTTGAATCAATAATCCCCGAAAATATAAATAATAATAATTTTTAAACCTGAAGACCGTAATTGATATTATCCAGTCAAAAATGCTATAAGAAAAATCAAATCGTTCTTTTCTAAAATATATTTTTATACCCATTTATTTATTATTCAAATCGAAAAAATAATTATTAAAATTAACAGACAGATTTAATTTAATTGCGTTTCTGAGTAACATGATATAAGATAGAATCTTATAACATGTTAAATATGTCATGTCTTATAACATAAACTGCGAAATTAAATAACGATTTTGATTTCTCTATACTTCTCATTGTTCCGTAAAAGCTTGTTTTAAATAAACCATGAACCATGGAGATAGATTTCCCCTTTAAATCATGTTTCAAACAATTCATGTTTTCAGAAAGTGACTAATTAACGCAAAAAATCTCCCATCAAACTCAGAGATTAAATTTTAATTCACTTTCAAACGATTTTCAAGCTTTTCGTTTGGATAAACCACGGAGTTAGGGAGTAGAACTCCTAGGAAAAAGTTCCGTTTTTCATTAATATCTCGACAACCCCAGGTCTTAGAAACTCGAAACTTGGACAAAATTTATGGGGGGATATTTCAAGGCTATTCACCAAATTTCATTAAATTCGGTTCAGCCGTTTTTCCGTGATGATGAGACAAACGAAAATTTCGTTTTTTACTAATATCTCGAGAACCACTGGTCGTAGAAACTCAAAACACGGATATAATTTTAAGTGGGGCTATTTCTGGGCTACCCACAAAATTTCATCAAATTCGGTTCAGCCGTTCTCCCGTGATGGTGTGACAAACAGACAGACAGACAGACAGACAGACAGACAGACAGACAGATTTTCATTTTTATTTATATAGATAATGCTCCTAAAAAGAAGATTAAGAATCTCTGTTCTCGCTATATAAAATTATCTTCATGGACATATCTGAAGAATGAAACATCTTGGACCCCTTATGTAAACAAATATAAAAAAAAATTATGGAATTGAATCAATATATGCAAAATAAAAGCGTTAAAATTGTATGGGACCCGTACTAATTATATACGCGAATATTAGAAAATATAACCTGTATTAGTAGATTACATGTATAAATTGAAAATACCAATAAACCCGTAATCTTTAAATCTGAAGACAGTCATTTATTCCAATATATGTCAAAATTAAAGTGCTAAAATTATATGGGAAGATATACACGTACTACTTATAATGTCCGATTATTAGTAGAAGACTACCCGTTTTGCAATATGAGTCACAAATGTTTTTTGGTAAAATACAACAGACGACGTAATAAATTGAATATATAATTCATCCCCTTAATCTTCATACCAGAAGACTGTACTTGATTCTAATATATATGCCAATATATGTCAAAATATATGCCAATATACCTGTACTACTTATATTCTCGTAGGTTAGAAGATATACCCGTGCATTCCAAATTTATCGCCAAGTGGGACTGTAGAACTGACAGTTCCACTTTGCGACAAATTGACGAAATATCATCACAATACTATCCCCTAACAAAAAACAATTAATATCATTTATGTAGCGCAATTTTATCAATTTCAAGATATTTTTATAGATTTAAAAACATTTTTATTAATTTGGTGACATTTTAAAAATTCGCTAAATGTATTACTAAGTAGGATGGTTGGTCTGACAGATAAATGCTAACCAAACATCATTTCAGTACTCTCTTCTAACAAAACAAAAAGAAATTTCATTGATATGTAGAAGACCCAAGCCACACGACCAACCCGAAGGTTTATGGCAGCTGTTTGTGTGTCGTTTATATCAATTTGGCGACATTTCCGTCAATTTGGCAAAGTTTAAGAAAAGTTGTCAAATTAGCGATATCCCTCCAAATTCGTAGCTTTGAATTTGCAGATCTGAATGAAACATTCTTATCCCGTTTCAATATACTAAATGAAAACACTACAATTGTATTATAAGATATACCCGCTCTACTCTTTTTCTGTTTCAACAATCGGCTATATGAATTTATTGGCTAAACATAATATATGAGTTTAGTAGCTAAATACGATATAAGCTTGAAAACTCTTTGCAAAAATAAATGAAATTGAACAAATTACTTCTAACAAAACAAAAAGAAATTTCATTGATATGTAGAAGACCCAAGCCACACGACCAACCCGAAGGTTTATGGCAGCTGTTTGTGTGTCGTTTATATCAATTTGGCGACATTTCCGTCAATTTGGCAAAGTTTAAGAAAAGTTGTCAAATTAGCGATATCCCTCCAAATTCGTAGCTTTGAATTTGCAGATCTGAATGAAACATTCTTATCCCGTTTCAATATACTAAATGAAAACACTACAATTGTATTATAAGATATACCCGCTCTACTCTTTTTCTGTTTCAACAATCGGCTATATGAATTTATTGGCTAAACATAATATATGAGTTTAGTAGCTAAATACGATATAAGCTTGAAAACTCTTTGCAAAAATAAATGAAATTGATGTACGCAGTCAGCAATTAATATAATTAAAAGAAAAATCAAACCGTCCATTCATAAGATATACTTTTATATCCATTTATCCATTTATTTATTATTTAAATCGAAAAAAAATAATAAAAACATTCACAAACACATTTAATTTAATTGCGATGCCGAGCAACATGATATATCCTCCTAAAATGTTAAAATTTATTAACAGCACACCCGTTATTCGTACGGAGTGTATAATTTAAAGAAACTTAAAGTTCGCAATCATGTGCAAATTCTGTTAAAATATTAAATTTATTGCTCCTAAAGAGAAGTTTAAGAATATATGTTCTCACTATGCAAAATTATCTTCACGATCAGATCTGAAGAATCCTGCCCCCTTTTGTAAGCAAATTTACAGAAGAAAAAATAGGAATTGAATTAATATATGCAACCCCGTACTAATTATATTGTCGCAGATCAGAAAATATGCCAATGTGTTAGTAGAAGATTACCCGTATTACAATATGCGTCTCAAAAATATTTGCCAAAATAAAAGAGATGACGTAATAAATTGAAAACATCAATAATATCCGTACTCTTTATACCAGAAGGTCGTAATTGATTCCAATATATGCCAATATATATCAAAACATATGTCAATATACCTGTACTACTTATATTTTCGTAGATTAAAAGATATACACGTGTATTTGTAGCAGATTCGTACAACATACAATATATGAGTTCAAACAATTTTTGTCATAACAAAATAATTGCATAATAACTTGAAAATATCAATAATCCTTGAATCAATAATCCCCGAAAATATAAATAATAATAATTTTTAAACCTGAAGACCGTAATTGATATTATCCAGACAAAAATGCTATAAGAAAAATCAAATCGTTCTTTTCCAAAATATATTTTTATACCCATTTATTTATTATTCAAATCGAAAAAATAATTATTAAAATTAACAGACAGATTTAATTTAATTGCGTTTCTGAGTAACATGATATAAGATAGAATCTTATAACATGTTAAATATGTCATGTCTTATAACATAAACTGCGAAATTAAATAACGATTTTGATTTCTCTATACTTCTCATTGTTCTGTAAAATCTTGTTTTAAATAAACCATGAACCATGGAGATAGATTTCCCCTTTAAATCATGTTTCAAACAATTCATGTTTTCAGAAAGTGACTAATTAACGCAAAAAATCTCCCATCAAACTCAGAGATTACATTTTAATTCACTTTCAAACGATTTTCAAGGTTTTCGTTTGGATAAACCACGGAGTTAGGGAGTAGAACTCCTATTAAAAAGTTCCGTTTTTCATTAATATCTCGACAACCCCAGGTCTTAGAAACTCGAAACTTGGACAAAATTTATGGGGGATATTTCAAGGCTATTCACCAAATTTCATTAAATTTGGTTTAGCCGTTTTTCCGTGATGATGAGACAAACGAAAATTTCGTTTTTTACTAATATCTCGAGAACCACTGGTCGTAGAAACTCAAAACACGGATATAATTTTAAGTGGGGCTATTTCTGGGCTACCCACAAAATTTCATCAAATTCGGTTCAGCCGTTCTCCCGTGATGGTGTGACAAACAGACAGACAGACAGACAGACAGACAGACAGACAGATTTTCATTTTTATTTATGTAGATTTAGACTCAGTATTTTAAAATAGATTTTTCATCAGTATCTGAAGTGTAAGTTACGAAGTACGCATGGGGTTATTCATGTTTCAAGTGGTATATTTCGGCTCCAAATAGAATGATTAGTGGTGTAATCAGATTATAGATAAATTTGCATATATATATTACTTTCCTTATATACATAATGTATAAGGAAAGTATTGTGACGAGGTTGAAAATTCGAATTCGAGTTTTCGACGGGAGAGCACGTTTCAAGCATCCCTGATCACGAATCGAACATTTTTGAAGTGATGTCTGTGTATGTGTGTGTGTGTGTCAGTGGGTCTGTGGAGACGATAACTGACGAACGAATGGACCGATTGAACCAAATTTGGTACAAAAATCACAATCCTTAAACACTGGAAGCCTATTGTTTTTATACCCAATCGAATGTTCGAACCCCCCTAAATTTTCAAATGAAATTTTGAAAAAATCGTCAAAAAATTCAAAACCACTAATAAAGTTACGCAAATAAACGTTTCTTATGTAATTTTTCATTAGAAAACGATTGACATAAATTTTAGAACGCTAACACAAGCCGTTTTTGAGATATTGTACATTTTTCAAAAAAAAATATCAAAAGTCATATAAAATAAAAAAAAAATTTCCTATTGATAAACATGTTCACTTTTCATATGTAATACCATGCGATAAATTGGGTGACATCATTCTCGTGGATCTAGCTCGTTCCATTCATGAAAAAAGATACTCTGAGTAACACTTTTGTATTTGGACGCCAATAGTCATTTATCGGCTGTAAGAATAATTTATTTCTTAGTGCATAACGCTTGGCGAGATTTTGGCGGAATGTCGCCAACTTGGCGACTTTTCGAAATGTTGCCAAATTAACGAAAATCTCGCCAAATGGATAAAAATGACGCTAAATCAATGAAAATGACGACTAATTGTCGAAAATTCAATGTCTTGGAAAGAATATTCGTATCTACTATAAGAAAAACCTATTTTTTTATTGTAAAAGTTGTAAATTCATTACATCATATGAGGAAAGTCATGTGTTGCCCACATCAGATTTTTTTGGATTTTCCATCGTGGTGAACGTGGCATAACTGTGAATAAAGTATTTTACGTTTTTTATTGCCGTGATTATTTCATAGAATCCTAGTCGTTATGCAATTTGATGTTTATTTCAAATTGAATGTAATTTAGATTTTCAATTTCCGATTGAAATTTATTTAAAGGTAGTTTATGAATCATTTCAAATTGATCTTATGTAAATATGAAGAAACAAACAGCAACCCTAAAACTTGAATCCACATAAGTGGAACCTTACAAATGCATAGTCCATTTGAAATATAGAAGAAAAGTTTCATTGTCTTAAGGGATGGTGTTGCCAGACAGAGATCAATCATTCTATTTATTCTCCGCTGAGATAACTGCTCTTTGCGAGATATATTATTAGAATATTTCTACAGAGCATCAACTAATAATACAAAATATTAAAAGCAGGAAATCATTAGCAACCTTAGCAAATGAATACATAGTTAACTTTTATTTACGTAGTAACTAACTACAGAGGAAAATATCAGACGCAGCCTAATATTTTTACCTTCGTGGCATTGCAAAAATGGAAATCGAACTCGAAAAGATCATCGATATCTTGTTCGGTCACATTGTTCATGGTAACGTCCAGCAATTTTAGAACTGTCTCTAGAACTTCACGATGCTCCGATGCCCTTTCGAGAGCGATGGTTATGTTATCTGGATCATCATCGCAAATGCCGTCCACTAGTGGTTCTGCTGGTCTTAACTACAAAGGAAACAAAACATATCTTACGCATTTGGAATACCACATCCTTCAGATTTAAGCACATCAAGGAAAATACTCTATTTACAGCTGCGTGAAGTTTGTGGTCCTCTCCCCCAAATTTTGTCTCGAGGTGGAAGAGAGAGTCCAAGCCCATGGAATTCAATTTGGCCATGCGCCATTCGATGTCCAGTCGACATTCTTTCCAGTCCGAGTTGATGAAAGGCCAGTCTCCCACACCAGTATTGGAGAGCACATCCTTCAAGTCTCGAATACCAAAGTCATCAATGTGGCCTAAGAAGATAGCATAAGATATAATCTGTAAAATTCTAAAAGTATAAACCTATTATTTCATCATTTAAACAGACAAGTCATGTTACACTATTCACGATGCATTTAATTAACAAGAAAGATCAATCATTTTTAAAGCATTGATTATGAAACACTTTCCAACTTCAATGCAATTTTATTTAAACAAGTCTAAAATGCAATACATTCCTCGGTAATATTTTGAAACTTGTCACAATACTGCATTAATTTATTATATTTGAAAACTTAAACCTTCATCGAAAAAAATGAACTTCATTCAAATGACGGCATTGAAATATAAATTGCCTGGTTTAGACATCTCTAAAATGTTATACATTCCTCGGTAATAGTTTTAGAATTATCATAATACTACGATAATTTATTATATTTGAAAACTTCATCGAAAACAACTGAAATTAATTCAAATGACGTCATAGAAAAAATAACACGTCTGGATCTCTCTATAAAAACAGGATTTCATTCATAACTTTCTCCCATTCATGTCATTCATCACAATACTATAATAATTTATTTTATTTAAACATTTTGTTTAAGACCATGGAGCTACAAAAAATTAAACTCTATGCTTGAAACTTCATCGAAAAAAATCGTCCTTCTCTTTATGAAATCAATTAATATTTCATTCATATCAGCCATGCAGACTCCATGGACTAAATTATTTTGTGTTAAAAAAATACAGGAATTCTAATACAACTCATTCTACATATTTTGCTGTTTACATTTTACATAGGTGAAAAATAGGCTTAGTTGTAGAAATAATCAAATTTAGATGAGCATTTAAACTCAAATATATTGTCATTGCGTTGTTTCAGTATGTAGATGCACAGAATTTAAGCAAAAATAAAGTAGTTTTAGGACGGATACGACACTCAATATGAATTAAAAAGAACTTAAAAAAAATCACGATTTTGAAACAAGATGGATGCCATATATCATTTTGAAGTGGGTCATGTGATCGTTTCATATAAGAGGTGTAATTATTATTTTAATTTTTATTTTAAAAACTACTGAATATATTTCGCTGAATTTTTTTTATATATTTTATGGAACAATTTGAATATTACCTAAAATTTTTGAAGCAATTTGTGAATTTTAAATCCGCTTAAAAAATGTTTGAAAAATTAGGTCCCATAGGGCTCAATGTATTTCATTTTTTCGACCCGGCTTCAATCCAAAACTAATTGGGTGATATTACAGTATTCATTTATATTCCCATAGGTTCTACAGACCGTCTGAACAACATACTAAAATTTCATTTTGATTAAGTCATTTTTACGGCAGTTATCGTGCTAACGGACAGACAGACAGACAGACAGAATGAACAAAGTCATAAACACTTTTCAACTTTGTTGTAAAGTGTTAACAATATTCAATGACGCCGGTAGGCGGCCATAAGCTCTCCTCCCCTTCATAGAAAAAGCATATTGATTCTCCAAAGGATTCACATTGGAAAACGAAATTTGGACCGTCCATCCCTATCCAAGATCCTGGTTACGCTTGTAGCAATATACACCGGCGCTCAAAAGTTAAGCATGGACGGTAAAATCAGCAAAAATGGTAAAGTAAAGCTTTGATTACTCAAAATTGTACATGAATGTAGCAAATGTGTTTATGCATTAAAGTAAACAAGAATTATGTACGAAGATGAAAAAAATATTTACTTTTCGTAAGTTATATGATGACGTCACATTTGGGTCATTAACAAAATTATGTTTAAAGGCGAACAAACCAAACAAAGCTTACATTAATATGATATGTGACCACCCCAGACTTTCACACAAACTTTACAACGATTTTTCATGCTTTCAATGAGGTGATCAACCATCGCAGATGCGAGCAATGGCCATTACTCCAATAGAGCAGTTTCCAACTCGCTGAGACTGGCTGGAGGAGGTAAACGTGCAGAGACAGCACGCCCGAGGGCATTCCAAGGGTTTTCAATGGGGTTAAGAGGATTAAGGTAGGAGGAATACGCCGGCCACTCCATATGAGAAATGCCCTCACTTTCCAGGTATTCGTCAACGATGTTAGCTCGATGGGAATGGCATTATCGTCCATAAGGAGGAAATCAGGACCAACTGCTGCTACGTAGAGTCTCTCAATGGGGTTTAGGTCTTCATCCCGATCCCGCGCAGCCATCACAGAAGCGCCTTTAAAGATGTGCAGCTTTCTGCGATATCCCATTGAAATTCCAGCCCACACCATGACGCTGCCACCTCTGAATGCGTAATGTTCGATGATGTTCTTGGCCTGATTGTGTGTGCCTCGTTCTCTCCAGACCCTTACACGCTTATCACCTGATTCCAGGGCAATCTGGACTCATCCGTGAACAGGACGTTGCACCAATCCGAGACAGTCCAATTGACATGTTGACGACACCACTTTAATGTTGCCTCTCTGGTTTGGACGGTTAGTGGAACACAAAAACGTGTTACTCGGATTTACAGTCTCTTCACGTGGAACCTTCGGCGCACAGTACTGGTAAATGCTATCTTACCAAGTACTGCTGCAACTATGGATGTAATAGTTGTGAAGGTCGCTCGTCCATTCCGCTTGGCTACTATAGCAATATACCGATCATCAGAGGGGGCGGTAATCCTTGGACGATCGGACGCAAGTCTCTGGACAACTCTTTGACTTGTTTGGAATTGTTTTCATAATCGAGAAATTACCGAATGATCAACGCCAAAGAAGATAGCGGCATCTTTGATTGACTGTCCTGCTTCAATGCATCTGACAGCACGCCAGCGCTCACTATCTGTCATTCGTCTTCTTTCAGCCGTAGAAACACGAATATCATCACAAATAATCCTACAAAAGTTATAAACACTTCGTATCAGTATTTAAATGCACTTCCTCAAACCCTTCAGAATGCTGGCGTCTTCAACGACTGCTTAACTAGCATATATCTGGACAGTCAATCGTGATTGTCTGTAACAAACGATATTTGCTTACTGCCATCTGCATCCGCAACGATTTTCAGCCACTCAAATTCAAATACGCTTTCGAAAAATGAAAATTTGTATTGCGGGCTTAACTTTTGGAAGTGAATGTATAAGCATCCTTCGCCAGGAACAATAAAGGAGTGGTAACTATTTCGTTAAAAATGTAGCATTAATTATGGCCTTTCAGCATCGGATTTTTGTTTAGGTGGGATATCTTCAGCACCAGTTCTGACAAAAGGTAACTCGCGATATGCTCTTAAACCAGTTGAGTATTTTTCTCAACATTATTTCTGAGTAGTTTATAACAAATTATCTTCCTATGCATGCAACATTTGTGACAGTTTTTTGTATAGGTCATGAAGTTAATAGGTTAATATTACTTTTATTACCCTCATAATTACTTGCCCAATTACTTTTATTATTATATACTCCTATTACTTCTATAATTTTTCAAATATGAGATTTCTGTTTCTGGGAAATTTCCTAACAATTTACAGTTAAATTTTTATTTAATGAAATTCGTTATGTTTTCCTATGATTTTAAAACTTTTTAAATAACATTATTTTTTAATGGTCGAAAAATGTGCATAATAATCTCTATGTAAATATGCAACATCATTGTATCATTGTAAAGCTTTGTGAGTGCAGGGGGGAGGGAATGCATTTTAAGCAAATGAACTGCCAGGGGATACTGAAACGAGTAAAAGTTGAAAACAAGTGGTTTAGAATATCTATATAATGATCTTATCATGATGATATATTTCTTACTTACGAGTATCGATGCATGTCTTATATACATTCTTGGCTTTCGTTAAAGAGTCACTTTGGTTACTTCTATTACGTTCTTCTAAAACACCTGAAAAAAATATGAATGTGTAGCAAAGCATACGAAATTATGTAACTGAAATATGTCAATGAAAAATATATAGCTAAAAGTGTATGCAGGGTGTCCCAAAAAGATTGAAACGCGCTTTAATTCTTTACCTACTGGAGATAAGTGGGCAATGTAAATTGCAAAAATGTTGAAAGTAAGGTAGGATATAAGACTACGTTAATGAAATAGTTCACCCATTCATTTTCAAAAAGTTACACTTTTTAAATTTTTATACGACCCCTCAGACAAATTTGGCCAATCAGAATTTTTTTATTTTTAATGCAACAAGATCATTAATCTTTAAAATTGAGCGAGTTATATTTAATTGAAAATTGAACATTGTGAATGGGGACTCTTTATCAAATTAGATATGTAAATTTGTGACATATCACAAAAAAGATAAAACTGGATGATAATACATAGGATACCCAACCGCGTAGTGAGTACCACTGCTTTATTTAATCTCTGTCTGTGTAATGCTTTATTTAGATGCATTTGTGATAAAAAAATTTGACATATATTAATGTATTTTTGATCTAAGCAATTTCCATCGTCAATTTGTTTATGATCCCTATTTTCACTGATGAAACAGACTTTCACATGGAACGGAAAAGTGGCATAAATCAGATTTTTTTCTTTATCATAATTCAGTTGATTTTAAAGATACAGATATGCGGGGTTTATTTAATGATCTTGTTGCAAAAATAAAAATTTTCTGATTGAACCAATTTGTCTAAGGGGGTCGTATAAAAATTAAAAAAGTGTAACTTTTTGGAAATGAATGGGAGGACTATTTCATTAACGTAGTTCTATTTCCTACCTTACTTTCAACATTTTTGTAATTTACATTGCCCACTTATCTTCAACAGGTAAAGAATTAAAGCGCGTTGCAATCTATTTGGGACACCCTGTATTGTTACGAAAAACTAAAATGTTTTAATAGTATATTGCTGGTCTCCAAGGACAAACACCATTTAGATGCAACCATTGTTAATATTTGAAGGCCTGGTTTGCTTGATCTTGGCGACAAATTTGGTTTTATAGCCATTTTCGCGTCTTTTAGCGGGTTAAGTTACGCCCATTTTCGAGAGATTTTCATATATAAAGAGTATATATTTTCATATATAAAGGGTATATAAAGAGTATCTGAAAAAAAAATGTATTTCGCTATTTTTCAGACCTTTGTTGGTGCTGGTGTTCTGCCATTTTAACCTAAAGAAGGCTGTTTGTTCTTTTACCTCCGAAACAAGTTTATACTTTAAATCAACCGTGTTTGCTGTTGAACTAGAGAATTTATTATTCATATTTCAATTTACACTTTTGGAGTCTCTTTTCTGTGTGAAATCAGTTTCGTTTTACAACAAAATAAATAAATAAATAAAATAAATATATATTTTTTTTAATCAATATGTAATTTATTTTTCTTTGATTTTTTTTTTAAGCGAACGAATTCGCGTGATATTATGGATCCCGTGGCTATAGGTTTCTATCTTTACAGTCGATTACTTTTACAGTTCGCTATTTGAAAATACGATTTGGCACGACAGAAACATACGACAGAAACATTGCACCTTCTGCAGCAGGTGCAATGTTTCTGTCGGCGATTTCCCCAAACGCTGGCAGAATTTGATATTCGCACGTTGTTCTTCAAACGCCATTTCCATTTTTGACGAACGCGAACGACTACAGTTCACTGACACGTATTGTCTGTAAAAACCGTCACATGTCCCTTTACGCCACTTTAAAATAGTTCCTCTCTCCTTCAATCAGGGTTGGAGATATCAGCACAGTCTCCGAACTTTTGAGCGCGGAATGTAGCGGGAAATCTAATCCTTGTACGGCCATGAAATTTGGCACACAGGTGCTTCATGATCCGGAAAGGTGCACCTTAGCAATCTTTTTTTTTTAATTTTGAATTAAATTTTTCCGAAACCTGCCATATATTTTGTATTTGCGGAGAACGTCCGGACGATTTGATTCGTGGAATTTTCTGATCAAAGCCATTTTAAATTGTGTCTCAAATGCATTATTCAAGAAGGGGGGGGGTGCTTATTTATAAGTAGTGAACGCTCATTATGAGCCCGGGCAATGGCGGTTAATTCGTTGTAGTATAATTATAAGCTCATTACAGTAAAATTTAATGTTTTTACAAAATTCCTACTTACTTTTCACAGTTACATCCAGTTCTTCGTGGTAGATATCCTCAGTACCATATGAGTCCCAGCTCTCGGGTATGGAATGAGAGAGAAGGAATTTCCCACACGAATAATTGTAGAAGTCTTGGCACGGATCGGCTTTGGTGTCCAAGTACTTTAAAATCCTTGCGGCTGAAATTTAAATATATTGACCCTATCAATAAGCAAAATACACTTCGTGCGAAGGATAAAGATAACTTGAGCAACGTATATAAGCGAAAATAAAATGATAATGCAGCATACAGCTGTTTCGGGGATACGTTGGATTCCCCTTCGTCAGCGCAAGAGAACCAACAAACCCGAAGTCCAAAAGGTATAAGTTCACTCATGAGGAATGAGTTCACAGCAAATTGGATAACTTACAAGCTCCGAATAAAATTTCAGTAATGGTTTTCTGATGCTCATGATTCCGGCAGAATGAGTTAATTCTATATTGAAATTATCCAAGATGTGTTTCCTCTTCGTTTTCGACCCGGACCGTCCGACCTACCCGAAGATGCAAGATATCGTTTGCACGATCGGGAAGGGCCACCCAATTTAGACCGGAACCCAGTAGTGAGGCGGCATTCATAGGGGCCATACCCTCCTCCGCCTACCGCCAACCTCTCAGAAAGACTTACGGATCCACATATCTAACGTGCCCGTACTCCGCGTGAACACAGGGACAGTTTGGGCAGAGTCGGGAAGCGAATTCAAGTCGTTTGAGTGCAATCCCCGCGCACGCTGACCACTGGTCTGTGCCGCAGAAAGTCTGGCGAGCCGTGAGGTCTGGATCATACAAATTCCTCATGCAGGACGTGCTTAAAGATGTTTCACAAAAAAAGGTATCATAACTATATTAAAAAAAATAATAATTTACCTGCCAGAACGCAGTCTTCAGAAGCACATACGCCGCTTCTAATTAGCTTTTCAGCTGGTGGTTTTACTGAAAAACAAAGTGGTGGTTACATATATTGATGAATGGTATTTTATCAATAAACTACGTTGCGTAACATTACGTTATTATAAATACATAGATAGATATCCAATTTTTTTCTCTGAGTTGTATATGTTAACTTTGTTGATATATATTAGTTAAAAAATCTGAAGTGGGCAGTACATGACTTTCGTTATATAATGACTACTTTTACAGTAAAAACAGAATAGGTTATTCTTATAGTAGATACTTATATTTTCTCCAAGATCTTGAATTTTCGTTAAATAGTCGTTATTTTCATTGATTTAGCGTCAGTTTTATCCATTTGGCGAGATTTTCTTTGATTTGGTAACATTTAAAAAAAGTCGCCACGTTGGCGACTTTCCACCAAATTCGTAGCCAAAAGCTCGCCAAGCATTATGGACGGAGAAATAATTTATTCTTATAGCAGATAAATGACTATTGGCGTTCAAATGCAAAAGTATTACTCAAAGTATCTTTTTTCATGAATGGAACGAGCTAGATCCACAAGAATGATGCCACCAAATTTATCACATGATATTACATATGAAAAGTGAACATGTTTCTCAATAGGAAATGTGTTTCTTTTATTTTATATAATTTTTTATAGTTTTTTTTTATAAATGTGCAATATCTCGAGAACGGTTCATGCTAGCGTTCTAAAATTTATGTTAATCGTTTTCAAATGAAAAATTACATAAGAAATGTCTATTTGCGTAACTTTCTTGGAGGTTTTGATTTTTTTATAATTTTTTGAAAATTTCACTCGAAAATTTAGGGGGGTTCTGAACATTCGATTGCGTATAAAAATAGTAGGCTTCCAGTATACACAGATTGTAATTTTTATACTAAATTTCGTTTAAATTGGTCCATTCGTTCGTCAGTTATCGTCTCCACAGACTCACTGACACACACACACACACACACACACAGGCATCACCTCAAAAATGTTCGATTCGTGATCAGGGATGCTTGAAACGTGCTCTTCCGTCGAAAACTCTAATTCGAATTTTCGACCCCGTCACAATACTTTCCTTATACATTATTGTATATAAGGAAAGTAAAAATATCGTAATTTATAATATATATTTTAATTTAAAATTTTCTTTTTTCAGGGTTTTACACAATGTTTACGTTATCAATGCTGATAACAGCACTTACAGACAGGTTTGGTGCTAATTATGCGATTGTCGCCATGAAATATAATCGATTTCTCTAATGGCAGCAAGAAAACCTGCTATTTCTCACAATTTTCAGAACCTGTATGAGGAGCGACAAATTCGGTCCTACTACGTGGTTGGCTTTAAATTTCTTGAAAACTTTTCACAGGCTACACAAAACTGCAAAAGGAGAGAGGGGGAGTAAAACACAGTAAGATATGTTTTTTGTTACTTGTGGAGAAAGTGACTAAATATACATGCAGCTAAACACAGCATAAGAGGCGACAATGCATGTGTCTGTAATATACATTTTATAATTTTATGATTTCTAATATTTTTTTAAATATTAATAAAAAATTAGATAAATATTTATTATAATCTGATTAAATCGAAAAATTTATTTATGAAGCAGACCTGAAGTATTCAAACTGCAATATTTTATGTCAATAGTGTCAATTGCGTTATCAAATATTAAAGCCCTTGCTTTCCGTACTACTAGTGCAATTGTCGGCTGCTTTGCTCTGATGAGCCCTAAAGAGCACGAAACTGGTTCATAGAGGGTCGCTAAACTGGGGACACAATTCTTAACTTTGTGAATGTTACTTTCATTTTGCGAAGAAAAATGTGCATATAAACTAACTCTCACACTTCTTTTTCCATTTGTTTCAAAACCTCCCGAATACGAGAATTTAATAACAAAATTCTGTCACTTTGGAAGTGTGCATTTTCATCCATATAAATGATTGTTTGTTGTCTGCACTGATCATAATGGTTCAATTGTATAATTGCTCCTGTTGTCAGAGCAGTGACATGGAAGAAGCGCTCACACCAATCGTTCTTCAAGGCTGGAATGTTTTCGTTGCTATTTTAACAGGCCCCTTGAAAGCAAAACTTTTTAATATTCCAAACGTCAAATGCAGTTCAGGGCTGATGGGGGATATTCATTGGGCAATGAGCCAGATGTGACCACACTTCCAAGTGAGGGATGTTTTTCATGGAGAACTTTCTAAGAGACGCCGAGTCGTATTTACATCACATAGAAAAACCATAAAACCTGTAAAGAGCCTTGCTGTCCCAACCGGGAATCGAACCTTGGATCTCCGAACTGGCCAGCCGTCGCTCTACCGTTAAACTACTGGGACGAAATTGCGAGCTCTTATATCGCCAAAGTGGACTCTGCATTCTCCACCCTCTAACGTCAGATTGGCAGGCAACTGGGAATCTGACTGACCACCTCCTGCTATTTTTACCTCGGGTTAGCCTTCAGCTTCTACTATTTTTACCCAGATTAGTACTCTGCGTGGTCGTTATGTTCTCAATTTTAAATCGGAGCTCAATCTTCCGAAGTCAACTGAATCCGTAATAGTCGTACTAGAGTCATTTTCAGACCTCTAAATTTTCTGTTTAAAAAAAAAAAAAAGCTATGTTAACTGTTCTTATTTTCTCGGTTCTTTCTTTTTCTTTTGACCCTTTTTATTTATAATTTTTTCTAATTTCTCTTTTCTAAATTTTATTCTAAATTTCTGTTTTTGTTTTTCATGTGCCTAATTTTTTTTCCCTTTTCATATATTTTCTTTTTATATATTTTCTAAATTTTACTTTTAAAATTTTATTATTTTTTTAATTTTAATTTATTTTTCATTATGTTATTATACCTCACTCTAAATTTTATTTTTCAATGATCTTTTTATCTATATTCGCAATAACCCTTTTCCCATTTTTGAAAAATGGACGTACTCGTCAAGTTCAAATATAATGTAAAACTGTCTGTTTAACCACAATATTTATCATCCATTCTTATCTTTTTAGACCTAAATAAATGTTCGTTTGGCGGGATGGTAGACCTTGGGTGCCTCCTGAGTGCAGGAGGTATCCTTTCCCGGCCGTGCAGCTAGCTACTCTAAACCCACTATGTGAGTAGCACGGTTTGGGATCTTCAGACCTCCGACATCTTCGCACTAACCTACAGGGTTGATTTGTTCGGGCCCCACTGTAAAGCGCCTTGCTGCCTTAACCGGGAATCGAACCCTGTATCTTCGAACTGGCCAGCCGACACTCTACCGTTTAACTACTGGGACGAAATTGCAAGCTCCAAGCTCGAATTGGACTCTGCAAACCCTACGACGACAATACAGTCTTGGTACAAGGCTGCCCATACAAATTGTGGTCCAAACATTTATCACAGACCCCCCTCTACCATATTTGATTTCCTTTGTAATTATTTTATGTCTTCTCCAGCCTAAAAAAATTAATTTGGTATCCGCATTTTTAGTTACAGGTAGTATTGTAGTAGATCTATGGTTAGTTTTATTGATTTTGTGATAGAAAACCTTGCACAATTCCCAAGACATGTACAATTTCTCTTTGATCTAGATAAAATCAAGAGCAACCATTTTTAATCAAATTATGGAAATTTGTATTTTAATCTTGTAACGTAACATCTCTTGTAATGTAACATCCGTGTTATTCATTGTGATACTTGAATGAGAACGACGAAATAAAACAAAAATGGAAAATATGCACGCCTGTTCTTGCTGTTTATTAAGGGTTCCATAGTTAAAAATAATGTGTTCAAATGCGTTTGTTCAAGTCATTTTCTACCGCTATGAAAAAAAAACTTATGTTTTTACAGCACCCTCCTTACTCAGTGGCTGAAAAAAAATGAAAAATTTTGTATTTTTTTTTCCTTATCTGGATGATCTTTATTTTTTTTAATTCAATTTTAGTAATTTAATTGTTTTATTTTCACCCCCTTACACATTCCCCTTACTTTCTCATTTTCTAATCAACCAGAAACATCCCTATTATACTTCCATACTTCCGGTATTTTAATTGGATTGATGCACCTCTGAAAGCTTTTTCAGGTGTGCTTGTTTATTACTTTTATTGCAACAAAAAAATAGGAACCCTGGTCTTTTATCCCAGTAACTGCGAAAATTATAAATGTGATAATTTTTTCGTAGTCTCGATGCACCCGAATTTTTTATACCCCACTCAAATACATTTATTACTTTTAGTTGTCTTCCATTTTATTACTTTTTCTTGCAATTAACCTGAAGTGTCTAGCAAATTCCCCCTGGGTTTGGGTTAAGATAATATATCTCCAAATTAATTTTTCGATTTTTTTTTTTTGTCCAAAACCAAGAAAAAAAACGATTTTTTGTTTTTCTCTTCTCTCTCCTTTATTCAGTGATTGGGAAAATAAAATATCTGGTGTTCTTCTCTTAGTTTCCCACCCGATTTGTTTCATACTCAATTAAATATTTTTATTGTTTCTTTTATATTTAAACCCCTATATTTTCTTATTACCTTCTTTTTCTAATCATCCTGGTGCGTACCTGCTATTTTTCATATTTAAGTTGGGATTATATATTCTTGAAAACTTCTTTAGATTTATTTTTCAGTTATTATTTTTTCAAAACCATGAAAAAGCGAAAATTTCATTTTTATCACCCCTCCCCTTACAGTGAATTTAAAATTGACTTTCGGCCCCCCCCCCACCACCACCACCACCACACACATACACACACACACACACTGGAAAAGAAATTTACTTTTGATGTATTTCTTTCTTTCTTCTCAATTGCAAAACAATAATTGCAAGTTATAAAAAAACACTTCAGAAAATGTGTTCAAAAAAATTTGGTCACTACAATCCATGACGGTTGTTGCGATCCAAGAAGACTGACCAAGTAGAATGTAGCAAATATGATTTCGAAACTATCATCATTAAATCTTATAATATAACAAGAAAGATCAATCCTGCATAAAGCATTGATTATGAAACACTTTCCAACTTCAATGCAATTTTATTTAAACATCTCTAAAATACGATACATTCCTCGGTAATATTTTTTAAATTTTCACAATACTACATTAATTTATTATATTTGAAAACTTAAAACTTCATCGAAAAAAATGAACTTCATTCAAATGATGGCATTGAAATATAAATTACCTGGTTTAAACATCTCTCAAATGCGATACATTCCTCGGTAATATTTTTTAAATTATCTTAATACTACAATAATTTATTATATTTGAAAACTTCATCGAAAACAAATGAAATTTATTCAAATGACGTCATCGAAATATAACACGCCTGGCTCTCTCTATAAAAGCAGCATTTCATTCATAAACATTTTCCCATTCATTTCATTCATTACAATACTATAATAATTTATTTTATTTAAAACCTTAAGACCACAGAGGTGCAAGTAATTAAGCTTTATGCTTAAAACTTCATCGAAAAAGTCGTCCTTCTCTCTCTAAAATCAATGAATATTTCATTCATGTCAGCTATATTGCAGACTCCATAAGTTAAATAATTTTGCGTTAAAGAAATGCAGCAATTCTTATGCAACTAATTCTACATATTTTGCTGTTTACATTTTCCATAAGTGAAAATTAGGCTTGGTTGTAGAAATAATCAAAGTTGGATGATCATTTAAATTCAAATATATTGTATTTGCGTTGTTTCAGTATGTAGGTGCACAGAATTTAAGCAAAAATAAAGAGGTTTTAGGACGGACACAGCACTAAATATGAATTAAAAAGAACTTTAAAAATCACGATTTTGACACAAGATGGATGCCATATTTTATTTTGAAGTGAGTCACGTATGATGGTCACGTGATCGTTTCATATAAAAGGTGTAATTATTATTTTAACTTTTATTTTAAAAACTACTGAATTTATTTTGCTGAAATTTTTTTATATATTTCATGGAATAATTTGAATATTTCATAAAACTTTCGAAGCACTTTGTAAATTTTAAATTCGTTTAAAAAAGTGTTTGAAAAATTAGGTCCCATAGGATTCAATGTATTTCATTTTTTCAACCCGGGTTCAATCCAAAACTAATTGGGTGATATTATTCATTTATATTCCCATAGGTCCCACAGACCGCCTGAACAACACACTAAAATTTCATTTTGAAAAAAGTTATTTTTAGGGCAGTTATCGTGCTAACGGATAGACAAACCGACAGACAGACAGAATGAACAAAGTCATAAACACTTTTCAACTTTGTTGTAAAGTGTTAAAAAGTATGTACTATTAAGAAAACGATAATCATGTGGAGCCTTAATTTATTCTACTATTCGAACTTATTGTAACGTATGCTACACATTTTGGGGGAAGGTAAAGAATAAAAGCTAATACATATAACCCTCAATTTATAAAGTAGATTGACTCAAGTACCGCGTAAAAAAAAATCCTGTAAATCGAGACAAGAAGGATTTCAATTAAAAACAAGAAAGATCAATCATGCATAAAACATTGATTACGAAACACTTTCCAACTCTAATTTTATTTAAACATGTCTAAAATGCGATACATTCAGTGGTAATATTTTTTAAATTATCACAATATTGCAATAATTAATTATATTTGAAAATTTCCACTTCATCGAAAAAAACGAACTTGATTCATATGACGTCATCGAAATATAAATCGCCTGGCTCTCTAAGTAAGAGCAGTAAATGTTTCATTCATACATTTTTATTTCATTCATCACAGAACTACAATAATTTATTCTACTTAAAAACTTATAGAGGTAAAATTAATTTAACTCTATGCATAAAACTTCATCGAAAAAGTCTGACAATAAATCGTCTGCTTCTCTATGTAAAATCAATGAATGTTTCATTCATATCAATTATATTGCAGACTCCAGCACAAAACAATTTTGAGTTAAAGAAATTCAGCAATTCTTATACAACTAATCTTACAGCCTAATCAGTTTACATTCTCCATAAGTGAAAATTAGGTTTCGTTGTAGAAATAATCAATGTTTGATGATCATTTAAACTCAAATACATTGCAATTGTATTGTTTTAGAATACGCATGCACAGAAATTAATCAAAAATAAATCGAATTTAGGACGGATACAATACTAAATATAAATTAAAAAGAATTTTAAAAATCCCAATTTTGACACAAGATAGATGGTATTGATCATTTAAACTCAAATATATTGTAATTGCTCTGTTTCAGAATACAGATACACAGAAATTAAGCAAAAATAAAGCGGTTTTAGGACGGATACAACACTAAACATAAATTAAAAAGAATTTTAAAAATCACGATTCTGAAACAAGATGGATGCCATACTTTATTTTAAAGGTGGTCACATCTCTTCATATAATGGTCACGCGAGTTCTTCATATAAAAGGTGTAATTATTATTTTAATTTTTATTTAAAAAACTACTGAATATATTTTACTAAAAAAATGTTTATATATTTTATAGGATAATTTGAATATTTCCTAAAACTTTCGAATCAATTTGCGAATTTTAAATTCGCTTAAAAAATGTTTGAAAAACTAGGTCCCATAGGGTTCAATGTATTTCATTTTTTCAACCCGGATTCAATCTAAAACTAATTGGGTGATATTATTCACTTATATTCCCATAGGTTCCACAGACAGTCTGAACAACATACTAAAATTTCATTTTGATAAAGTCATTTTTACGGGAGTTATCGTGGTCAGGTTAATGGTCAGACAGACAGACAGGCAGGCAGACAGACAAAATGAACAAATTCATAAACACTTTTCAACTATGTTGTAAAGAGTTAAAATAACTATTATAAGTAAAACGCAGGCACACATTTTGATATTCTTAAACAGAGTTAAGCCGAAATTGTAGCATGCAAAATTGAAAATCTGTAGACTTTGTTTGATCGTGCAAAACCAAAATTCTGCAATTCGAGTTCTTTGTAAATCCAGGGTTAAATAGCAATATGGTAAAATGGTAAATGAATCGTGTTCCCAGTGCAGCGGTAAACATCCGTGAACCGGTTTTGTGCATATTCGCGCTCTTCAGTACAGAATAGTGCAGCAATAGCAGCAAGAAAAGTTGCTATGCGCCACAATTTTGTAAACTTTAGTGGAAACAGAAGTCACCCATTCCACGCAGCCCACTTCAGCTCAATCTACACGAATCTTCAATATCCAACTACATAGTCACAAAACCCGGCGTGTTTCCTAAAGCTACGTCGCTCTCCCAGTAAGCAATCTGAATATGTGGTCCGATTTATTTTAGAGAAGTTTGGCTCTATTCGATAACTGAATAATTGATAACTGAAATAGCAGAGAGAAATATTGCGATCTTCCGCCATTTTCTTGCTATGTGCCGCATCTTCTGTGCTGACCGACGGAGTCAGTCCAGGCGCCAAATTTAAAGATTAAGCACAGACTGCATGATCAATCGAGTTCAGAGTGTAAGGCTATTTTGTGTTGAAAGGTGATGGGAAAACGCGAACTGCGTCTGTTACTGCACCAGGAACCCGATTCTAAGCTTTGTGATCTTCCAAAGGACGAGTTCTGTGACTCTAAATGGCAAAGGTTAGTAAAATAAAAGATGCTAATTAGATTGCTAAAGGATCACTCATACCTGTTCCAGCACCAGGTTTCTCCCTCTTTTCTAAACGCTTCCGTACTGCAATAAAACGAAAACATCATTATAAAGACCCTGACTTTGATAACCAGAAATGATTTTAAAATGACATTAAAAATAGAGAGCAGTAATATGAGGAAATGTGAAATTCCCTTGCAAACGAAGGTAACTCGTTTGGATGTTTCGAGAGCAGTGGCGAAGCGTAATAAAATAACATAAAACCAGGGACCAAAATTAACATATGCAATATGTCTATTTTGGTTCCTTTTAGTAGATTTAAAAAAAAATCTGGTATGGGAAGCACATGACTTTCGTTATATAATGTTATTAATTTAATACTTTTACAGTAAAAAAAATAGGTTATTCTTATAGTAGATACTTATATTCTTTCCAAGATATTGAATTTTCATCAATGAGTCGTCATTTTCATTGATTTAGCATCATTATCCATTTGGCGAGATTTTCGTTAATTTGACAACATTTAAAGAAGTTGTCAAGTTGGGGACATTCCGCGAAATTCGTCGCCAAAATCTCGCCAAGCGTTATGGACAAAGAAATAAGTTATTCTTATAGCAGATACATGACTATTGGCGTTCAAATGCAAAAGTATTACTCAAAGTATCTTTTCTCATGAATGGAATGAGTTAGATCCATGAGAATGATGTCACCAAATTTATGGCATGATATTACATATGAAAAATAAAGATGTTCTTCAACAGTTAATATTTGTTTTTTATTTATGGGATTTTTTGATAAATTTATTTAAAAAATGGGCAATATCTCAAGAATTGTTCATGCTATCGCTCTAAACTTTATGTAAATCGTTTTCTAAGGAAAAATTACACAAGAAATGTCTCTTACACCTTTCTGGTAGGTCGGACGGTCTGGGTTTCAACAACAACAACAAGAAATGTCTATTTGCGTAACCTTATTAAAGGTTTTGATTTTTTGATGATTTTTTCAAATTTCATTCGAAAATTTAGCGAGGGTTCTGAACATTCGATTGTGTTTAAAAACAATAAGCTTCCAGTATTCACGGATTGTAATTTTTGTACCAAATGTCATTCAAATCGTTCCATTCGTTTGTGAGATATCGTCTCCACAGACTCACTGACACACACACATTCTCTCTCATACACACACACATTCTCTCTCTCTCTCTCTCTCACACACACACACAAACACATTCTCTCTTTCTCACACACACACACACACACATTCTCTTTCTCTCTCACACACACACATTCTCTCTCTCTCTCTCTCTCTCACACACACGCAAGCACATTCTCTCTTTCTCACGCACACACACACACATTCTCTCTCTCTCACACACACACATTCTCTCTCTCTCTCTCTCACACACACACACATTCTCTCTCTCTCTCTCTCTCTCACACACACACACAAACACATTCTCTCTTTCTCACACACACACACACATTCTCTCTCTCTCACACACACCCACATTCTCTCTCTCTCTCACACAAACACACGCAAGCACATTCTCTCTCTCTCTCACACACACACATACATACACACACACACAGAGACATCACCTTAAACATGTTCGATTCGTGATCAGGGATGCTTGAAACGTGCTCTCCCGTCGAAAACCCGAAATTGAATTTTCGACCCCTTCACAATACTTTCCTTATGCATTATTGTATATAAGGAAAGTAATATATCTCTGTGTGGGAAAAAGTCTTTAAAGCTTGTACATATTAGTCCAATAATCATTTATTTTATTTATTTTATTTTATTTTATTTTATTCAATTTACGTGGCAACTACAGATGAAATCCAGTTACAGTAGCCATACAAGAAATTAAAAAGTACAGAACATGGGATACAAAAATACTAAGTAGTAAACATGTCAAGCGCATTAAAACAGGCTTTTTTAAAGCAGGAGTCAAGTTAAATATATGAATATCAGCACAATAGGTATTATATAGATCAACAAATTTTATAGATAGAATAGCATTTAATGTAGTTGTGTTTAACAGTAGTATTGTGAAAAAGAGTTTTTCTAGTATTATTGAGAGGTATGTGAAATTCCAGGCAAGAAAGTAAAATAGGGCAATCAATAGTATTATTTAAAACCTTATAATAAAACAAGAGGCAGGGCCAGCTTCTTCTTTTTTTAAGAGACATTAAACTATATTTCTGTCTGAGTTCCCTTGTATGCATATCATAAAGATAATATCCAGTCAATCTGTAATCAATAGTACGTAATAGTTTATTTTGCACGATTTCTATCCGTTGAGAATGCAGATTGTAAACAGGGTAACAAATCATTGCACAATATTCCAAAATTGGTTTAACAAGGGTATTATAAATACAAATAATCGTATCAGAACTGGCAAAAACACGAGATCGTCTTAAGGTGAAACAGTCTTTGGTAAAGCTCTTTTAATAATATTATCGATATGTCTCTGAAAGTTAAAAGTATCACCGAAAGTGACACCTAAATCAATAATATGAGTACATCGAGATAGAGATGAATTGTTAAAAATATAATTGTAATTAAGAATATTATGGATCCTAGCAATGCTCATAACATAGCATTTAGAAATATTTAAATGGAGTTTATTTAGGTTAGACCAGTTATACAGTTCATCTA
The DNA here is from genome assembly GCA_951213105.1 of Amaurobius ferox. Lineage (NCBI taxonomy): Eukaryota > Metazoa > Arthropoda > Arachnida > Araneae > Amaurobiidae > Amaurobius > Amaurobius ferox. Next base: position 139,632,518 of record OX578138.1, on the reverse strand, counting down.
GATCTCTCTGCATCCCTTCACAATCAGTTAATGAGTTGATTTTCACATATAACAATAAAGGCAACAAAAGTATTTCAAAACAGCTTACTTGGCGGAATAAAAAATACACACGCCGCAACTGCTGCAGAAAGGATGACCGCCGTCACCAAAAGAAATAGCGTCCTTTTCTTCCATTTCATCATCATCATGGTCCAGTGTTAAGACATAGACAGCACTGCCGAAGACAAGGGGTAAATTGGTCAAAAATACTTTTATCTTTTTAATTTTCTGCAATACATATTATACGTGAAAGAAAGTGCTTCCATGGATCAAAAATTCAATTCTTTATTATTATTATTATTATTATTATTATTATTATTATTTAGAGATTTACACACAAGAGCCTCTCTGAACATGCTGCAACCAGTTTTTCAAGTTTAATTGGGTGCAGATTTTTGGCTGAAATATTTCAAACTTTATACTGCATTAATTTTATTTAAGTACTAGCAGCGAATACCCGGCTTTGCTCGGGATTTACCATGCAAAACTGTGATAAAAATTACACCTGAACATATAGGGCCGTGAATCTTATACATTGTTTTGTCACTGTGAAAGATGTAAATTCATTGCATTATGTAAGAAAAAAAAATCATTGCATTATGTAAAAAAAATAATCATTGCATTATATAAGTCATAGCATCATAAGAAAGATTCTTCCTTATAATATGCTGATAATTAAATAACCATTTTTAGCACTTCACAACATAGTTGGAAAGTGGTTATGACTTTGTTCATTCTGTCTGTCCGTTAGCACGATAACTGCCGTAAAAAGTCGTAGAGAGCTAGGCGATTTATATTTCGATGGCGTCATTTGAGTCAAATTCGTTTTTTTTCGATGAAGTTTTTAAGTTTTCAAATATAATTAATTATTACAGTATTGTGATATATTACAGCTGAATGTATCGTATTTTAGAGATGTTTAAATAAAATTAAAGTTGTAAAGTGTTTCATAATCAATGCTTCATTCATGATTGATCTTTCTTGTGATTTCTTAATACTTTTCGTTGTTGAGTAAGCGTGTGAAAAATAAACCATGGTGATAGTTTCCATTTAACTTCATATTTCAAACCTGCGATTTTCAAAAGTGTCTTATACGTTCAATAAACTCCCACAAAACTCAGTGTTGAGTAAGCCTGTGAGAAATAAACCATGGTGTTAGTTTCCATTTAAATTCATATCTCAAACCGGCGATTTTCAAAAGTGACTAATACGTTCCTACAAAATTCAGAGATTTAATTGATTTTCACGTTTTAAACCAACTATTTCCAATCTTTTTTGTTGGGAATCATGGAGTTAGAGAGTAGAACTCCTAGGAAAATGTTTCGTTTTCCATCAATATCTCGACAACCCCTGATCTTAGAAACTCCAACCTTGGACTAAATTTTTGGACTTGGCTATTTCAAAGCTACCCACCAAATTTTATTAAATTCGGTTCAGCCGTTTTCTCGTGATGATGAGACAAACGAAAAAGTTAAGTTTTTCACTAATATCCCGAGAACCACTGGTGATAAAAACTCGAAACATAGCCTATGTTTTAAGTGGGGTGATTTTAAGACTACCTACCAAATTTCATCAAATTCGGTTCAACCATTCTCCCGTTATGGTGGATCATACATACATACACACTTTTCTCCTTTATATATATAGATTACCCCGGAAAACTAGGGGATTTTTTTCTACCACTCAGTGATATAAATTGCCCTATTTACGTATTCCATTTGTGCCTACACGTTATCTGTTACACAAGTTTTAGTAAAACTATACTTTTATTTTGAACGAATACGAAATAGCAAAAGCTCATAGTAGGAGATAGATTTCTCGTATCATTAAATCGCAACTTTCATCATATTGATACATTTATAAAATACTAGCAGTATATTCGCTCTTCGTACAGATATTATAATATAAAGAAATTTAACATTCACAATTATGTGTAAATTCCTATAGTATTCTGAATGACTTTATTATTCAAATTATTCTATTAAAATATTTAATTTAATTCCTCTGAAAAAATATATAAGAATCTCTGACCTCGATATACAAAATTATCTTCACAGGCCGATCTGAAGAATAAAGCATTCTGGTCCAGTTTGTAAAAATAGATTATCTAGAAAACCGTACTTAATCATGCAAAATATTGAATTTTCATCGATTCGGTGTCATTTTGATAAATTTAGCGTTATTTTACCAATTTGGCGACATTTTCGTCAATTTAAAGACATTTTAAAAAACCGCCAAATTTATCGCAAAGTGGGACTGTACAAATTGACAAAACATCGTCACAATACCATCCCCTATAGCAACACACAATTAATTTAATTTATTTAGCGCAATTTTATCAATTTCAAGATATTTTTATAGATTTACAAATATGTTTATCAGTTTGACGATATTTTAAAAATTCGCTAAATGTGTTACTAAGGACGATTGAACTGACAGACAAATGCTACCGAAACATCATTTCAGTACTCGCTTCTAAAAAACAAAATTAATTTCATTGATTTAGCGTCGTTTTTATCATTTTGACGACATTTCCGTCAATTTGGCAACGTTTAAGAAAAGTTGCCAAGTTCGCTATATCCCGTCAAATTCGTAGATCTGAATTTGCAGATCTGAAGAATAAAACATCCTGATCCCGTTTGTATATATTAAATGAAAACACAAAAAATTTATTAGAAGACTAGCCGCCTTTGGCGACCAGCCTGTTCGCAACCCTTGAAAATGCTGATCGTGGCAAATTCCAACCGTGGCAAACTCGTTGGCGCGACCTACCAGAAAGGTGTAAGGTAACTGGTTGGACGGCCAGAATGTGCCACCCAATTTAGACCGGAACCCAGTGGGGGAGGCATCCACAGGGAACGTACCCTCCTTCCCCTACCACAAACCTCTCGGAAAAACATACGGACCCATATGTTTAACGTGATCGTACTCCGTGTCAGTGGCGGAAATCGAACCCGGACCTACCGCGTGCAATTCCCGCGCGCTAACCACTGGGCTACTTCGCCCTCCGCGACAATCTCCACAACTTTCTTTTTATTCACCCAATTTAGACCGTACCCTCCTTCCCCTACCACCAACCTCTCGGAAGGACTCACGAACCCACATGTTTAACGTGATCGTACTCTGCGTGAACGTGGCGTAAGTTTTGGCAGTGGCGGGAATCGAACCCGGGCCTACTGAGTGCAATTCCCGCGCGCTAACCACTGGGCTGCCGCGCCCTCCGCGACAATCTCCATAACTTTCTATATATTCACCCAATTTAGACGGGAACCCAGTGGGGGAGGCATCCACAGGGGCCGTATCCTCCTTCCCCTACCACCAACCTCTCGGAAGGACTTACGGACCCACATATTTAACGTGATCGTATTCCACGTAAACACGGCGGCAGTTTTGGCAGTGGCGGGAATCGAACCCGGGCCTACCGCTAACTTCCCGCGCGCAAATTGCAATTTAAAATGACCATATGCTTAATTCCATCATCCTCATTAAATTGTTTCATTGTTGCATCATTTAAAATATCCATAAAATAAAAATATCCATTTAAAATATCCAAAAGTTAAAATATACATTTAAAAAATCCATATCGTTCCATCATTTAAAATATAAATATAATAATTTATATGGAGTAAAGGAACTATTCAGAACCGTGACGTCACCTCCACCTTGACGTCCCCACCCACAACCTTCCCTCCTTCTTCGGGGGAGAAACGCCGGTTAAGAAGCGGCACGCCGAGCGGAACGCCGAGAAATTGAAATTCGGAAACTTTTAAAATCCCGATCCTGTGGGCAATACGGAATATTTCCTGACCAGATTGGACTTGTAAGAATGCCAGATGTTTGACCTTTCTAAAAATGTAAATTATTAGTCGAAATTATGAGTACTTTTTACTATGCGAGAATTTAAAAACCAAAAATCGTTTTTTTGAGCCAAAAGTGACTTTTGTTTTAAAATCATAAAAAAATATTTGAATTAGTCCCTGAGATTTGAAATTGATATATTTTTACTCGAAATTCTCTGCTCTTTCCGATGGTGTGATTTGTTTTTTTCTACAATGTCTGGATCGTGGAGAAAAAAGAGCAAAAAGGTCAAAAAACGGTCGAAATCGCATAAAACATTAAATAACAAAAAAAATAATTAAAATTTTAAAAATCGGTTTTCACGTGTCCCCTTCCCACCCCCCAGGGTCTCCGATTGCCAAATTTCATAGCTCTCCGAAGCGCGGTCGCGAAACGTATAGTGTATAAGACAGACAGACAGACAGACAGACAGACAGACGCACAGACAGACATTGCCTTTTATTATTTAAGATATACCCGTTCTGCTCTTATTCTCTTTCAACAATCGGCTAAATGAGTTTAGTGGCTAAACACAATATATGAGTTTATTGGCTAAACACAATATAAGTTTGAAAACTATTTGCCAAAATAAATGAATGTGATGTGCGCAATCCACAATTAATATAATTAAAAGAAAAATCAAACCTTTCATTTATAAGATATATTTTTATATCCATTTATTTATTATTCAAATCGAAAAAAATAATAATAAAAATTAACAAGCACATTTCATTTAATTGCGTTGCTGAGCAACATGATGTAAGAAAGAATTTTTCTCATAAAATGCTGATAATTAACCATTTTGATTTCTTAATATTTTTCATTGTTGAGCCTGTGAAAAATAAACCATGGTGATAGAGTTTTCCATTTAAATTCATGTTTCAAACCTGCGATTTTCAAAAGTGACTGATTAGAGCGATAAATTCCCACCAAACTCAGAGATAGAATTTTAATTCACTTTCACGTTTTAAGCCAGCCATTTCCAACCTTTTTCGTTTGGAGAAACCAGGGAGTTAAAGAGTAGATCTTCATGGAAAAAGTTTCATTTTCCATCAATATCTCGGCAACCCCTAGTCTTAGAAACTCGAAACATGGACTACATTTTAAGTGGGGCTATTTTAAGGCAACCCACAAAATTTCATCGAATTCGGTTCAGTCGTTCTCCCTTGATAATGAGACAAATAGACAGACAGATTTTCAATATTATTATATAGACTAGCAGCATACCCGTTTTTCGTACGAAGTATACAATATAAAGAAACTTAAAATTCACAATCATATGCAAATTTCTATAGTATACTAACTGACATTTTTAATCAAAATATTCTGTTAAAATATTTAATACAATACTCCTAAAAAGAAGTTTAAGAATCTCTGTTCTCGCTATATAAAATTATCTTCACGGGCAGATCTGAAGAATAAAACTTCCTGGCCCATTTGGTAAGCAAATTTACAAAAAAAAAAAAAGAATTGAATCAATAAATGCAAAATGAAAGCATTAAAATTGTATGAGACTCGTACTACTTATATACGCGAATATTAGAAGATATAACCTTGTGGGAACTTAAATAAAATATATAATTACTTAACTTATGATTAACATTATTTATCATTATTGTGCGCTGTATTTTGCAATAACCCTCCAATTATTTAACCTTTGCGTGAGTCCTGTAAAGGAATTATTAATTAATAAAATGCTAAATGGATCACACCATTTAAACTTTAACAAAAACATTTATTAAAAAACATAAATACTTAAATAATTCAATTACAATATTTAATTATATTACTTCAGCGGAGGGGACATATGTGACCAGTGCGGAAACTCCTAAATAGTGGTTATGACCAGATATCATTTTCAATGGGCACATGCCTTCAAGGTTGTCTTGGACTTTGATCATATATCAAAATGCTAGCATCAGATATTCGTACTCGCCATAACTCTCCGTGTGTGGCTCCTTCTCGTACTCTGATTGCGCTCACAAAAATCAATAGATCTCCATTATTTTTGAATATCTTCGGAGCACTCTACATTTCTAGTCGTCGTTATTTCATAATGTCTGGCAAGTATCAGAACAAGTCATCGTTGTTGTCGTTATTAAGTCATCACTGCTCTTAAGTCGTATTCTATCATCACTGCTCTTAAGTCATATTCTATCATCACTGCTCTTAAGTCGTATTCTATCATCACTGCTCAAGTCGTATTCTATCATCACTGCTCTTAAGTCGTATTCTATCATCACTGCTCAAGTCGTATTCTATCATCACTGCTCTTAAGTCGTATTCTATCATCACTGCTCTTAAGTCGTATTCTATCATCACTGCTCAAGTCGTATTCTATCATCACTGCTCTTAAGTCGTATTCTATCATCACTGCTCTAGTCGTTGATCAGTGGCCTTCCTCGGTCACAAGTTGTGGTTCTCTCCTTTTCGGGGGTTGTTGTTGTTGAAACCCAGACCGTCCGACCTACCAGAAAGGTGTAAGGTAACTGTTTAGACGGTCGGGAAGTGCCACCCAATTTAGACCGGAACCCAGTGGGGGAGGCACTCCGCATGAACACGGCGGCAGTTTTTGGCAGTGGCTGGAATCGAACCCGGGCCTACCGAGTGCAACTCCAGCGCGCTAACCAATGGGCTACCGCGCCCTCCTTTTCGGGGGTGTCACTTTCCCCCTTTTTCATTTGTAGCATTCAGTATGACGCAACAAGCTTCATCTGAATTGGCTAGCATTCCATCCAATACCGTTCTTTACATTATTTTAAAAGTTCGTTCGACTCCTTCTGGCTTGAGTCCCCTAATATATGGTTTCAGTTGACCTTTGGGTTCACATGCTGTAAACCCTGGCGTCTTTTTGACTGGACGTATTGTTGCCGTTTCAGACACCATAAATTTGTACATAAAAGTGTCTCACCACAAACACAGCACTTCGTGTGAGATCAATTTCTGGTCTCACAAATCTGTATTAATACATTACATGTATAAATTGAAAATATAAATAAATCTGTAATTGACTCCAATTCATGCCAGAATGAAAGTACTAAAATTATATGGGAATATATATATATATCCCCGTACTACTTATATTGCTGTAGATTAGGAAATATGCCATTGTGTTAGTAGAAGATTATCCGTATTACAATACGAGTCTCAAAAATCTCGCCAAAATAAAACAGATGATGTAATAAATTGAAAATATCAATAATCCCTGTAATCTTTATACCAGAAGGTCGTAATTGATTCCAATATATGCCAATATATATCAAAAAAATCTGATGTGGGCAACACATGACTTTCCTTATATAATGCAATGAATTTATTACTTTTACAGTTAAAAAAATCTGATGTGGGCAGCACATGACTTTCCTTATATAATGCAATGAATTTACTACTTCTACAGTAAAAAAAATTTGATGTGGGCAGCACATGACTTTCCTTATAAAATGCAATGAATTTATTACTTTTACAGTTAAAAAAATCTGATGTGGGCAGCACATGACTTTCCTTATATAATGCAATGAATTTACTACTTCTACAGTAAAAAAAATCTGATGTGGGCAACACATGACTTTCCTTATATAATGTAATGAATTTTATACTTTTACAGTAAAAAAATAGATTTTTTCTTATAGTAGATACTAATATTCTTTCCAAGATATTGAATTTTCAACAATTAGTCGTCATTTTCATTGATTTAGCGTCATATTTATCCATTTGGCGAGATTTTCGTTAATTTGGCAACATTTAAAAAAAGTCGCCAAGTTGGCGACATTCCGCCAAATTCGTCGCCAAAATCTCGCCAAGCGTTATGCACTAAGAAATAAGTTATTCTTACAGCAGATAAATGACTATTGGCGTTCAAATACAAAAGTATTATTCAAAATATCTTTTTTCATGAATGGAACGAGCTTCATCCACGAGAATGATGTCACTCAATTTATCGCATGGTATTACATATGAAAAGTGAACATGTTTCTCAATAGGAAATATTTTTTTTTTATTTTATATGACTTTTTGATAATTTTTTTTAAAAAATGTACAATATCTCGAGAACGGTTCATGTTAGCGTTCTAAAATTTATGTCAATCGTTTTCTAATAAAAAATTACATAAGAAATGTCTATTTGCATAACTTTATTAGTGGTTTTGATTTTTTAACGATTTTTTCAAAATTTCATTCGAAAATTTAGGGGGGTTCTGAACATTCGGTTGCGTATAAAAACAATAGGCTTCCAGTGTTTATGGATTGTGATTTTTGTACCAAATTTGATTCGAATCGGTCCATTCGTTCGTCAGTTATCGTCTCCACAGACTCACTGACACACACACACACACACACACACACACACACACACATACACACACACAGACATCACTTCAAAAATGTTTGATTCGTGATCAGGGATGCTTGAAACGTGCTCTCCCGTCGAAAACTCGATTTCGAATTTTCGACCCCGTCACAATACTTTCCTTATACATTATGTATATAAGGAAAGTAAAAATGTTATTCTTATAATAGATACTTATATATTCTTTCCAAGATATTGAATTTTCTTCAATAACTCGTAATTTTCATTGATTTAGAGTCATTTTTATCCATTTGGCGAGATTTTTGTTAATTTGGCAACAATTAAAAATGTCGCCAAGTTGGCGACATTCCGCCAAATTCGTCGTCCAAATCTCGCCAAGCTTTACGGCTGGAGAAATAAGTTATTCTTATAGCAGATAAATGACTATTGGCGTTCAAATACAAAAGTGTTACTAAAACACTCTTTTTTCATGAATGGAACGAACTAGTTCCACAGGAATGATGTCACCAAATTTATCGCATGGTATTACATATGAAAAGTGAACATGTTTCTCAATAAGAAATATATATTTTTTTTATTTTATATGACTTTTTGATAATTTTTTTGAAAAATGTGAAATATTTCGAGAACGGTTCATGTTAGCGTTTTAAAATTTATATCAATCGTTTTCTAATGAAAAATTACATAAGAAATGACTATTTGCGTAACTTTATTAGTGGTTTTGATTTTTTGACGATTTTTTCAAAATTTCACTCGAAAATTTAGGAGGGTTCTGAACATTCGATTGCGTATAAAAACAATAGGCTTCCAATGTTTACGGATTGTGATTTTTGTGCCAAATTTCGTTCGAATTGGTCCATTCGTTCGTCAGTTATCGTCTCCACAGACTCACTGACACACACATACACACACACACACACACACACACACACACACACACAGACATCACTTCAAAAAGGTTTGATTCGTGATCAGGGATGCTTGAAAAGTGGTCTTCCGTCGAAAACTCGAACTCGAATTTTCGACCCCGTCACAATACTTTCCTTATACATTATGTATATAAGGAAAGTGATATATGCCAATAAACCTGTTATATTCTTATAGATTAGAAGATATACCCGTGCATTTGTAGAGAGATTACTCGTACAACGTGCAACTTATGAGTTTAAACAATTTTTGTCATAATAAAACAATGGCATAATAACTTGAAAATATCAATAATTCCTGAATCAATAATCCCCGAAAATATCAATAATAATAATGTTTAAACCTGAAAACCGTAATTGATATTATGCAGTCAAAAATGCAATGTCAATGAAATTTATTTTTTATACATATCTTTATTATTCAAATTGGAAAAGATTTAATAAAAATCATATGCCGTATAACACATTGGATTTACATCTATTGCTAAACGACATGATATAATATGCTTCAAATAAATTGATGGAGATCATATCGTCTGAATAATGCGATCTCCATGGAAGGTTTGACGACATTTTCGTCAATTTAGCGATAATTTAAAAAATCACCAAATTTAGCGCCAAGTGGGACTATAGAAGTGATAGTCCCATTTTCAACAAATTAACGAAACATCATCACAATACTATCCCCTAACAAAACACAATTCATTTCATTTATTAAGTGCAATTTTATCAATTTCAAGATATTTTTATGGATTTACAAACATTTTTAACAATTTGGTGATATTTTAAAAATTCGCTAAATGTATTACTAAGTAGGATCGATGGACTGATCAACAAATGCTACCGAAACATCATTTCAGTACTCTCTTCTAAAAAAAATCTGATGTGGGCAGCACATGTCTTTCCTTATATAATGCAATGAATTCACTACTTTTACAGTTAAAAAAATGGTATTCTTATAGTAGATACTTATATTCTTTCCAAAATATTGAATTTTCTTCAATTAGTCGTCATTTTCATTGATTTAGCGTCATTTATATTAATTTGGCGAGATTTTTGTTAATTTGGCAACAATTAAAAATATCGTCAAGTTGGCGAAATTCCGCCAAATTTGTCGCCAAAATCTCGCCAAGCGTTATGGACAGAGAAATAAATTATTCTTAAAGCAGATAAATGACTATTGGCATTCAAATACAAAAGTATTATTCAAAGTATCTTTTTTCATGAAAGGAACGAGCTAGTTCCACGAAAATGATGTTGCCAAATTTATCGCATGGTATTACATATGAAAAGTGAACATGTTTCTCAATAGGAATTTTTTTTTATTTTATATGACTTTTTGATAATTTTTTTGAAAAATGTGCAATATTTCGAGAACGGTTCATATTAGCGTTTTAAAATTTATGTCAATCGTTTTCTAATAAAAAATTACATAAGAAATACCTATTTGCGCAACTTTATTAGTGGTTTTGATTTTTTAACGATTTTTTCAAAATTTCCCTTGAAAATTTAGGGGGGTTCTGAACATTCGATTGCGTATAAAAACAATAGGCTTCCGGTGTTTACGGATTGTGATTTTTGTACCGAATTTCGTTCGAATCGGTCCATTCGTTCGTCAGTTATCGTCTCCACAGACTCACTGACACACACATACACACACACACACACAGACATCACTTCAAAAAGGTTTGATTCGTGATCAGGGATGCTTGAAACGTGCTCTCCCGTCGAAAACTCGAACTCGAATTTTCGACCCCGTCACAATACTTTCCTTATACATTATGTATATAAGGAAAGTAAAAACATAAATACTTAAATAATTCAATTACAACATTTAATTATATTATTTCAGCGGAGGGGACATATGTGACCAGTGCGGAAAACCCTAAATAGTGGTTATGACCAGATATCATTTTCAATGGGCACATGCCTTCAAGGTTGTCTTGGACTTTGATCATATATCAAAATGCTGGCATCAGCTATTCGTACTCGCCATAACTCTCCGTGTGTGGCTCTTTCTCGTACTATGATTGCACTCACAAAAATCAATAGATTTCCATTATTTTTGAATATCTACGGAGCACTCTACATTTCTAGTCGTCGTTATTTCATAATATCGGGGAAGTATCAGAACAAGTCATCGTTGTTGTCGTTATTTCATAATGTCGGGCAAGTATCAGAACAAGTCATCGTTGTTGTCGTTATTAAGTCATCACTGCTCTAAATCGTATTCTATCATCACTGCTCTTAAGTCGTATTCTATCATCACTGCTCTTAAGTCGTATTCTATCATCACTGCTCTAGTCGTTGATCAGTGACCTTCCTCGGTCACAAGTTGTGGTTCTCTCCTTTTCGGGGGTGTCACTTTCCCCCTTGCTTTCGTTTGTAGCATTTAGTGTTAGACGCAACAAGCTTCATCTGAATTGGCTAGCATTCCATCCAATGCCGTTCTTTACATTATTTTAAGAGTTCGTTCGACCCCTTCTGGCTTGAGTCTCTTAATATATGGTTCCAGTTGACCTTTGGGTTCACATGCTGTAAACCCTGGCGTCTTTCTGACTGGACGTATTTTTACCGTTTCAGACACCATAAATTTGTACATAAAAGTGTCTCACCACAAACACATTTCTTCGTGTGAGATCTAGTTCTGGTCTCACAAATCTGTATTAATACATTACATGTATAAATTGAAAATATAAATAAATCTGTAATTGACTCCAATTCATGCCAGAATGAAAGTACTAAAATTATATGGGAATATATATATATATCCCCGTACTACTTATATTGCTGTAGATTAGGAAATATGCCATTGTGTTAGTAGAAGATTATCCGTATTACAATACGAGTCTCAAAAATCTCGCCAAAATAAAACAGATGATGTAATAAATTGAAAATATCAATAATACCTGTAATCTTTATACCAGAAGGTCGTAATTGATTCCAATATATGCCAATATATATCAAAAAAATCTGATGTGGGCAACACATGACTTTCCTTATATAATGCAATGAATTTATTACTTTTACAGTTAAAAAAATGTTATTCTTATAATAGATACTTATATATTCTTTCCAAGATATTGAATTTTCTTCAATAACTCGTAATTTTCATTGATTTAGAGTCATTTTTATCCATTTGGCGAGATTTTTGATAATTTGGCAACAATTAAAAATGTCGCCAAAATGGCGACATTCCGCCAAATTCGTCGTCCAAATCTCGCCAAGCTTTACGGCTGGAGAAATAAGTTATTCTTATAGCAGATAAATGACTATTGGCGTTCAAATACAAAAGTGTTACTAAAACAATCTTTTTTCATGAATGGAACGAACTAGTTCCACAAGAATGATGTCACCAAATTTATCGCATGGTATTACATATGAAAAGTGAACATGTTTCTCAATAAGAAATATATTTTTTTTTTATTTTATATGACTTTTTGATAATTTTTTTGGAAAATGTGAAATATTTCGAGAACGGTTCATGTTAGCGTTTTAAAATTTATGTCAATCGTTTTCTAATGAAAAATGACATAAGAAATGACTATTTGCGTAACTTTATTAGTGGTTTTGATTTTTTGACGATTTTTTCAAAATTTCACTCGAAAATTTAGGAGGGTTCTGAACATTCGATTGCGTATAAAAACAATAGGCTTCCAGTGTTTACGGATTGTGATTTTTGTACCAAATTTCGTTCGAATCGGTCCATTTGTTCGTCAGTTATCGTCTCCACAGAGTCACTGACTGACGCACACACACACATACTTTCACACACACACACACTTTCACAGACACACACACACACACACACACAGACATCACTTAAAAATGTTTGATTCGTGATCAGGGCTGTTTGAAAGGTGCTCTCCCGTCGAAAACTCGAATTCGAATTTTCGACCCCGTCACAATACTTTCCTTATACATTATGTATATAAGGAAAGTAAAAACATAAATACTTAAATAATTCAATTACAACATTTAATTATATTATTTCAGCGGAGGGGACATATGTGACCAGTGCGGAAAACCCTAAATAGTGGTTATGACCAGATATCATTTTCAATGGGCACATGCCTTCAAGGTTGTCTTGGACTTTGATCATATATCAAAATGCTGGCATCAGCTATTCGTACTCGCCATAACTCTCCGTGTGTGGCTCTTTCTCGTACTATGATTGCACTCACAAAAATCAATAGATTTCCATTATTTTTGAATATCTACGGAGCACTCTACATTTCTAGTCGTCGTTATTTCATAATATCGGGGAAGTATCAGAACAAGTCATCGTTGTTGTCGTTATTTCATAATGTCGGGCAAGTATCAGAACAAGTCATCGTTGTTGTCGTTATTAAGTCATCACTGCTCTAAATCGTATTCTATCATCACTGCTCTTAAGTCGTATTCTATCATCACTGCTCTTAAGTCGTATTCTATCATCACTGCTCTAGTCGTTGATCAGTGACCTTCCTCGGTCACAAGTTGTGGTTCTCTCCTTTTCGGGGGTGTCACTTTCCCCCTTGCTTTCGTTTGTAGCATTTAGTGTTAGACGCAACAAGCTTCATCTGAATTGGCTAGCATTCCATCCAATGCCGTTCTTTACATTATTTTAAGAGTTCGTTCGACCCCTTCTGGCTTGAGTCCCCTAATATATGGTTCCAGTTGACCTTTGGGTTCACATGCTGTAAACCCTGGCGTCTTTCTGACTGGACGTATTTTTGCCGTTTCAGACACCATAAATTTGTACATAAAAGTGTCTCACCACAAACACATTTCTTCGTGTGAGATCTAGTTCTGGTCTCACAAATCTGTATCAATACATTACATGTATAAATTGAAAATATAAATAAATCTGTAATTGACTCCAATTCATGCCAGAATGAAAGTACTAAAATTATATGGGAATATATATATATATCCCCGTACTACTTATATTGCTGTAGATTAGGAAATATGCCATTGTGTTAGTAGAAGATTATCCGTATTACAATACGAGTCTCAAAAATCTCGCCAAAATAAAACAGATGATGTAATAAATTGAAAATATCAATAATCCCTGTAATCTTTATACCAGAAGGTCGTAATTGATTCCAATATATGCCAATATATATCAAAAAAATCTGATGTGGGCAACACATGACTTTCCTTATATAATGCAATGAATTTATTACTTTTACAGTTAAAAAAATGTTATTCTTATAATAAATACTTATATATTCTTTCCAAGATATTGAATTTTCTTCAATAACTCGTAATTTTCATTGATTTAGAGTCATTTTTATCCATTTGGCGAGATTTTTGTTAATTTGACAACAATTAAAAATGTCGCCAAGTTGGCGACATTCCGCCAAATTCGTCGTCCAAATCTCGCCAAGCTTTACGGCTGGAGAAATAAGTTATTCTTATAGCAGATAAATGACTATTGGCGTTCAAATACAAAAGTGTTACTAAAACAATCTTTTTTCATGAATGGAACGAACTAGTTCCACAAGAATGATGCCACCAAATTTATCGCATGGTATTACATATGAAAAGTGAACATGTTTCTCAATAAGAAATATATATTTTTTTTATTTTATATGACTTTTTGATAATTTTTTTGAAAAATGTGAAATATTTCGAGAACGGTTCATGTTAGCGTTTTAAAATTTATGTCAATCGTTTTCTAATGAAAAATTACATAAGAAATGACTATTTGCGTAACTTTATTAGTGGTTTTGATTTTTTGACGATTTTTTCAAAATTTCACTCGAAAATTTAGGAGGGTTCTGAACATTCGATTGCGTATAAAAACAATAGGCTTCCAATATTTACGGATTGTGATTTTTGTGCCAAATTTCGTTCGAAATGGTCCATTCGTTCGTCAGTTATCGTCTCCACAGACTCACTGACACACACATACACACACACACACACAGACATCACTTCAAAAAGGTTTGATTCGTGATCAGGGATGCTTGAAACGTGCTCTCCCGTCGAAAACTCGAACTCGAATTTTCGACCCCGTCACAATACTTTCCTTATACATTATGTATATAAGGAAAGAGATATATGCCAATAAACCTGTTATATTCTTATAGATTAGAAGATATACCCGTGCATTTGTAGAGAGATTACTCGTACAACGTGCAACTTATGAGTTTAAACAATTTTTGTCATAATAAAACAATGGCATAATAACTTGAAAATATCAATAATTCCTGAATCAATAATCCCCGAAAATATCAATAATAATAATGTTTAAACCTGAAAACCGTAATTGATATTATGCAGTCAAAAATGCAATGTCAATGAAATTTATTTTTTATACATATCTTTATTATTCAAATTGGAAAAGATTTAATAAAAATCATATGCCGTATAACACATTGGATTTACATCTATTGCTAAACGACATGATATAATATGCTTCAAATAAATTGATGGAGATCATATCGTCTGAATAATGCGATCTCCATGGAAGGTTTGACGACATTTTCGTCAATTTAGCGATAATTTAAAAAATCACCAAATTTAGCGCCAAGTGGGACTATAGAAGTGATAGTCCCATTTTCAACAAATTAACGAAACATCATCACAATACTATCCCCTAACAAAACACAATTCATTTCATTTATTAAGTGCAATTTTATCAATTTCAAGATATTTTTATGGATTTACAAACATTTTTAACAATTTGGTGATATTTTAAAAATTCGCTAAATGTATTACTAAGTAGGATCGATGGACTGATCAACAAATGCTACCGAAACATCATTTCAGTACTCTCTTCTACAAAAATCTGATGTGGGCAGCACATGACTTTCCTTATATAATGCAATGAATTCACTACTTTTACAGTTAAAAAAATGGTATTCTTATAGTAGATACTTATATTCTTTCCAAAATATTGAATTTTCTTCAATTAGTCGTCATTTTCATTGATTTAGCGTCATTTATATTAATTTGGCGAGATTTTTGTTAATTTGGCAACAATTAAAAATGTCGTCAAGTTGGCGAAATTCCGCCAAATTTGTCGCCAAAATCTCGCCAAGCGTTATGGACAGAGAAATAAATTATTCTTAAAGCAGATAAATGACTATTGGCATTCAAATACAAAAGTATTATTCAAAGTATCTTTTTTCATGAAAGGAACGAGCTAGTTCCACGAAAATGATGTTGCCAAATTTATCGCATGGTATTACATATGAAAAGTGAACATGTTTCTCAATAGGAAATTTTTTTTTATTTTATATGACTTTTTGATAATTTTTTTGAAAAATGTGCAATATTTCGAGAACGGTTCATATTAGCGTTTTAAAATTTATGTCAATCGTTTTCTAATAAAAAATTACATAAGAAATATCTATTTGCGCAACTTTATTAGTGGTTTTGATTTTTTAACGATTTTTTCAAAATTTCCCTTGAAAATTTAGGGGGGTTCTGAACATTCGATTGCGTATAAAAACAATAGGCTTCCGGTGTTTACGGATTGTGATTTTTGTACCAAATTTCGTTCGAATCGGTCCATTCGTTCGTCAGTTATCGTCTCCACAGAGTCACTGACTGACACACACACACACATACTTTCACACACACACACACTTTCACAGACACACACACACACACACACACACACAGACATCACTTCAAAAATTTTTGATTCGTGATCAGGGCTGTTTGAAAGGTGCTCTCCCGTCGAAAACTCGAATTCGAATTTTCGACCCCGTCACAATACTTTCCTTATACATTATGTATATAAGGAAAGTAAAAAAATAGATTATTTTTATAGTAGATATTTATATTCTTTCCAAGATATTGAATTTTCGTCAATAAGTCGTAATTTTCCATGTCGTCATCATCAATGAGTCGTCATTGATTTAGCGTCATTTTTATCCATTTGGCAAGTTTTTCGTTAATTTAGCAACATTTAAAAATGTCGCCAAGTCCATTCCACCAAATTTGTGACCAAATTCGACATTCCACCAAATTTGTGACCAAAATCTCGCCAAGCGTTATGGACGAAGAAATAAGTTATTCTTACAGCAAATAAATGACTATTGGCGTTCAAATACAAAAGTATTACTCAAAGTATCTTTTTTCATGAATGGAACGAGCTAGATCCACGAGAATGATGTCACCCAATTTATCACATAGTAATACATATGAAAAGTGAACATGTTTCTCAATAGGAAATATATTTTTTTTATTTTATATGACTATTTGATAAATTTATTTGAAAAATGTGCAACGCCAATAGTCATTTATCTGCTGTAAGAATAACTTATTTCTTCGTTCATAACGCTTGGCGAGATTTTGGCGGAATGTCGCCAACTTGGCGACTTTTTGAAATGTTGTCAAATTAACGAAAATCTCGCCAAATGGATTAAAATGATGATAAATCAATGAAAATGACGACTAATTGTCGAAAATTCAATACCTTGGAAGGAATATAAGTATCTACTATAAGAAAAACCTATTTTTTTACTGTAAAAGTAGTAAATCCATTGCATTATATAAGGAAAGTCATGTGTTGCCCACATCAGATTTGTTTTGTATATATATATACAGTGTGTCCCAAAAACATTGACCTCGGCTTGAATGGAATTTCAGCATTTTATCATAAAAAGTCGCAGAGATATGCTTAAACAAAGTTGGTGAGGTATTAATCACAAATTAAAATGTAAATGTTTATAGCAAGAGTGCAAATGACGCAACTCAGAAATGCATCATAAGCAACTAATATCTGACTCTTATCTTTAATTTATCTTTGGCATGGATGGAAAACATATTGAACAAGCTTTGTAATATTTGTGCAAAGTTATTATTTCTACACTGTGTAGATACTTTTGTACCAATAAATAGCAAAAAAATCAGATGCGCGCAACACATGACTTTCCTTATATAATGCAATGAATTTACTATTTTTACAATAAAAAAATATGACGCAAGCAGCACATGACTTTCCTTATATAATGCAATGAATTTACTACTTTTACATTAAAAAAAATAGATTATTTTTATAGTAATTATTTATATTCTTTCCAAGATATTGAATTTTCGTCAATGAGTCGTCATTGATTTACAGCCATTTTTATCCATTTGGCGAGTTTTTTGCTAATTTTGCAACATTTATAAAAGTCGCCAAGTTAGCAATATTCCACTAAATTCGTCGCCAAAATATCGCCAAGCGTTATGGACGAAGAAATAAGTTATTCTTACAGCAGAGAAATAACTATTGGCTTTCATATACAAAAGTATTACTCAAATTATCTTTTTTCATGAATGGAACGAGCTAGATTCACGCGAATGATGTCATCAAATGTATCGCATGGTATTACATATGAAAAGTGAACATGTTTCTCAATAGGAATAATTTTTTTTTCTTTTATATAACTTATTGATAATTTTTTTTTAAATGTGCAATATCTCGAGAACGGTTCATGTTAGCGTTCTAAAATTTATGTCAATCGTTTACTAATGAAAAATTACATAAGAAATGTCTATTAGCGTAACTTTATTAGAAGTTTTGATTTTTTGACGATTTTTTCAAAATTTCACTGGAAATTTAGGGGGGGTTCAGAACATTCGATTGCGTATAAAAACAATAGGCTTCCAGTGTTTACGGATTGTGATTTTTGTACCAAATTTCGTTCGAGTCGGTCCGTTCCTTCGTCAGTTATCGTCTCCACACACACACACACACACACACACAGACATCACTTCAAAAATGTTTGTTTCGTGATCAGGCATGATTGAAACGTGCTCTCCCGTCGAAAACTTGAATACGAATTTTCGACCCCGTCACAATACTTTCCTTATACATCATGTATATAAGGAAAGTAAAAACAAATGTAATTTCATTGATTTGCGTCGTTTTTATCAATTTGGCGACATTTCCATCAATTTGGTAAAGTTTAAGAAAAGTTGCCAAGTTAGCAATATTCTGCCAAATTCGTAACTCTGAATTTGCAGATCTGAAGAATAAAACATCCCGATCCCATTTGTATATACTAAATGAAAACACTAAAATTGCATTAGAAGATATACCCGTTGTACTCTTTTTCTGTTTCAACAATCGGATAAATAAATTTATTGGGTAAACACAATATATGAGTTTATTAATTAGCTAAACTTAATATAAAAACCTGAAAACTCTTTGCCAAAATAAATTAAAGTGATGTACGCAGCCTGCAATTAATATAATTAAAAGAAAAATCAAACCGTTTTTTTCTAAAACATATTTTTTTCCATTTATTTATTATTCAAATTGAAAAAATAATAATTAAAATTATCAGGCAGATTTAATTTAATTGCGTTTCTGAGCAACATGATATAAGATAGAATCTTCCTCATAATCTGCGAAATTAAATAACCATTTTCTTAACACTTTACAACAAAGTTGAAAAGTGTTTATGACTTTGTTCATTCTGTCTGTCTGTCCGTTAACGCCATAACTACCGTAAAAATGACTTTATGAAAATGAAATTTTAGTATGTTGTTCAGACGGTCTGTGGGACCTATGGGAATATAAATGAATAATATCACAAAATTAGTTTTGGATTGAACCCAGGTTGAAAAAATGAAATACACTAAACCCTATGGAACCTAATTTTTCAAACATTTTTTAAGCGGATTTAAAACTCACAAATTGCTTCGAAAATTTTAGGAAGTATTTAAATTATCCCATAAAATATATAAAAAAAAATTCAAAATACATTCAGTATTTTTTAAATAAAAATTAAAATAATAATTACACCTTTTATATGAAGCGATCACGTGACCCACTTCAAAATAAAATATGGCATCCATCTTGTGTCAAAATCGTCATTTTTAAAGTTCTTTTTAATTCATATTTAGTGTTGTATTCGTTCTAAAACCGCTTTATTTTTGCTTAAATTCTGCGCATCTACATACTGAAACAACGCAATTACAATATATTTGAGTTTAAATGATCATCAAACTTTGAGTATTTCTACAACAAAGTCTACTTTTCACTTATGGAAAATATAAATAGCAAAATATAGAATTAGTTGTATACATATTGCTGCATTTCTTTAACGCAAAATTATTTAGCTCATGGAGTCTGCAACATAGCTGATATGAATGAAATATACATTGATTTTACAGAGAGAATGACGATTTTTTCGATGAAGTTTTAAGCATAAAGTTTAATTACTTGTACCTCCATCGTCTTAAGTTTTTAAATAAAATAAATTATTATAGTATTGTGATGAATGAAATGAATGGAAAAATGTTAATGAATGAAATGTAGCTTTTATAGAAAGAGCCAGACGTATTATATTTCGATGACGTCATTTGAATAAATTTCAGTTGTTTTCGAGGAAGTTTTCAAATATAATAAATTATTGTAGTATTATGATAATTTTAAAAATATTACCGAGGAATGTATCGCATTGTAGAGAAGTTTAACCCAGGCAATTTATATTTCAATGCCGTCATTTGAATGAAGTTCATTTTTTTCTATGAAGTTTTAAGTTTTTAAATATAATAAATTAATGTAGTATTGTGATAATTTTTTAAATATTACCGAGGAATGTATCGCATTTTATAAATGTTTAAATGAAATTGCATTGAAGTTGTAAAATGTTTCATAATCAATGCTTTATGCATGATTGATCTTTCTTGTTTTCTTTATACTTTTCATTGTTGAGTAAAAGCTTGTGAAAAATAAACCATGCAGATAGATTTTCCATTTAAATTCATATTTCAAACAATTCAGGTTTTCAGAAAGTGACTAATTAGCACAAAGAATCTTCCACCAAACTCAGAGATAAAGTTTTAATTCACTTTCAAACGATTTTCATACTTTTCGTTTGGATAAACCACGGAGTTACAGAGTAGAACTCCTAGGAAAAAGTTTCATTTTTCATTAATATCTCAACAACCCCTGGTCTTAGAAACTAGCAACTTAGACTAAATTTATGAGGGGTTATTTCAAGGCTATCCACAAAATTTCATTAAATTAGGTTCAGCCGTTCTTCCGTGACGATGAGACAAACAAAAGTTCCGTTTTTTACTAATATCTCGAGAACTCACAGGTTGTAGAAACTCCAAACATGGACTAAATTTTAAGTGGGGCTATTTCCAGGCTACCCACAAAATTACAAAATTTCATCAAATTCGGTTCAGCCGTTCTCCCATGATGATAGGACAAACAGACAGACAGATTTTCAATTTTATTTATATAGATTTACTTCTCCTCATTTCTATTCACTTTCAAAAACCAAATCAAAATAGTATTTATGTTAAATTTTTCGGCAACATAACAATTTAGACCAGACAAACCGGATAAATGACATCCGTATTAAAGGGACTCTTCTGTACTGCATGATGTCAGTCGATTTCATTCATTTGTTTTTCAACTTCTGCCACAGTAAAAAATCTGATATGGGCAGCACATGACTTTTCCTGCAGACTCAAATTCATTTTCACTTTCTTGGTCTCATGATACACTACATTACCCTGAGCTAAGCCGATACACTGAGCTTGATTGTCCAAACTGTCACGGGTCACTATTTGAAATTACACCGAATTTGAAGTTTTAATTCAATTTTCATTTGGCGACTGGACGTGTTTCGCAAAAATGCCAAAAGAAAAAAAAATCGCGAGAACGATTTAGTGTAATAAGATTATTCTTTTCATCATCAAAAATTGCGTATTAAACAAGTATTTAATCAATGCATTTAAGCATATTTAGTTTTGACGATTTTTTTAGGTAATGTTTAAAAAACAAGTTGTTCCATTTTTCTTAATGATACGAAAATCTAATCAGCAGCAAGATAGCTTAAAAGTGACGTATCTTATCTACCAAATTTTGTGTAATTCCATCGAATAGTTTTGGGGCTAGAATCGATACGTGCATTATACAGCCACACAGACATATACACAGATTGGCAGACAAACGCACACACAGACGTCAGATTAATAACAGTGGATTCGTGTTCTAGTGTTCACAATATACAGATCCGTCGAAAACTCGAATTCAGATTTTCGGCTTTGTTCCAATACTGTTCCTATACATTACGATACATTGTAGTATAGGGGAAGTAAAATGCATAAAAAATTACATTCTAAAATTGTGTAATTTCTGTTTTCAGATTTCTTTTTTCGATAACTTTTGATAAATCTACTAGTGAAACCTTTTGAAAACTCATTACAAAATCCAATTAAATAGGTGTCTAAAATGCTTCCGAAAACAGTGATATATCAAACTGAAAACATAATAGAATATAAAGTATAATAAATATGTATTCCATTACTCACCAAAGTTGGGATGGAAAGCGGTCTCATGCAGCCAAAGCACAGACTTATGGTCATGCTGACAATAAGGAATGTTTTTTATAGTTTTCCAAAAGAAGTTTTGGTGCATTTGTGCTAGGTACTATAAACTGATTAAAACAGGCCGAGCATAAACGTATCAAAACTGTCTGAAGTGGCTTTGACTTCGTTCTCTTCGATTTGCCTCACGGATCTTTATAGTTCAGCATCTCTATCACTCAGCCATCTGTTTGACAACTATCGAACTTGATTGCTTTAGAAAAGTTAACTGCGTTTGTATTAATACTCGTAGAAACAGGGGCAGAAAAACGCCATCATTTCCTACACGATGCCTCAATTTAAGGAATAAGAAACACACTCCAATTTATTCGACGTGCGCAGTTGACTGAATTAATGACGCAGGAGTTGGTTGCAGTTTAAGAATGGAATCGAACGTACATTGATGAAGAATTCACAAATCTTCGTCTCTTTCTCGCGTTGCTGTCGTTTTCATCACTGTAATGTAGAATATAAAAAGCAAAGTTAAAAAAAATCGCTTCTACGCGAAATATTTCCTGAATTATGCGATCGATTACGATTAAAATCTTTTCAGGCATTTAGGATTAATCCCGGGAATATTTTGATATAAAGCTTTATCCACAAGACCTACCCGTAGAATACATGGAATTACGAAAAGTGCCTCTGCATGTTTGCCTTGACCGCTTATGATTCCAAATTTAAAATTTACCTAATTTTTTTCACTGCTTTGTTAATTATTATTGGAAAGCAGATTAACTAAATAAACTTCACATCTAGGACGTAAAAACACACATTTTCAGGTTAATACTATGTCAATTTTCTATATTAAAAAAATATATATCCCAAAATTATATTTTTAGTAGATTTCAAAAGAAAATTTGACTGCCTAAAATAACAATTGTCATAAATTTTAACAAATTAATAAAACTAGTGAAAAAAATGTTGATTTCGACATATAGCTATCAGTAGCGTAGCCTGAGATTTTTGACTGGAGAGGCTGAAAATTTGGCGAAAAATTTAGTATTACAAGTGAAATTTATATTGAAATTCACATTTTCATAAGCTTTATTTCAATAAGTTTTATTTACTGGTGAATAAAATAAAATAATTTTACATAAAAATGCAAAGAGTGGAAGAAATGCACGAGATT
The DNA here is from genome assembly GCA_951213105.1 of Amaurobius ferox. Taxonomy (NCBI): domain Eukaryota; kingdom Metazoa; phylum Arthropoda; class Arachnida; order Araneae; family Amaurobiidae; genus Amaurobius; species Amaurobius ferox. The sequence goes on along the minus strand of OX578138.1, from coordinate 139,608,964 downwards.
TTCGAATGTTACCTATGTAAGATGAATACATACAATATATAACATCTTAAATGTTTTCTAATTTCTAAATTAGATTAATTTTTACAACCATTTTTACTTTCCTTATATACATAATGTATAAGGAAAGTATTGTGACGGGGTCGAAAATTCTAATTCGGGTTTTCGACGGAGAGCACGTTTCAAGCATACCTGATCTCGAATCAAACATTTTTGAAGTGATGTCTGTGTGTGTGTGTGTGTGTGTGTGTGTGTGTGTGAGTGCCAGTGAGTCTGTGGAGACGATAACTAACGAACGAATGGACCGATTCGAACCAAATTTGGTACAAAAATCCCAATCCGTAAACACTGGAAGCTTATTGTTTTTATACGCAATCGAATGTTCAGAACCCCCCTAAATTTTCGAATGAAATTTTGAAAAAATCGTCAAAAATTCAAAACCACTCATAAAGTTACGAAAATAGACATTGCTTATGTAATTTTTCATTAGAAAACGATTGACATAAATTTTAGAACGTAACATGAACCGTTCTCGAGATACTGCACATTTTTCAAAAAAATTATCAAAAAGTCATATAAAATAAAAATAAAAATATTTCCTATTGAGAAACATGTTCACTTTTCATATGTAATACCATGTGATAAATTAGATAACATCATTCTCGTGGATCTAGCTCGTTCCATTCATGAAAAAAGATACTTTGTGTAATGCTTTTATATTTGAACGTCAATAGTCATTTATCTGCTGTAAGAATAACTTATTCCTTCGTCTATAACGCTTGGCGAGATTTTGGCGACTTTTTTAAAAGTTGCCAAATTAAGGAAAATCTCGCCAAATGGATAAAAATGACGCTAAATCAATTAAAATGACGACTAATTGTCGAAAATTCAATATCTTGGAAAGAATATTAGTATCTACTATAAGAACAACCTATCTTTTTAATGTAAAAGTAGTAAATTCATTACATTATATAAGGAAAGTCATGTGTTGCCCACATCAGATTTTTTTAAATATGAATCCATGGTTGCCCATAGTGAAGGTAAAGGGGGGGGGGGGGGGCACACTCTCTCTTGGACATTCAATATAACAAAGGCGAGTATTAAGCGAGTCGATGTTGTACATCATGTGCTTGAGTTTGCATTTCCCCCCCCCCCCCCTCCCCCCGGAAAAGGTTTTACAGACGCTTATGTATGAAGTAGAAATATATTAGAATATTATTCGCAAGTGATAGAAATAAAATATATTAGTTTTGTAAATATAAACAGCTAAAACTAACAAAATAAAACAATTCAAAGGAGTGCACTGAAAATGGGTGAGAACACTGTAGTAGTCAACAATGTCCTTAAACAATTGTGTATATTAATTATTTACAAATACTATATTTTGAAAACTTAAGAATATCTTAACTACAATATGCTAAAAGTCAGCTAGAAAATTATCAATTACTTTTGTTTAACTGAGATACTCGTGTAAAGTGATTTTTAAAGGGAAATCAGATTTATTCCTTCTAAAACTCCCAAATACGGAAACGAATGCTTCACCATATTATTGTTATGATTAAGTCTACTTCACAAACTACTTAAGTTTAATGGTAGTCATTATTAGTGTGTTTCTTCGTCTTGATATTGTTTAAATTTAGGTAAATGTCATGTTATTCGTGGAAAATGCCTCATATTGTTTAGTAATACATATGACTTTTTTTGCGAAGATTAATTAATAGAACCATATTTGACCCAAAATGGTGGATCCATTAGCCTTGCCCAAGAAATTTTCATTCATGAAACGTCACGTCCCATATCCAATCATTGTCGTTACGCCGTTTATAAAGGGAGGGTTGAAAATAGGGGAAGAAATAGCCACAACTTTCTGGAAGCTAGCTTATAGTTCTAGCCTATCAGCCAGGGCGGAGTTTAAAAGGTGGGCGGTTCTAATACCATGCTTATTTGAATGCACGGTAAAGGCTAGATGATTTCAGCTTCTAGATATGCGTTTTATTGGGAAAAATACTTTGAAACGTCTCAGTCTAAGTAAGTAAAGTGTAACAGTTTTCTAAAAAAAAGACATATATATTCGCAAAGTTATTTTAAAAAATATAATAAATAAAAGTATCTTTAAATTAGATTTTAAACAGTAAATGCTCAACTGGTCCTCAATGGACGCTACGCCACTGGTAACTATAATGGCATTTGAGATTTGGGAGGAAAAACACGTTTATTCTCCGTTTAAGACCTCCTGAACACATTTCGATTACTTTCGCAAATATATCCATCTGTGTGCGTAATGTATATGCATGCATGCATGCATGTAAGGTGTGGAGACGATAACACAAGAAAAAGTACATACGAGATGCTGTGCAATACTAAGTTTAGATACATTATACAGGTTTGCTATGAAAGTCTTTAAGCACCCCAATAATTTTGTAAGGAAAAGTCCACGAGTGTACACGTTAAACCTATCTATCAGTGGCGTAGCGTCTATTGAGGCTAAAAAGCTGAGCCTTCCCAGCTTAAAATCTAATTTAAAGAATTATTTAAACATACTTTATTTATTATAATTTTTTGAATAATTTTGCCAAAATATATGTATTACTTAGAAAAATGTTACATTTCTCTTCCTTAAAGTGACACGATTCAAAGTATTTTTCCCATTAAAAAGCATATTTTAATATTTTAGAAGCTAAAATCAGCCAGCCTTCGTCTTCTATTAGGAGAAACATGGCATTAAGACCACCCATTTATGACCCCCCCCCCCCTCTCCCTATCTGATTAACTAACATGGGAAGCTAGCTTATAAAGGCGTGGCTATTGCTTCCCCACTTTCAACTTTTTACAAACAATGATTGGATGCGAGACGTGACGTTTTATCAATGATGGGTAGGTGAGGGTGGGTAGTGCAAGCGTAATGAGTCCTCCATTTTGGGTCAAACATGATTCAATTAATTACTATTTGTAGAAAATAGTCATTATTTGTAATACTAAAGAATTTGCATTTTTCACGAAAAACCTAGGATTTACCTAACTTTAAACAATCTCAAGACGAATAAATATACTAATAATGACTACCATTAAACTTAACTAATTTGCAAAGTAGACTTAGCTCTTTATATGGGCATCAATATGGCGAAGCATCCGTTTGCGTATCTGGGAATTGTAGAATGAATAAGTTTCATTTCCTGTTAGACGAGAATCTCAGTTAAATAAAAGTGGTTGATAGTTTTTTTAGCGGATTCTTAGCATATTATAATTATAAGATATTTTTACGTTTTCACAGTACAGTATTTGAAAATAATTAATAAGTAATATTGTTTAGGGACATTGTTGACTACAGTGATTTTCAATTAAGCTTATGTTCCAGATTTCTCACAAATCTTTAGCGCACTTTTTCATACATGAGCGCATGTAGAACGTTTTTCGGAAAGGGTTGTTGAGGACCCAGACTGTCCGACCTACCAGAAAGGTGTAAGGTAACTGTTTGGATGGCCGGGAAGTGCCACCCAATTTGGACCGGAACCCAGTGGGGGAGGCATCCACAGAGACCGTACTCTCCTTCCCCTACCACCAACCTCTCGGAAGGACTTACGGACCCACATGTTTAATGTGATCGTACTCCGCGTGAACACGGCGGCAGTTTTGGCAGTGGCTGGAATCGAACCCGGGCCTACCGAGTGCAACTCCAGCACGCTAACCAATGGGCTACCGCGCCCCCGGATCGGAAAGGGGTGTGTGTAAACTCAAGAATAAAATGTATAACATCGTCTAGATTGATGCTCGCCTTTGTTATCTTGAATATCGAAGGGGGAAAGTGTTCTCCCCTATGAACGACCATGACTTCATATTTAATAAAATGGTTATAAAAGTTCAATTAATTTAGAAACAAGAAAGCATTTAAAATGTTACACTTTGCATATATGTATCTTACATAGGTAATATATAATAAAATATTGAGCATTTCATTCACTCTTACCATTTTTATGTTAAATTATTTTACTCACCAAGGAAATAAAACTTATTGAAAATGCGAATTCCAATATAAATTCACTTATCATACAAAACCCTTTACCAAGTTAAAATGGCAATCACCCCCCCCCCCCAGTCAAGAATATCACTCTACGCTACTGCTATCTATAGTAAAGTAACCATACTTGAATAAAAGTGATTACAGCGCCCCTAGCGAAAAATTTAAAAAATTAGGATAACGAACTCAACAACAAAGCATGATCGGCGAAAATAGTCTATTAAAAATTTGTAGAACATTGGCTACAAAAGACATTTATTTCATATAATCGAGTTATTGGTGAATTGCTGTTCTCTTCAGGAATAATACAATAAACAACACATGAACAGAAATCTAGTGTAGAGCCTGTTTTAAATGCCCTCCGTCACAGACAATGTTTATTAACCTTTTGCATGGGCGCCAATGCCTGCAAAGGGGGATCAAACTGTTTGGGATAGGGTATGTCAAATACCTGTCTTTTTGAGAGGTTCTTCGTTTGGGATGGACGCTGTCCCACCCGTAAGCAAAAGGTTAAAATTCCAGAAACAATATGACACTTTGACAAACATTCCAGGTAACTATATGATACAACTTTGATTTTGATATGATACAATTTTCTGGCAGATATTTATTCCCTTTTATATACGCGTTTAAGTCATTCCTGGTGTCGATTGCTACTCATTACACTTTTTACAACTTTGTAATTGGCTTATTTCATCTATTTCGCTTTGTTGCCAAGTTAATTAGCCTAACTTCTTAAATTATCTGCTAGGGACGCTGAAATAACTTTTATTCGAGCGAGCATGGTCATTTATTGGTAAATCAAACGTGTATACTTGTGAACCTTTCCTTTCAAAATTATTGGGGACATTCCTTGGAACCCTGCATGAAAACTAAAACTAAATAGAATATATTTCGCCATTCGCATGATTAGAACTCGAATTATTCAAAGTTTAAAATTTTCATAATATTATATTTCATGAAGAATCATAATTCCTAGATAAGATAGTTTGGTTCTTTTAGATGCCTTTGTGGTGGATAGTTGTTGTTGTTGAGACCCAGACAGTCCGACCTACCAGAAAGGTGTAAGGTAACCGTTGTGGTGGATGGTATATAGTTTGAATTACGACATGTAAATGACATTAAGATGGTGTATATTAACACAAATCAGTCAAATATATCTGCTAATTCATGGGCTTCACTGTACTGTTACCAACTTAAAAACAGGAACTTTTGAAAAATTAAAAAAAAAAAACATTTCAGGAAATTTTTAAATTAAATTGCGATTGGAAATTCATAAAAAGTGCAAATATATTTTTTTTATTCTCGTACAGATTATGACAGTAGTGGATGTAAATAATATTTAGAATTAATGAATGATATAAGTGATATAAGTGGATTGAATGAAAAAGTCGTATATGTCGTAAAAAAAGTCGTAAATATATATGAAAGTCGTAAATATATAAAGTCGTAAATATACGAAAGTCGTAAATATACATGAAAATGTCGAGTGCGGCTCTTTTATAAGCTTATAAAAGTCTGACCTCAACGTCTTTCCACTTAAAACTTCCTAAATACTTAATCTACAATTTTGTCTTGGCCCTTTTACGTGATTCCCACCCTCTCCCACATTGCAAGGTTCCGTGGTATGATAGTTTAGAGTCCCGGGACATGGAAGTCCTAATTTAGAGTACTGGGTAGTTCCACCCCTGACGCCATCCAAATATGCAGGGGCACAACTTTTCATAAAATCTTACCAACGCTCTTGAGGCACACAACAACCCAAAAACAAATCAGTAGTTTTCGCGCAATATATCCATTGGAGAACCCACACAGGACAGATATGCAAACGGTGGCATTTAAATTGTTCCTTCCAGGATGTACCGTAATCTTGACATTCACTCTAGCGGCAATCGGTAGTAAGCTTTTTCCAAACGACATCAAGGCGAATCGAATCAAGCCTCGAAATATTCAATTGCCCTATGAGCGAAAACAAAAGACAAGAGGATAATAAGATCGGTCACAAACTATCATCTTTTGGTAGACCGCGCCCTGTCAACAGTTGCTTCCTCAACGGCTGACTGACTGAATCACTTCAAGAGAAAGACAGGAAATTTTGATCTCGATGTGGATGTATTGAATTTGTAACACGGGGGATATGCATCAGATGTGTTACATCAAGGGAAAAGGTTTTTATTCAAAGAAAGTTGAAGGAGGAAAGAGAACAAATATATGATATGTTCGATGCGTAACTTTCCCTACAAATAAAGAAATTGATGTGGATGTGTTGAATTTTTTAACTCACGGGACCGCTTAAAATAGGCGCACCCAATTTTATGAAAATCGTTCGATTCTTCCGAGAGATGTCAATCGGTGCATGATCTGCCGAAAAGGTGAAATTTCTAATACCTCGAGAACGGCATAAACAAATACAACCTTATAAACCTCAAAATAAACTCATAAACAAAGACGAACATTTAGTTTTGATTAAAAATACTTACCAAGTATTTACTTATTTGTTACTAGTTATCATATTTAATATTTTATGATATTTTTTTCCTATAGATCTCAAACGTACAATAAAACGAAAAAAAAACAACATGTTAATATTCTGTAAATTGTATCATGCGCTCCCTAAATAAAAAAATAGATATGATTATTTTAATGAAAAGAAATATCAATATTATTTTAGAGAAAAAAATATTCGAGAAATTCAGAGCTTTTTCCTGATCCGAGCACCTCGAAAATCCGTAGACTGCTGTCATTTATCAATTGAAATAATTTCACTAAAATCCATTTTATCTGTTCAATTTGTAAGCTATCGTGCTCAGGCTATACACAAGCAAACAACACAGACATGATTTTTAAGGGGAATGTGAACATTCAAAACGAATTTCTCCATTTTTACAGCAATTTCGATATAATTTTGCACAAAAAAGTATATATGACGTCTATAAGATATAAAAAATATTTAGTTGATATATCATTTAATTTTTAAATAAAATTTGATTTATTATTAATTTCGTTGCATATCATGTAGAACGGCACATTGGATTTAATTCCGTTGCTGAGCAACATCATATACTTTTCTTCAAATAAATTTGCTGGAAAAGTATCATCAGCATAATGCTATCTCTATGGAAGGTTCGTTTTTCATTAATATCTCGACAACTTCTGGTCCTAGAAACTCGAAAAATGGATTAAATTTTAAGTTAGGTGATTTCAAGGCTATACCCACAAAATTTTATGAAATTCGGTTCAGCAATAATTTGTGATGATAAGACAAACACACATACGTACAAACAGATTTTCATTTTTATTTATATAGATATTATTGTATAAAGATGTATAGCAAGCTTCGAGCCGATGTATAAAAAATAATTATTTTGTATGAACAGTAACAGCGCAAAATCACATTTTGAGAGAACAAGCTTTAAAGGTAAAAGGAGCCTTATAAAAATTCCTTGTAAACAAAATTTTAAAACTTGATTTTCTTGACTGAAACTACTAAATATATCAAAATCGAAAATTTTTTCAGCGAACTTAAAAAGTATTATTTGGAGCATCTGAATATGTAAAAATCTAAACTTCGTGATTTGGGTCATATTTTTTATATTTTAAACGCCAACGGTCAACCGTCAATGTGAAAAATGGCGATTCATATTCAAGGATGCTTAAAACATCCATCAAAATTCACGAGTAGATAATCCCTGCAAAATAGCCTATTTTTACTTTCCCTGCAATACATGGTAATGTATAGGGAAAGTATTGGAATCATGCCGAAAATCACAACTCGAGTTTTCGACGGATCTACACGTTTCGAGACCTGTAGAATACGAAAAAACCATTTTTAGCGTGACGTCTGTGCGTGTGTCTGTGTGTCTGTCTGTCTGTCTGTCTGTCTGTCTGTCTGTCTGTGTGTCTGTCTGTGTGTCTGTCTGTCTGTCTGTGCAGATTTTGTATCCACTGTAACTAAAAAACTAATGGACCGAATTTCACAAAATTTGGTAGGTAAGTCACTTGTGGCCGGGGCTAGTGCTCATTACTTTTGGGTACGATTCGGAATAAAACAACCCGCCTTTTTTTGCGAAATGGCCCGCAAAAGCTTGTATCCACTCTAGCTGAAAAACTAATGAACCGAATTTCACAAAATTCTCTACATGAGTCACGTATAGGTCACTCTGGTGCTGATTAGATTTTGGTACGATTCGGAAAAAAATAACCTGCCTTTTTTTGCAAAACGGCCCGCAAAAAATCTTCAAAATCTAAACTAAACAACTTGGTATACTTAGATATATCCATTAAATGCCCGTTTAATACGTAATGTTTAACGACGAAAAGAATAACACCAACCCCATTACACTAGGACTAGCCGTTCTCGAGATATTTTAGTTTTTCGTACTTTCCCTACGCCACCTTTGAAAATAAGCCCGGTTACCGAATGAGAACGAAAATTGAATAAAAGTGAAATAAATTTCATTAAAATAAAGAGAACGTGGATATAAGTCTGCAGGGAAAGTCATGTGCTGCCCACATCAGATTTTTACTTTCCCTGCAATACATGGTAATGTATAGGGAAAGTATTGGAATCATACCGAAAATCACAACTCGAGTTTTCGACGGATCTACACGTTTCGAGACCTCTAGAATACGAAAAAACCATTTTTAGCGTGACGTCTGTGCGTGTGTCTGTCTGTCTGTCTGTCTGTCTGTGTGTCTGTCTGTCTGTGCAGATTTTGTATCCACTGTAACTAAAAAACTAATGGACCGAATTTCACAAAATTTGGTAGGTAAAACACTTGTGGCCGGGGCTGGTGCTGATTACTTTTGGGTACGATTCGGAATAAAAGAACCCGCCTTTTTTTGCGAAATGGCCCGCAAAAGCTTGTATCCACTCTACCTGAAAAACTAATGGACCGAATTTCACAAAACTCGGTAGATGAGTCACGTATAGGTCACTCTGGTGCTGATTAGATTTTGGTACGATTCGGAAAAAAATAACCTGCCTTTTTTTGCAAAACGGCCCGCAAAAATCTTCAAAATCTAAACTAAAGAACTAGGTATTCTCAGATATATCCATTAAATGCCCGTTTAATACGTAATGTTTAACGACGAAAAGAATAAGACCAACCCCATTACACTAGGAATAGCCGTTCTCGAGATATTTTAGTTTTTCGTACTTTCCCTACGCCACCTTTGAAAATAAGCCCGGTTACCGAATGAGAACGAAAATTGAATAAAAGTGAAATAAATTTAATTAAAATAAAGAGAAAGTGGATATAAGTCTGCAGGGAAAGTCATGTGCTGCCCACATCAGATTTTTACTTTCCCTGCAATACATGGTAATGTATAGGGAAAGTATTGGAATCATGCCGAAAATCACAACTCGAGTTTTCGACGGATCTACACGTTTCGAGACCCCTAGAATACGAAAAAACCATTTTTAGCGTGACGTCTGTGCGTGTGTCTGTGTGTCTGTCTGTCTGTCTGTCTGTCTGTCTGTCTGTCTGTGTGTCTGTCTGTCTGTCTGTGTGTCTGTCTGTCTGTGCAGATTTTGTATCCACTGTAACTAAACAACTAATCGACCGAATTTCACAAAATTTGGTAGGTTAGTCACTTGTGGCGGGGGCTAGTGCTGATTAGTTTTGGGTACGATTCGGAATAAAAGAACCCGCCTTTTTTTGCGAAATGGCCCGCAAAAGCTTGTATCCACTCTAGCTGAAAAACTAATGAACCGAATTTCACAAAATTCGGTAGATGAGTCACGTATAGGTCACTCTGGTGCTGATTAGATTTTGGTACGATTCGGAAAAAAATAACCTGCCTTTTTTTGCAAAACGGCCCGCAAAAATCTTCAAAATCTAAACTAAAGAACTTGGTATACTTAGATATATCCATTAAATGCCCGTTTAATACGTAATGTTTAACGACGAAAAGAATAAGACCAACCCCATTACACTAGGACTAGCCGTTCTCGAGATATTTTAGTTTTTCGTACTTTCCCTACGCCACCTTTGAAAATAAGCCCGGTTACCGAATGAGAACGAAATTTGAATTAAAAGCGAATTACATTTAATTAAAATAAAGAGAACGTAAATATAAGACTGCAGGGAAAGTCATGTGCTGCCCACATCAGATTTTTGATTTCGTGGACAAAGCAATTCCAAAAATCTTATATGTTCAACACCCCTAAAAATTAACAAATTTCGATTTTTCTGAGGAAAATACACATTAAAGTTTTCTTATTACTAGATCTCGCTGAAACCCAATAAACTTATTGCTGTTACCGAAAAAAATGAGCATACTTAATTTTATGTATAATTAGTTTAATTATTTCCTGAGATATCGCGTTCTTTGTGAAAGAGTAAAATTTCCCATCTCGAAAATGACTCGTGATAACTACTAAACAACAGTGGCCATGTGTTTTGAGTTAAATGTACTTGCATAGATAGCATTTAGTCATTTGATAACAGTGAAATTATTAAAATTTTTATAATTTTCTTCATTTTAAATCAAAAACGAGTAATATCACAAAAACAGTGTTGATTATCGCTCTATAAGTTTTATGTCATTCGCTTTGAAATATAAAAAAAAAATTACATATAAAATATCCATTTTCACAATAAATTTTAAAAACTTTATATTTATAATTTCTTTTTTCAATTTTAGATCCAAAGCATAAAATTTCTCGAGAATAGATCATGTTAGTGTCATTCCTACTGATGGCATTCACTATCAAATAAATAAATAAAAAATCACAAATAAAAAATATCTACTTTCGTAAATAAAAAATATCTACTTTCATAAGATTGTTTTTTTCGTTTAATAAAAATATCTACTTTAGTAAGATCTGCACACGTAAATGTTTGCGATTTTCGAAAAAGTTAACTGCCTTCATATGATTCGTTCATCCTGAAAACCTCTGAAACTCACAGATTGAAATAATCATATCAAATTTCATTCGATTTTATCTATTTTTTTTTTCGAAGCTAGGGTTTCTGCCCCCTGTTCGCTACGCTTCGAATCATATCAAATTTCATTCGATTTTATCTATTTTTTTTTTCGAAGCTAGGGTTTATGCCCCTGTTCGCTACGCTTCGCCAACCTCTTCGGGAGGCTTCGCCTCCTACTCGCTGCGCTCGCAGGGCTCGCTTCATACATATCTTTCCTTAAAATTCTACTTTCAAAAACCTGTTTTTCTGTCCCCACCTATTTTCCGCAGGAGATAAAAACATGGGTTTTCTTTAGCCCGGAGGATCCAAAAAATGATTTCCTTGATCCTGAGCTCGCTTCGAAACCTATTTCATGCCAAACTAAAGTTTAAATCTATAAACGGTTTATTCCACCGTGTTACTCTATTATTTCTATCTATTTTAGCGGTACAGATGAATCTCCAGACGAGCCGAAACGAAAAACAAATTTTCACTTCAGAAGTGCATAAAAAGTAAAATATCTCAAAAACTACATCGAAATTAAAAAATCTGATGTGGGCAGCTCATGACTTTCCCTGCAGACTTATATTAACGTTCTCTTTATTTTAATTAAATTTATTTCACTTTTAATTCAATTTTCGTTCTCATTCGGTAACCGGACTTATTTTCAAAGGTGGCGTAGAGAAAATACGGAAAACTAAAATATCTCGAGAACGGCTAGTCCTAGTGTAATGGGGTTGGTCTTATTATTTTCGTCGTTAAAAATTACGTATTAAACGAGCATTTAATGGATATATTTGAGTATACCTAGTTCTTTAGTTTAGATTTGGACGATTTTTGCGGGCCATTTTGCAAAAAAAGGCAGGTCATTTTTTTCCGAATCGTACCAAAATCTAATCAGCACCAAGGTAATCCACAAGTGACTCATCTACTGAATTTTGTGAAATTCGGTCCATCAGTTTTTCAGTTACAGTGGATACAAGCTTTTGCGGGCCATTTCGCAAAAAAAGGCGGGTTCTTTTATTCCGAATCGTACCCAAAACTAATCAGCACCAGACTCGCTCACAAGTAACTTACCTACCAAATTTTGTGAAATTCGGTTCATTAGTTTTTTAGTTAGAGTGGATACAAAATTTGCACAGACAGACAGACAGACAGACAGACAGACAGACACACACACACAGACGTCACGCCAAAAATAGTTTTTTCGTATTCTAGAGGTCTCGAAACGTGTAGATCCGTCGAGAACTCGAGCTGTGATTTTCGGCATGATTCCAATACTTTTCCTATACATTACCATGTATTGCAGGGAAAGTAAAAATCTGATGTGGGCAGCATATGACTTTCCCTGCAGACTTTTATTCACGTTCTATTTATTTAAATTAAATTTAATTCAATTTTCGTTCTCATTTGAAAACTGGACTTATTTTCAAAAATGGTGTAGGAAAAATACGAAAAACTAAAATATCTCGAGAACGGCTAGTCCTAGTGTAATGGGGTTGGTCTTATTCTTTTCTTCGCTAAAAATTACGTATTAAAAAAGCATTTAATGGCTATATTTGAGCATACGTAGTTCTTAAGTTTAGATTTTGATGATTTTTGCGGGCCATTTTGCAAAAAAAGGCAGGTTATTTTTTTTCGAATTATACCAAAATCTAATCAGCACTAGGGTGGCCTACAAGCGACTTATCTACCAAATTTTGTGAAATTCAGTCCATTAGATTTTCAGTTAGAGTGGATACAAGCTTTTGCGGGCCATTTCGCAAAAAAAGGCGGGTTCTTTCAACCCGAGTCATACCCAAAACTAATCAGCACCAGATTCGTGCACAAGTGACTTACCTACCAAATTTTATGAAATTCGGTCAATTAGTTTTTTAGTTAGAGTGGATACAAAATCTGCACAGACAGACAGACAGACACACAGACACACACACAGACGTCACGCTAAAAATAGTTTTTTCGTATTCTAGAGGTCCCGAAACGTGTAGATCCGTCGAAAACTCGAGTTGCGATTTTCGGCATGATTCCAATACTTTCCCTATACATTACCATGCATTGCAGGGAAAGTAATTACTTTCCCTGCAATACATGGTAATGTATAGGGAAAGTATTGGAATCATACCGAAAATCACAACTCGAGTTTTCGACGGATCTACACGTTTCGGGACCTCTAGAATACGAAAAAACCATTTTTAGCGTGACGTCTGTGCGTGTGTCTGTCTGTCTGTCTGTCTGTGTGTCTGTCTGTCTGTCTGTCTGTCTGTCTGTCTGTGTGTCTGTCTGTCTGTGCAGATTTTGTATCCACTGTAACTAAAAAACTAATGGACCGAATTTCACAAAATTTGGTAGGTAAATCACTTGTGGCCGGGGCTGGTGCTGATTACTTTTGGGTACGATTCGGAATAAAAGAACCCGCCTTTTTTTGCGAAATGGCCCGCAAAAGCTTGTATCCACTCTACCTGAAAAACTAATGGACCGAATTTCACAAAACTCGGTAGATGAGTCACGTATAGGTCACTCTGGTGCTGATTAGATTTTGGTACGATTCGGAAAAAAATAACCTGCCTTTTTTTGCAAAACGGCCCGCAAAAATCTTCAAAATCTAAACTAAAGAACTAGGTATTCTCAGATATATCCATTAAATGCCCGTTTAATACGTAATGTTTAACGACGAAAAGAATAAGACCAACCCCATTACACTAGGAATAGCCGTTCTCGAGATATTTTAGTTTTTCGTACTTTCCCCACGCCACCTTTGAAAATAAGCCCGGTTACCGAATGAGAACGAAAATTGAATAAAAGTGAAATAAATTTAATTAAAATAAAGAGAACGTGGATATAAGTCTGCAGGGAAAGTCATGTGCTGCCCACATCAGATTTTTACTTTCCCTGCAATACATGGTAATGTATAGGGAAAGTATTGGAATCATGCCGAAAATCGCAACTCGAGTTTTCGACGGATCTACACGTTTCGAGACCTCTAGAATGCGAAAAAACCATTTTTAGCGTGACGTCTGTGTGTGTGTCTGTGTGTCTGTGTGTCTGTGTGTCTGTCTGTCTGTCTGTGCAGATTTTGTATCCACTCTAACTAAAAAACTAATGGACCGAATTTCACAAAATTTTGTATCTAAGTCACTTGTGGGCGGGGCTGGTGCTAATTAGTTTTGGGTACGATTCGGAATAAAAGAACCCGCCTTTTTTGTGAAATGGCCCGCAAAAGCTTGTATCCACTGTAGCTGAAAAACTAATGGACCGAATTTCACAAAATTCGGTAGATGAGTCACGTATAGGTCACCCTGTTGCTGATTAGATTTTGGTACGATTCAGAAAAAAATAACCTGCCTTTTTTTGCAAAATGGCCCGCAAAAATTGCCAAAATCTAAAATAAAAAACTGGGTATACTCAAATATATCCATTAAATGCTGATTTAATACGTAATTTTTAACGACGAAAAGAATAAGACCAACCCCATTACACTAGGACTCGAGATATTTTAGTTTTCGAGATATTTTAGTTTTTCGAGATATTTTAGTTTTTCGAGATATTTTAGTTTTTCGTACTTTCCCTACGCCACCTTTGAAAATAAGTCCAGTTTTCAAATGAGAACGAAAATTGAATTTAAAATTAATTAAATTTAATTTAAATAAATAGAACGTGAATATAAGTCTGCAGGGAAAGTCATGTGCTGCCCACATCAGATTTTTACTTTCCCTGCAATACATGGTAATGTATAGGGAAAGTATTGGAATCGTGCCGAAAATCACAACTGGAGTTTTCGACGGATCTACACGTTTCGAGACCTCTAGAATACGAAAAAACCATTTTTAGCGTGACGTCTGTGTGTGTGTGTCTGTCTGTCTGTCTGTCTGTGTGTCTGTCTGTCTGTCTGTGTGTCTGTCTGTGCAGATTTTGTATCCACTCTAACTAAAACACTAATGGTCCGAATTTCACAAAATTTTGTAGGTAAGTCACTTGTGGGCGGGGCTAATGCTGATTAGTTTTGGGTACGATTCGGAATTAAAGAACCCGTTTTTTTTGTGAAATGGCCCGCAAAAACTTGTATCCACTATAACTGAAAAACTAATGGACCGAATTTCACAAAATTTGGTGGATAAGTCGTTTGTAGGCCAATCTGGTGCTGATTAGATTTTGGTACGATTCGTAAAAAAATAACCTGCCTTTTTTTGCAAAATGGCCCGCAAAAATCGTCAAAATCTAAACTAAAGTACTAGGTATACTCAAATATATCCATTAAATGCTCGTTTAATACGTAATTTTTAACGACGAAAATAATACGACCAACCCCATTACACTAGGACTAGCCGTTCTCGAGATATTTTAGTTTTTCGTTTTTTCTCTACACCACCTTTGAAAACAAGTCCGGTTACCGAATGAGAACGGAAATTGAATTAAAAGTGAAATGAATTTAATTAAAATAAAGAGAACGTGGATATAAGTCTGCAGGGAAAGTCATGTGCTGCCCACATCAGATTTACCTACCAAACTAACTTACCTACCAAATTTTGTGAAATTCGGTTCATTAGTTTTTTAGTTAGAGTGGATACAAAATTTGCACAGACAGACAGACAGACACACAGACACACAGACGTCACGCCAAAAATAGTTTTTTCGTATTCTAGAGGTCTCGAAACGTGTAGATCCGTCGAGAACTCGAGCTGTGATTTTCGGTATGATTCCAATACTTTTCCTATACATTACCATGTATTGCAGGGAAAGTAAAAATCTGATGTAGGCAGCATATGACTTTCCCTGCAGACTTTTATTCACGTTCTATTTATTTAAATTAAATTTAATTCAATTTTCGTTCTCATTTGAAAACTGGACTTATTTTCAAAAATGGTGTAGGAAAAATACGAAAAACTAAAATATCTCGAGAACGGCTAGTCCTAGTGTAATGGGGTTGGTCTTATTCTTTTCTTCGCTAAATATTACGTATTAAAAAAGCATTTAATGGCTATATTTGAGCATACGTAGTTCTTAAGTTTAGATTTTGATGATTTTTGCGGGCCATTTTGCAAAAAAAGGCAGGTTATTTTTTTTCGAATTATACCAAAATCTAATCAGCACTAGGGTGGCCTACAAGCGACTTATCTACCAAATTTTGTGAAATTCAGTCCATTAGATTTTCAGTTAGAGTGGATACAAGCTTTTGCGGGCCATTTCGCAAAAAAAGGCGGGTTCTTTCAACCCGAGTCATACCCAAAACTAATCAGCACCAGATTCGTGCACAAGTGACTTACCTACCAAATTTTATGAAATTCGGTCAATTAGTTTTTTAGTTAGAGTGGATACAAAATCTGCACAGACAGACAGACAGACACACAGACACACACACAGACGTCACGCTAAAAATAGTTTTTTCGTATTCTAGAGGTCCCGAAACGTGTAGATCCGTCGAAAACTCAAGTTGCGATTTTCGGCATGATTCCAATACTTTCCCTATACATTACCATGCATTGCAGGGAAAGTAAAAATCTGATGTGGGCAGCACATGACTTTCCCTGCAGACTTATATTAACGTTCTCTTTATTTTACCTAAATTTATTTCACTTTTAATTCAATTTTCGTTCTCATTCGGTAACCGGGCTTATTTTCAAAGGTGGCGTAGGGAAAGTACGAAAAACTAAAATATCTCGAGAACGGCTAGTCCTAGTGCAATGGGGTTGGTCTTATTCTTTTCGTCGTTAAAAATTACGTATTAAATCAGCATTTAATGGATATATTTGAGTATACCCAGTTCTTTAGTTTAGATTTGGACGATTTTTACGGGCCATTTTGCAAAAAAAAGCAGGTCATTTTTTTCCGAATCGTACCAAAATCTAATCAGCACCAAGGTAACCCACAAGTGATTCATCTACCGAATTTTGTGAAATTCGGTCCATCAGTTTTTCAGTTAGAGTGGATACAAGCTTTTGCGGATCATTTCGCAAAAAAAGGCGGGTTCTTTTATTCCGAATCGTACCCAAAACTAATCAGCACCAGACTCGCTCACAAGTAACTTACCTACCAAATTTTGTGAAATTCGGTCCATTAGTTTTTTAGTTAGAGTGGATACAAAATCTGCACAGACAGACAGACACACAGACAGACAGACACACACACAGACGTCACGCTAAAAATAGTTTTCTCGTATTCTAGAGGTCTCGAAACGTGTAGATCCGTCGAAAACTCGAGTTGCGATTTTCGGCATGATTCCAATACTTTCCCTATACATTACCATGTATTGCAGGGAAAGTAAAAATCTGATGTGGGCAGCACATGACTTTCCCTGCAGACTTATATCCACGTTCTCTTTATTTTAATTAAATTTATTTCACTTTTAATTCAATTTTCTTTCTCATTCGGTAACCGGACTTATTTTCAAAGGTGGCGTAGAGAAAATACGAAAAACTAAAATATCTCAAGAACGGCTGGTCCTAGTGTAATGGGGTTGGTCTTATTCTTTTCTTCGTTAAAAATTACGTATTAAACAAGCATTTAATGGATATATTTCAACATACGTAGTTCTTTAGTATAGATTTTGACGATTTTAGCGGGCCATTTTGCAAAAAAAGGCGGGTTATTTTTTACCGAATCATACCAAAATCTAATCAGCACCAGGGTGACCCACATGTGACTCATCTACCGAATTTTGTGAAATTCGGTCCATTAGTTTTTCAGCTAGAGTGGATACAAGCTTTTGCGGGCCATTTCGCAAAAAAAGGCGGGTTCTTTTATTCCGAATCGTACCCAAAACTAATCAGCACCAGCCCCGCCCACAAGTGACTTTCCTACCAAATTTTGTGAAATTCGGTCCATTAGTTTTTTAATTAGAGTGGATAAAAAATCTGCACAGACAAACACACAGACACACAGACAGACACACAGACAGACACACACACAGACGTCACGCTAAAAATAGTTTTTTCGTATTCTAGAGGTCTCGAAACGTGTAGATCCGTCGAAAACTCGAGTTGTGATTTTCGGCATGATTCCAATACTTTCCCTATACATTACCATGTATTGCAGGGAAAGTAAAAATCTGATGTGGGCAGCACATGACTTTCCCTGCAGACTTTTATTCACGTTCTATTTATTTAAATTAAATTTAATTCACTTTTAATTCAATTTTCGTTCTCATTTGAAAACTGGACTTATTTTCAAAAATGGTGTAGGAAAAATACGAAACACTAAAATATCTCGAGAACGGCTAGTCCTAGTGTAATGGGGTTGGTCTTATTCTTTTCTTCGCTAAAAATTACGTATTAAAAAAGCATTTAATGGCTATATTTGAGCATACGTAGTTCTTAAGTTTAGATTTTGATGATTTTTGCGGGCCATTTTGCAAAAAAAGGCAGGTTATTTTTTTTCGAATTATACCAAAATCTAATCAGCACTAGGGTGGCCTACAAGCGACTTATCTACCAAATTTTGTGAAATTCAGTCCATTAGATTTTCAGTTAGAGTGGATACAAGCTTTTGCGGGCCATTTCGCAAAAAAAGGCGGGTTCTTTCAACCCGAGTCATACCCAAAACTAATCAGCACCAGATTCGTGCACAAGTGACTTACCTACCAAATTTTATGAAATTCGGTCAATTAGTTTTTTAGTTAGAGTGGATACAAAATCTGCACAGACAGACAGACAGACACACAGACACACACACAGACGTCACGCTAAAAATAGTTTTTTCGTATTCTAGAGGTCCCGAAACGTGTAGATCCGTCGAAAACTCAAGTTGCGATTTTCGGCATGATTCCAATACTTTCCCTATACATTACCATGCATTGCAGGGAAAGTAAAAATCTGATGTGGGCAGCACATGACTTTCCCTGCAGACTTATATTAACGTTCTCTTTATTTTACCTAAATTTATTTCACTTTTAATTCAATTTTCGTTCTCATTCGGTAACCGGGCTTATTTTCAAAGGTGGCGTAGGGAAAGTACGAAAAACTAAAATATCTCGAGAACGGCTAGTCCTAGTGCAATGGGGTTGGTCTTATTCTTTTCGTCGTTAAAAATTACGTTTTAAATCAGCATTTAATGGATATATTTGAGTATATCCAGTTCTTTAGTTTAGATTTGGACGATTTTTACGGGCCATTTTGCAAAAAAAGGCAGGTCATTTTTTTCCGAATCGTACCAAAATCTAATCAGCACCAAGGTAACCCACAAGTGATTCATCTACCGAATTTTGTGAAATTCGGTCCATCAGTTTTTCAGTTAGAGTGGATACAAGCTTTTGCGGATCATTTCGCAAAAAAAGGCGGGTTCTTTTATTCCGAATCGTACCCAAAACTAATCAGCACCAGACTCGCTCACAAGTAACTTACCTACCAAATTTTGTGAAATTCGGTCCATTAGTTTTTTAGTTAGAGTGGATACAAAATCTGCACAGACAGACAGACACACAGACAGACAGACACACACACAGACGTCACGCTAAAAATAGTTTTCTCGTATTCTAGAGGTCTCGAAACGTGTAGATCCGTCGAAAACTCGAGTTGCGATTTTCGGCATGATTCCAATACTTTCCCTATACATTACCATGTATTGCAGGGAAAGTAAAAATCTGATGTGGGCAGCACATGACTTTCCCTGCAGACTTATATCCACGTTCTCTTTATTTTAATTAAATTTATTTCACTTTTAATTCAATTTTCTTTCTCATTCGGTAACCGGACTTATTTTCAAAGGTGGCGTAGAGAAAATACGAAAAACTAAAATATCTCAAGAACGGCTGGTCCTAGTGTAATGGGGTTGGTCTTATTCTTTTCTTCGTTAAAAATTACGTATTAAACAAGCATTTAATGGATATATTTCAACATACGTAGTTCTTTAGTATAGATTTTGACGATTTTAGCGGGCCATTTTGCAAAAAAAGGCGGGTTATTTTTTACCGAATCATACCAAAATCTAATCAGCACCAGGGTGACCCACATGTGACTCATCTACCGAATTTTGTGAAATTCGGTCCATTAGTTTTTCAGCTAGAGTGGATACAAGCTTTTGCGGGCCATTTCGCAAAAAAAGGCGGGTTCTTTTATTCCGAATCGTACCCAAAACTAATCAGCACCAGCCCCGCCCACAAGTGACTTTCCTACCAAATTTTGTGAAATTCGGTCCATTAGTTTTTTAATTAGAGTGGATAAAAAATCTGCACAGACAGACACACAGACACACAGACAGACACACAGACAGACACACACACAGACGTCACGCTAAAAATAGTTTTTTCGTATTCTAGAGGTCTCGAAACGTGTAGATCCGTCGAAAACTCGAGTTGTGATTTTCGGCATGATTCCAATACTTTCCCTATACATTACCATGTATTGCAGGGAAAGTAAAAATCTGATGTGGGCAGCACATGACTTTCCCTGCAGACTTATATCCACGTTCTCTTTATTTTAATTAAATTCATTTCACTTTTAATTCAATTTCCGTTCTCATTCGGTAACCGGACTTGTTTTCAAAGGTGGTGTAGAGAAAAAACGAAAAACTAAAATATCTCGAGAACGGCTAGTCCTAGTATAATGGGGTTGGTCGTATTATTTTCGTCGTTAAAAATTACGTATTAAACGAGCATTTAATGGATATATTTGAGTATACCTAGTTCTTTAGTTTAGATTTTGACGATTTTTGCGGGCCATTTTGCAAAAAAAGGCAGGTTATTTTTTTCCGAATCGTACCAAAATCTAATCAGCACCAGATTGGCCTACAAACGACTTATCAACCAAATTTTGTGAAATTCGGTCCATTAGTTTTTCAGTTATAGTGGATACAAGTTTTTGCGGGCCATTTCACAAAAAAAGCGGGTTCTTTAATTCCGAATCGTACCCAAAACTAATCAGCATTAGCCCCGCCCACAAGTGACTTACCTACAAAATTTTGTGAAATTCGGACCATTAGTTTTTTAGTTAGAGTGGATACAAAATCTGCACAGACAGACACACAGACAGACAGACAGACAGACACACACACACAGACGTCACGCTAAAAATGGTTTTTTCGTATTCTAGAGGTCTCGAAACGTGTAGATCCGTCGAAAACTCCAGTTGTGATTTTCGGCACGATTCCAATACTTTCCCTATACATTACCATGTATTGCAGGGAAAGTAAAAATCTGATGTGGGCAGCACATGACTTTCCCTGCAGACTTATATTCACGTTCTATTTATTTAAATTAAATTTAATTAATTTTAAATTCAATTTTCGTTCTCATTTGAAAACTGGACTTATTTTCAAAGGTGGCGTAGGGAAAGTACGAAACACTAAAATATCTCGAGAACGGCTAGTCCTAGTGTAATGGGGTTGGTCTTATTCTTTTCTTCGCTAAAAATTACGTATTAAAAAAGCATTTAATGGCTATATTTGAGCATACGTAGTTCTTAAGTTTAGATTTTGATGATTTTTGCGGGCCATTTTGCAAAAAAAGGCAGGTTATTTTTTTTCGAATTATACCAAAATCTAATCAGCACTAGGGTGGCCTACAAGCGACTTATCTACCAAATTTTGTGAAATTCAGTCCATTAGATTTTCAGTTAGAGTGGATACAAGCTTTTGCGGGCCATTTCGCAAAAAAAGGCGGGTTCTTTCAACCCGAGTCATACCCAAAACTAATCAGCACCAGATTCGTGCACAAGTGACTTACCTACCAAATTTTATGAAATTCGGTCAATTAGTTTTTTAGTTAGAGTGGATACAAAATCTGCACAGACAGACAGACAGACACACAGACACACACACAGACGTCACGCTAAAAATAGTTTTTTCGTATTCTAGAGGTCCCGAAACGTGTAGATCCGTCGAAAACTCAAGTTGCGATTTTCGGCATGATTCCAATACTTTCCCTATACATTACCATGCATTGCAGGGAAAGTAAAAATCTGATGTGGGCAGCACATGACTTTCCCTGCAGACTTATATTAACGTTCTCTTTATTTTACCTAAATTTATTTCACTTTTAATTCAATTTTCGTTCTCATTCGGTAACCGGGCTTATTTTCAAAGGTGGCGTAGGGAAAGTACGAAAAACTAAAATATCTCGAGAACGGCTAGTCCTAGTGCAATGGGGTTGGTCTTATTCTTTTCGTCGTTAAAAATTACGTTTTAAATCAGCATTTAATGGATATATTTGAGTATACCCAGTTCTTTAGTTTAGATTTGGACGATTTTTACGGGCCATTTTGCAAAAAAAGGCAGGTCATTTTTTTCCGAATCGTACCAAAATCTAATCAGCACCAAGGTAACCCACAAGTGATTCATCTACCGAATTTTGTGAAATTCGGTCCATCAGTTTTTCAGTTAGAGTGGATACAAGCTTTTGCGGATCATTTCGCAAAAAAAGGCGGGTTCTTTTATTCCGAATCGTACCCAAAACTAATCAGCACCAGACTCGCTCACAAGTAACTTACCTACCAAATTTTGTGAAATTCGGTCCATTAGTTTTTTAGTTAGAGTGGATACAAAATCTGCACAGACAGACAGACACACAGACAGACAGACACACACACAGACGTCACGCTAAAAATAGTTTTCTCGTATTCTAGAGGTCTCGAAACGTGTAGATCCGTCGAAAACTCGAGTTGCGATTTTCGGCATGATTCCAATACTTTCCCTATACATTACCATGTATTGCAGGGAAAGTAAAAATCTGATGTGGGCAGCACATGACTTTCCCTGCAGACTTATATCCACGTTCTCTTTATTTTAATTAAATTTATTTCACTTTTAATTCAATTTTCTTTCTCATTCGGTAACCGGACTTATTTTCAAAGGTGGCGTAGAGAAAATACGAAAAACTAAAATATCTCAAGAACGGCTGGTCCTAGTGTAATGGGGTTGGTCTTATTCTTTTCTTCGTTAAAAATTACGTATTAAACAAGCATTTAATGGATATATTTCAACATACGTAGTTCTTTAGTATAGATTTTGACGATTTTAGCGGGCCATTTTGCAAAAAAAGGCGGGTTATTTTTTACCGAATCATACCAAAATCTAATCAGCACCAGGGTGACCCACATGTGACTCATCTACCGAATTTTGTGAAATTCGGTCCATTAGTTTTTCAGCTAGAGTGGATACAAGCTTTTGCGGGCCATTTCGCAAAAAAAGGCGGGTTCTTTTATTCCGAATCGTACCCAAAACTAATCAGCACCAGCCCCGCCCACAAGTGACTTTCCTACCAAATTTTGTGAAATTCGGTCCATTAGTTTTTTAATTAGAGTGGATAAAAAATCTGCACAGACAGACACACAGACACACAGACAGACACACAGACAGACACACACACAGACGTCACGCTAAAAATAGTTTTTTCGTATTCTAGAGGTCTCGAAACGTGTAGATCCGTCGAAAACTCGAGTTGTGATTTTCGGCATGATTCCAATACTTTCCCTATACATTACCATGTATTGCAGGGAAAGTAAAAATCTGATGTGGGCAGCACATGACTTTCCCTGCAGACTTATATCCACGTTCTCTTTATTTTAATTAAATTCATTTCACTTTTAATTCAATTTCCGTTCTCATTCGGTAACCGGACTTGTTTTCAAAGGTGGTGTAGAGAAAAAACGAAAAACTAAAATATCTCGAGAACGGCTAGTCCTAGTGTAATGGGGTTGGTCGTATTATTTTCGTCGTTAAAAATTACGTATTAAACGAGCATTTAATGGATATATTTGAGTATACCTAGTTCTTTAGTTTAGATTTTGACGATTTTTGCGGGCCATTTTGCAAAAAAAGGCAGGTTATTTTTTTCCGAATCGTACCAAAATCTAATCAGCACCAGATTGGCCTACAAACGACTTATCCACCAAATTTTGTGAAATTCGGTCCATTAGTTTTTCAGTTATAGTGGATACAAGTTTTTGCGGGCCATTTCACAAAAAAAGCGGGTTCTTTAATTCCGAATCGTACCCAAAACTAATCAGCATTAGCCCCGCCCACAAGTGACTTACCTACAAAATTTTGTGAAATTCGGACCATTAGTTTTTTAGTTAGAGTGGATACAAAATCTGCACAGATAGACACACAGACAGACAGACAGACAGACACACACACACAGACGTCACGCTAAAAATGGTTTTTTCGTATTCTAGAGGTCTCGAAACGTGTAGATCCGTCGAAAACTCCAGTTGTGATTTTCGGCACGATTCCAATACTTTCCCTATACATTACCATGTATTGCAGGGAAAGTAAAAATCTGATGTGGGCAGCACATGACTTTCCCTGCAGACTTATATTCACGTTCTATTTATTTAAATTAAATTTAATTAATTTTAAATTCAATTTTCGTTCTCATTTGAAAACTGGACTTATTTTCAAAGGTGGCGTAGGGAAAGTACGAAAAACTAAAATATCTCGAAAAACTAAAATATCTCGAAAAACTAAAATATCTCGAAAACTAAAATATCTCGAGTCCTAGTGTAATGGGGTTGGTCTTATTCTTTTCGTCGTTAAAAATTACGTATTAAATCAGCATTTAATGGATATATTTGAGTATACCCAGTTTTTTATTTTAGATTTTGGCAATTTTTGCGGGCCATTTTGCAAAAAAAGGCAGGTTATTTTTTTCTGAATCGTACCAAAATCTAATCAGCAACAGGGTGACCTATACGTGACTCATCTACCGAATTTTGTGAAATTCGGTCCATTAGTTTTTCAGCTACAGTGGATACAAGCTTTTGCGGGCCATTTCACAAAAAAGGCGGGTTCTTTTATTCCGAATCGTACCCAAAACTAATTAGCACCAGCCCCGCCCACAAGTGACTTAGATACAAAATTTTGTGAAATTCGGTCCATTAGTTTTTTAGTTAGAGTGGATACAAAATCTGCACAGACAGACAGACAGACACACAGACACACAGACAGACAGACAGACAGACACACACACAGACGTCGGACGGTCTGGGTCTTCAACACACACAGACGTCACGCTAAAAATGGTTTTTTCGCATTCTAGAGGTCTCGAAACGTGTAGATCCGTCGAAAACTCGAGTTGCGATTTTCGGCATGATTCCAATACTTTCCCTATACATTACCATGTATTGCAGGGAAAGTAAAAATCTGATGTGGGCAGCACATGACTTTCCCTGCAGACTTATATCCACGTTCTCTTTATTTTAATTAAATTTATTTCACTTTTATTCAATTTTCGTTCTCATTCGGTAACCGGGCTTATTTTCAAAGGTGGCGTAGGGAAAGTACGAAAAACTAAAATATCTCGAGAACGGCTATTCCTAGTGTAATGGGGTTGGTCTTATTCTTTTCGTCGTTAAACATTACGTATTAAACGGGCATTTAATGGATATATCTGAGAATACCTAGTTCTTTAGTTTAGATTTTGAAGATTTTTGCGGGCCGTTTTGCAAAAAAAGGCAGGTTATTTTTTTCCGAATCGTACCAAAATCTAATCAGCACCAGAGTGACCTATACGTGACTCATCTACCGAGTTTTGTGAAATTCGGTCCATTAGTTTTTCAGGTAGAGTGGATACAAGCTTTTGCGGGCCATTTCGCAAAAAAAGGCGGGTTCTTTTATTCCGAATCGTACCCAAAAGTAATCAGCACCAGCCCCGGCCACAAGTGATTTACCTACCAAATTTTGTGAAATTCGGTCCATTAGTTTTTTAGTTACAGTGGATACAAAATCTGCACAGACAGACAGACACACAGACAGACAGACAGACAGACAGACAGACAGACAGACAGACACACAGACAGACAGACAGACACACGCACAGACGTCACGCTAAAAATGGTTTTTTCGTATTCTAGAGGTCTCGAAACGTGTAGATCCGTCGAAAACTCGAGTTGTGATTTTCGGTATGATTCCAATACTTTCCCTATACATTACCATGTATTGCAGGGAAAGTAAAAAGAGGCTCCGTCCTGCAAAAATTCACCCATGTAGGTACCTGCCTGCAAAAATTTGTGGTCTTGTTGTTGTCAACTATGTTAAAAACGGTTTGTTTCAGCGCATTTCTCAGCACTTTTTCTACAAGTGTACGAAATTTCATATTTTTATACGCAATAGTTTTTGCGGTATGAAGCTAAGAATATCGAGAAACGAGAAATTTGTCAAACAGAGGCGAGGGATACTTTTTTAACACTTTACAACAAAGTTGAAAAGTGTTTATGACTTTGTTCATTCTGTCTGTCTGTCTGTCCGTTAGCACGATAACTGCCGTAAAAATGACTTAATCAAAATGAAATTTTAGTACGTTGTTCAGACGGTCTGTAGGACCTATGGGAATATAAATTAATAATATCATCCAATTAGTTTTGGATTGAACCCGGGTTGAAAAATGAAATACATTGAACCCTATGGAACCTAATTTTTCAAACATTTTTTAAGCGGATTTAAAATTCACAAATTGCTTCGAAAATTTTAGGTAATATTCAAATTTTTCCATAAAATATATAACAAAAAATTCAGCGAAATATATTCAGTAGTTTTTTAAATAAAAATTAAAATAATAATTATACCTCTTATATGAAGCGATCATGTGACCATGATATGAAAAGATCACATGACCCACTTCAAAATTATATATGGCATCCATCTTGTCTTAAAATCGTGATTTTTTAAGCTCTTTTTAATTCATATTGAGAGTTGTAGCCGTCCTAAAACCACTTTATTTTTACTTAAATTCTGTGCATCTACATACTGAAACAACGCAATTACAATATATTTCGGTTTAAATGCTCATCCAAATTTGATTATTTCTACAACGAAGCCTATTTTTTACTTATGTAAAATGTAAACAGAAAAATATGTAGAATGAGTTGTATTAGAATTGCTGTATTTCTTTAACACAAAAGTATTTAGCCTATAGAGTCTGCATAGCTGATATGAATGAAATATTCATTGATTTTACAAAGAGAAGGACGATATTTTTCGATGAAGTTTTAAGCATAGAGTTTAATTACTTGTAGCTCCATGGTCTTAATTTTAAATAAAGTAAATTATTATAGTATTGTGATGAATGAAATGAATGGAAAATTGTTAATGAATGAAATGCTGCTTTTATAGAGAGAGCCAGGTGTGTTATTTTTTCTATGACGTCATTTGAATGAATTTCAGTTGTTTTCGATGAAGTTTTCAAACATAATAAATTATCGTGAGTACTATGATAATTTTAAAAATATTTCCAAATAATGTATTGCATTTTAGAGATGTTTAAACTATGCAATATATATTTCAATGCCGTCATTTGAATGAAGTTCATTTTTTTCGATGAAGGTTTAAGTTTTCAAATATAATAAATTAATGTAGTAC